>VWZY01007244.1:127177-151380 GCA_013399075.1 Chloroceryle aenea | reverse complement strand
GTATTTTAAAAAAAAAAAAAAATTTTTTTTTTTTTTCTATTTATATATTAATTTCTTTCCTTGGAGAGCATCTTTCACCTTTCACTGCTGGAGCAGAGGGCAGATGGAGGACCAGAGTACCAGCCCTGGGTAAAACCTTCTCCCTGTGCTCACCCAGGAGCTGCAGGAGGGCAGTGGGGTCCTCACTGCTGTCCCATCCCCAGCAGCTGGCCAGGATGGAGGNCACCCCTCTCCCCCGGGGACCACTCTCTCCCCCACAGCCCCATCCCACTGGGGGATGCAGCCCCCATCGACTCCCTGAGCCCCACCAACACGAACTCAAACCCAGTACCAGCTTATTAGATATAAACAAGGTGAGTACATGAAAGATGCATCCAGAGCAGGGGATGTCAGGAACTGAATGAAGCAGGGAAGTAGGAGAGGGGACAGCTCTGTGAGGCCAACAGCAGACGATTAATTCAGCACTTCCAGCATCGCCTGAACAAGCGGGTGGCAGGATGGCACTGAAATGTGGTAATCAAGTACGGACCGAAAAAATCCAGCAAGCTTTGGGGAGAAGTGGCAATTGCAGCCCATCCTCACATTCACTACAGTGCTCTCAGCTGCAGCTGCAGCTCAGGCAGAGCAGAGGGAATTCCCTCTGCTGACTGAGGGCCAGGAGAAACCTCAGAAGAACAAGCTGTTAGTGAGGAGCTAAGACACAAGCAAGCTAAACAAATCAGCTCTATCTCCATCAGAGACACACGACCAGTTTCCGTCCCAGCATCCTTCCCATGGCCCATTCTCACCCATCCACAGACACCCGGCTGAGGGATGCTCACAGGAGGGGTTTGAGAGCCAGGGAAACCAGGACTCTGGGCAGGAGAGATGTGCTGGAGCAAGCCCTGCAGCGGTGGAGCATCCCACCCCATGACACAGCACAGCCTCCATGGCTGCCAGACCCACAGTCATTACCAAAACTTCCAGAAAGATGAGCACACGCACATGGGCATGTGAAAGCACCTTTCCACCTGCCCCCTCCCACCAAGCAGGGAAGCTCATCCACCCCAACAAGGCAAACACCTTCCAAGGCCTTTAGAGAAGCTGCAACGCTCACTTTTGCCCATTTGTACTCTACAAGCGGACAGCCTGAGGCTCAAGAGAGGAAAAGGAGAGAGATAGGGCAGACACGGTGTGATTCCTGGCTGCACTGGCTCCAGGGTGAGATGAAAGTCCCAGGCTCCCAGTCACATCTGCTGCAGCTGGGTCCTTCTCATTCCCAGCCCAGGATTTTAATGGCAGAAGGGATACAAGCTCAAAGCCCTGGAAGAAACCTGGCCAAGCCTTGTAAAAAGCTCAGAGGACAAATCCAAGGACAAAAGCAGCACCGTTTTTAACCCTATGGATTGAGATAGGGCAGAAGAGCTGGAGGTACCAGTATTGCTGCTTCTGAAGGGTGTAAACAGCTTAACACCAGTTAAAGCACTGTTGAGGAGCCACTGACAGGTCCCTACACCTTCTCCCTTCCCCTCCACTGGCACCACTGTCCTTCCCTGACCTGGATACACTGGCTGGAGGGTTCCCAGGAGCTTCTCAGGGCAACGCCTGAGTTGCAGTGATACAAAGGATAACCGAGGCAATAATCTCCTTTGGGCAAACCTTTCTCCAAGTGCCAGCGGGAGCCCTGCCCAAGTTCCTTCCACTAGATGGTTTGCATTAGCCAATACTGGGTGTAATTTTCCATGCAAAGCTTTGCTGAAGAAACACAGGTTTTGGGGCAACTTAACCTGCAAAATTTTCTGTATGTTTTCCTACCTGGCTTCAAGTTGGGGAAAAAAAATTATTAAAGAAATTATGTTTACAAAGCCTGAATATGATGATGATTTTCCAACTGGTTTGCTTCAGTGTTTCACTGAGAAACAGAGCCAACGTTTCCATTCTAAAAAAAGTCAACATAAAATACATTTCGTTGCAGGTTAAGTACTTAATTAGACAGGAACCATCTTACATGCCTTGGATTTTCACGTCTACAATAAAAACAGGAAAAATGGTGGTTTTCCATGTAAGCAGTACAGAGCTTTCGCAATGGGGATGAGTCTTAAGAAAGTATTTTTGAAGGTGAGGAAACAGAGGTCAAGGCCACCCTAGCCCCCTGCCTTTTCCCCCATACAGAAGAGGTTGCTCCTGCCCATGACACACGGGAAAGGAGCATCCAGTTCATGACTGCAGTGGGTGATGCTCAAGGAGAGCATCTCTGGGAGATGCTCAAGCCATGAGCTGCTCCCATGCTGGTCGCCTGACTCAGTTCTTGAGGTGCCTACAAGTAACGCTCGCCTGCACGAACTGAACCATCTCGATGCCTCGTCAAAATACCACAGTGACTAAAAGTGACTAAAACCTGTCACGGACACAGGGTTTATGCAGAATGACTGGGTACAGAAAATTACTCTCCCCAGGGCTGAGGGATCACAGGGAAAGGGAGCTGGAGCAGGCTGGGGGGCTACAGAAAATCTTCCTCCCTGGTGCCTGCCCATGTGCTTGGTCTAATTGCTTCCTGCAGCAAATCCATGGCCTGGAACTCATCTCGCTAGGAGAAGGAGGACGAGGGAGAAAGAGGCACGAAGATAAGGTGGAGATGGTGCTCAGCACGCCCTGCTCTAGAGCTGAGCTCTGCTGTGACACCTGCATTGACATGGTGGGAGACGCCACCCCAAAATACCTCCCAGCTTCACACTGCCAAACAGACACAGCCCAAAACAAGGCAAGACCAGCTTAAAAGCAGGACCCATCCCACACACTCCATCCCAAACCCTGCAGTGCAGAGCTCAGACACGATGTCTTAAACATGCCACATCCCACTGCCTGCTTCTGCTGCCCGAAAAAACAAAGGTAGACATGGAAGGAAGATATACAACCCCAATAAACAGATAGGGTCTCCACAGCAGAATTTGTGTGATGGAAGTTAGAGAAAATATCTCAGTCCCTCAGGAAGACCACCAAAAAAACCATGGTTTTTGTAAAAGTTAAGGTGCATCCTGCGGAATCTGCTCACAGGAATGGCACAGCCCCCCTAGTTTCCTCTCTCCAGGTGAGAGCAAGAGAAGGTGACAGTGAGATCAGCAGTGACACTGCAGGAGATGCTGGAGGAGCTGCATCTTGCACTGACACCCACTTAGCAAGGGAAGGGCCACGTCTGTGCCTGCATCCCCCTCCCCTGTAGCACTGTCCCCCACCCCTGGCCTCCAGGTTGCTGCTGGAGGTAACCCAGGTTTGTGTTCCGCACCATCCTGGTGTTCCCACAGGAAACAGCCCAGTCCAGACACCCTTCCAGGCAGGGAAAGCCAAGGAGGAGGGGGAGGCATGGCTGGCAGCAAGGGCTGCTGCCCACCTGCCCAATAGGCAAGGCACAGGCAGTGCTCCTGAGCTTCCCAGAAGTTTGGGACATTGCACCGGTTTGGTGCTATCAGCTTCGGCAACAGCCTGTTGGTGTCTCCTTGCAGAGACTGGGAGAGCAGATGGAGGTGTGAATGGAGCTGGCTACCTGGCAGTGGCAGGAAAGGGGACAGAAGGGAACACAGCATCACTGGATGGAGCAGACATTGGCCTGGGATGCTCACAGTGCTCGCAGCATTTGCAGAGCCTTTCAAGGACCCCAAAGCTCTGCGAACCCAGCAACAAGACTTCTACTTCCCAAGGATCAATAGACAAGCTTGCCAAGGTGCAGAGCTATGTGAGAGTGCAGGAGAGGACCCACAGGGCTGAGGGATGCAGACACCCACAGGTGGGTGCTGATGCCCCACAGAGGAAACCACCCTGACACTGCCACCCTGCAGTGCCACTGACAGGGATCCAGCCAGTGCCCTCCACCCGATGTGACTAAAAGCATGAGTCTATTAAACACTAAACACCCCATTTAATTAGCATCAGGCTTCAACAGCAGCTGACAAAAGCCAGGAAGCTCAGAGAGCTGGAGGCACATCATCATCCGTGATGCCTCAAAGAGGCTCTGGCACAGCCTCAAGGGCCTGACTCTGACCCCCATGGCTCCTCCTGGGACAACAGCACAGACGGTGTGGTGCCACCGGAGCCAAACCGCAACAAAGGGAGAGCGGGGACAAAGTTGCTGCCGTTTTCTAGTGCCTGTCACTGGTGTCACAACTTGGCATTTCCATTCATTCATTCTGGCAGAATATGCCCTGGAGGGTGCTGGGTCCCCGCTGCCCCAGGAGCTACTCAGTGTCAGAGAGAAATCAGACAGAGAGACTCCAGCAGCCACAGAGGCTCCATTCATCCATCCCTTCCAAATCTCATCTTTGCTGAGAAGGCTGGGAATCAGGTTATTTTGAGTCCATCAGGTGGAAATTGTTACTCTGAGGGCCTGTGTCCTGCAGGGATCCCTGCCAAGAGACCAGGCACTTTCAGTGCAGGTGACCTGATCCTCTCCATCAGCAGCCATTGAGCCGGGACAGTGGGAAACACCTGGTAATTCCCTATCTTTTCCTCTCCAAGACCTTTCTTAAACCAAATCCAGACCTGGCAGCAAGGTGAGCCCTGCTCCCACAGAGCAGGTCCCTGGTCCCACAGCCGGACCCAGCCCCACACACCACTATGTTCTGGCATAGCCCCAGCCAGAACATTTGGCCACTTCAGAATCACAGAATGTTAAGGTTGGAAAGAAGCCTTAAACCAAATCATTTCTAACATTTCCAATCTCCCCAAAACCTTAATGAAAAAAGCACCAAGACCTTCAAGTTCCCAACCTTCTGCACATCACACAAGCCTCACTCACTTTGGCTTAGGAAAAGCAACAAGGACACTATCTGGCAACCTTAAGTATCCTTGCAGTTGTTTGGACCCAGCCCATTTGATCACCTCCTCACAGGGAACCCATGGCCAGCACTGCTTGCTGCAGAATTGTCAGCAGGGACCAACCCACAGCCAGTTTAAAAGTCACAGAGGGTCCTGATACTCAGCCACTCCCCATCTTGGCATATAATTATGGATCTGAGGTACAAAATTCACCCGCAAGCCTGACCAGGCAGGAGAGAGGACACGATACAAAGCCAGCCCTTTGGTTTGGCACACCACAAACATGATGGTCATTCCTAAAATCCAGCTCTAGACTCTAATGTCAGGGGTTTTTTTCCCTTTTTTGCCCCCTTCTCTGTATGTGACTCATCCTTAGACGGCATCTTCAGCCAGCAACACTGCTCCCGATGAGCTGCTATTGATTTACTCCATGTGCGGACAAGCTTATTGGGGAATAAGGGCGCCTTGTTCCTGTTCCAGGATCCGTATTTCTCTGCACATGGAGTTAATTAAGAGCAAGCTCTGTATGGAGGCAAGCCCTCATCAAGCCCCAGCACCTAACGAAGGCATGCAGCCTACCGCAGCCCAGCCCTGGCACCTTCCACGTTCCCTGCTCCAGCGCCTCTGTGATGATCAGTGGCTGTGACAGAGCAGTGGGCTTGGGGCAACAGCCTCAGGGAAACACCCTGCACCCCTGCACTGCTCCCCCAACTAGTACACAAACATGGGCCCCCCCCAGCCTCCAAAGGGCAGCTCCTCCCAGCCGGCACCGCGCTCGGGCAGGAGGCTGTAATAGGAGCAAGCGCGCTTTAAAAATTAATGTGGAACAAAAGAATTTCCACAAAATAAAAATTGCAGTTTCTTTTCCATTAATAACATATTACAAGCCTCACTAAAGAGGCTGCAGGCTCCAGCTCTTGCCCTTTGCTGTCCTGTCTCCCTCTCCATCACAGCCTCGCCATCCCCTCCTGCTTCCCCTGCACTTCTCATTTGGGTTATCAGCGGCAACAGCTCTCCGAAATGGCCGAGAAAGCACAAACTTGCCCATCTCAGCTCAACTCTCTCCGATCCCGTGTGATTTCATCTTCTGCCCTCTAATGCAAAATGGATGTTCTAAATCTAACTAATAAAGTGAAAAGCAAGAAAGAAGCTGAAAATAAAGCCATCAGGCACGAGACTGATCTGTTTGTCTCCTTCCTAATTCCATTATCACAAGCTCTAGATATTACTGCTCCCTCATTAACAGCTGCTCCGGCTTCCCTCTGAACCCCGGAGACTGGACCCTAATGAATCCTGCAGCCAGAAGAAGGAGTTTTTAACCACAACAGCAGCAACAAGAACAGAAACTCGGATTAGACCATCTCACAACACTAATATTTATCTTTTCTTTGAGCCTACAAGGAGACAAGATATTTTGGCCAAGGAGTCGAGGAGCGGAGGTGCCGAAGCGCGTGCGTGCACGGGGCCAAGCGGGACGTGGATGCTTTCAGGCACTCACAATCCATTTACACCTCATAAAATTCTCATTGCTCTTGACTGGAACAAGTGCAGTGACCGCACCAACCCTTGTTAAAAATACCAGAATATTCTGCAGCAGCCAGTTCTCTGCTCCCACAGAGAGGAGTTCAGGTCTGGCACACATCAGGAGTGCTTGATGCTTGTGAGGGAAGCACCTTCCTGCAACCAGGGGCATCAAATGCCTCGGGTTTTGGCATAAGAGATCTTAAGGTGATTTTAGTCTCCTCTGCGATACCTCAAGGTGCAACCAAATTGAACGTCTCAGGGCTCTGTCCTTCCTCACGTCCCTGGACAGCACAATGCTCTCAGATGTCTCCACTCTTACCGAGTGCTGACCTAAAGAAAAGCATCCCTGTGGCCTCATAGTGAATGTTTTCAAGTAGGACAGCCTAGGGAAACCTTCCCAGCACTAAGACCCTTCCCTCAGCCCAGTGCCATGGGCAGAAACACTCCGTGGGTGCTGCCCTCACCACAAAGCCTAGGGCATTCCTGCAGGTAGGTGCTGCCAGGTTTTCCCTGCCCACATCTCTGCCAGCTGAGGATAGGACAGGGAAGAGCTCAGCCCTTCATTTTCCCACATGCACCCTGTGCCAAGGAGCTGGAACCTCCCATTGTCTGCAAAGCCATTCCCAGTCCCGTGCCTGCTCCGACACTGCTGCCTTTGGCTGTGAACAGCAGCTCCGACTGCGCTCAAATGCTCCGGGGACAACGAGCGCTGCCAGCAAATACATTAGCTAGAGCAAAGCAGCTGGGGGGAAGGAGATCAGCTTTGTGCATCTTGCCAGGCTGCTTTTCTCCTGACTGCCCTCTCGGCAACTGTAAATAAGGAGGACTGAGCCGGATTAGAGGTTACTGTCCTGATCAATGGTACTTCTGTGTGTCCTAATTCATTTTCCCCTGATCTGGCCTTTCCCATCCCATCTGTGCTGGGATGGGCACGGGGGGCAAATATTTACCCAGCACCATGGCTCCTTAGGACTCTACCAACACCAGCACTGTACAATGCCAGTAGGGACCAGAGGAGCTGGATTTGTGCTGCACCCGTGCCACCAGCCCATGAGCTCCATCCCAAAATGACAGAGATTTGGGATGGAGAAGTCTTGTGAGCATCTTCCAGCCCTGGACATGCACAGCCTAGCCACATCTCTTCAGAGGGAGATGATTTTCTAGGAGGACAATACCAAAATAAAGCAAGCTCTGGCATGAGAAGAAGATGGAGTTGCTGGGGCTGGGATCAGCCCCTGACCTCAGAAAATATTTATTGCAGTTCTTGCTCATCTCATTTCACAGACAGACTCTGATCAGAAAGGAGGAGTTGGTGTCATCTCCACACAATTAAAATTATCAGTTGTACTTGCCCAGAGAAAGGGGCACCAGTGAGCTCAGGTCTGCTCAAGGACGCAAAGCATAAAGACAGGTATTTTGTCCACCCCTTCACGTCACCACCCTGCCACAGACCTGCCAGCACATCACTGGGTCCAGACTGTCAGCTCATCTCCCCACAGGTCCCTGCTGTCCCTGTGCTACAAGCTTCAGGGCTTGGGGAAGCAGCTTCCCAGCCTGGGCAGGCATTTTGGAAACAGCTCCCACCTCCCAGTGTGACCCACTGGCCTCTGTCTGTCCCCAAGTCCAACTTGTTCAGCTTTAGGAGCCCAGCTAAACCCACCTAATTCAAAGCATGACTGCTGCAAGCATTTCACCACTTATTCCTGGTGAGATTGACCCCAGAGACCTGGCAGGCTGCTCAGCTGAGCAAGCGAGATAGTGCTTCCCTTTCAAGGGATTTTGCTGTATGTTTGGGCAGCAGGAGCAGACTGATGGGGCGGCAGCAGGATGAGGAGCAGAGAGCAGCATCTTCAGCCTCTCCACCCCCTGAGAAAGAAGATGGTCCATGTGCTGCTGAAGGCATCCCAGAGCCAGTTCCCCATCTGAGGAACTGTATGCAACTCATGTTAACGCGGGTGCTTTGGCTACCTCTGTTTCTTCTTTCCTTTCACCACCTGTACTGTTTGTTGCTATAGAAATTGCAGAGGCCACGGAGTGATAACAGGGCTGAAAAGCCACTTTTGCTTTCCACACCCAGAGGGATCCAGCCCCTGGCCACCAGCACTACCGAGGGCGCTGAACTCACCTGGCTAAAACAGTTGCCCCAAACAAAACCTCCTTATTTTTTCTTAAGTTCAAAGGAATTCAGATAAATACCCTCTCATTAGCTTCATCATCTGCTCCTAGATCTTAACAAGGTTTGCAGTGGCAGTGCCAAACTGAGGGAAGGAGCCCCCCCCCGCCCAGACCCAGGCCACCTTTGCAGACCTGCAGAGCCAGACTTGTTCCAGGTTTTACCCTGGAGACTTGACCAGCAGTCTATTAAAATCAGGTCATTTATTTAGGTGCTTAGATCTGCACTTCAAATGGCTAAAATTAGCCGGGAAAGTTGCACTTTTCTGGCTTTCTCATCCCATGCCTCAGTTTCTAAAACCAGGGAAGAGAAGAACTATTATTTCACTCCAACTCTTTTGAAAGCACTCGGACATCTTCGGATGACAGTGCGATTTGGTACAGACGTATCCATTATTCTTCCCCTCCATGGAGCACTGTTAAATCTTTCTCCATATAAAGTCATTTTCTAAATTAGGTAAAGACGGTGAGTTTTGCACTGAGCACATGTGGGTATTTTTATAAAATGTTTAAAACTTCTTGTCTGACTTTTTCTTCCCTTGAAGGACAACGTACTGAATTAAACCCTTCTGTGACCCTGTTTCATTTCACCCTCGAGGGCTTCTCAGTAAGACTTTGCCAAAAAGTAACATTAGCGAGTTCACTTCATCGCAGATAATAAACGGCAAAGTTGGGGTTCGTGTGCTGCTCAAGCACAGTGGGAAGACATGGGCTGGGGATACTCTGGGACAGCCCCCAAAGGGTTTAACACATCGCTTTTGCTACCCAGAACCAGACAGGCAAGTCCACGCGACTCCCACAGGAACCACTGTCACAGACGGAGCCTCCAGCTCTTCTCCAGTTTCCACCCCTGCCTCATTTCACCCGGCTAGAAACGCTGCCAAAGCAGGCATGCAGCCACCAGCTCTGCTCCCCAGATTCACAGTGGAGGAACCAGTGGTGGGTCCCAGGCTGCTCCCCAAGCAGGCAGGAGGATGATTTCCCACGCTGCATCTCCCCTGGACCCTGGGCTGGGGACAGACACCCTCCCATAGAGGATGGGACCATGAGGTTAACCCTTGAAGACCCCTCCTAAAGAGGGGACCTTTTCTTGGGAGACAGGGTTGCATTGCTGGCAGCTATGCAGAGATGGGATAGATCAGCCCTTTCCCTCTAGCCCTCCACTGTGAAATCCATCCCCTGCCGGAGCCTGGGCTGAGGTGCCCGGCCCCAAGGAGCCAGTGCAGGGGGAGCCTGATCCCTGGCAAACACTTAGCACATCTCCACATCAGGGAAACAAGACACAGTCAGGTCTTAGGAGAGCAGCCAAAAGCCAGAAGGGCAGAAATGAGAAAGGGGACATCGCTCCCAGGTGCCAGCTCTGAGCAGGGAAGTGTCTCTGTCAGGTGCTTGCCCTCACCTGCTGGCTTCACTGGGGGCTGCAGAGCTGCAGCCCGAAGCACGGACAGACCCTGAGCCCAGACAGCAAACATGGGAAAGGTCACCCCTGCTCAGGCCCAGAAAGCTCAAGCAAAGCCGACACTGTGTCAACAGGGGAAAGGTTTGAGCAGAACCAAAATAAGACATCGATGAGGAGAAACGTGCCTGTGCAGGGGTTTGTGAAGGGTTGGTGTCTCAGCAGGCTGGAAGAGGAAGTCACAGGGGATGCCGCATCACCAAACACCATTTGATTTTGGATGACAAACCAGCCCCTTCAGCCCTTCCTGTACAAAGCTGCTGTGCCGGGAACATGCTCAGCAGAGCCCAGCCCTGCTCCCAAGAGCCAGACACAGGGAGCATCCTCCTCCCACCCTACAATTTGCCTGTCCCAGGAGTGAGAGGAGCCAGGCACACTACAAAAGTCCCCTCCAGAAGGCTTTGAAGGGGCTCCAGATGTGCCTGCTGGCACCCAAGACGCCAGGAGTTGGGGGTGGGAACCCCTCCAAACCCTGGCAAGGAAACAAATGGCTACAGTGACAATAAAAGCAACAGGTGGGATGCTCAGGAGACATGACAACACACTTCACCCCCCACAGCCACCAGGACCCTCAAGCAGAGCCCTGCTCTGCTGCTCTCTGATCATCCCTATAACACCCACTTGGCACTGGACAGATTTTGGAGCTTCCCACAGTGCCCCCACTTCCTCTGGGAACAGGGACAGTCCCCGTAGCCACACAACAGGACTCAACACACCAGGAAGAAAGAACCTGCGGAGCCCCAGGGGACACAGCACAGGGACAGAGGATGGCCAGCATTAGCCCTAACCTCCACATACTGAAGTAAAAGTTTCTTATCCTCAAAAGCAACTTCCTGAGCTTGAATTTCTGTTATTTTTAACTTTGCTGCTGCATTATAAATATCCATCAGGTCCAGCGCTTGCCTCCCAAGCCAGTCACTGAGGGTTTGTGCTCCAGCTGGGGCAAACTTTATGGTTTTACTTTTCCAAGAGCTGATCCAAAACCTTGGAGGGAAGCCAGAGAAAGGCCTGACCCGCAGGGAGAGGCTGAGGGAACCAGAGCAGCCCCGTGGGGCCGCAGGGTTGGGAGGGGCTGGGACTGTCCCTAGCTGGAGGGGAAGGGGTCACTGGAAATTGGCCATGTGTGGGTGGGACAGTGGGTCCAGTGGGGAGATGTTTCCCGGGAAAGCCATGTTTCTCCCATAGAAAGCATCCCAAAAAACTTCCCAGTGCACTCACGTGCACATCTTGGTCTTCCTCACCTGAATTTACCACCATTTACAGGTCCCAGGATGCTGCACCCTGCCATCCACCCAGCTCCTGGGCACGGAGCCAACACGCAGCAGTGCGGGTGCAGACAGGGCAGTAGAGCTCCAGACATTTGCCAGGCTCCACCTCATCACCACAGTGCCGAGCAGAGCTCCTCGGGCTCTGCGTGGCATGGGAGAAAACCCAGGGAGATGAGCACCAAACGGCTAATCAGGAATGCTGGAGTGAGAGTGAGAGGTGCTCACGCCAGGAGACAGTCGCACCCCCAGCAGGGGACAGGCTAAAGGACCAGCATCTTCTCCAGCACCTACAGCATGCCTGCAGCAGCCCAGGGAGGGACAGGCAAGGGCTGCCCAGCCCATTGCCAAGGCCTCTGCACCCCTCCAGCACCCGCAGCGAGGGGTGAATGAAGCCTCTGCGGCAGGCACAGGCCAGGGGGGCTGCAGCCAGGAGTTGGCTCCTGCTGCCATTTTCCTGTCCCAAATCTGTGCGGCAAAGATCGCTCCAGTGTCCTGAGCAATTGTTCTCACAGTCTGCAAGAAAGAGATTAAAAACTCCCCCCTTGGCGGATGTGAGTGGCAGAGGAATATAAAAACAAAACTAAACAAAAAACAAACACACTGAGGAGAGCATTTATTCCAGCTGCTCCAAGGAGTGAAGCCAGCCCTGGCTCCATGGGGGTCCCGACACAGTCCCCATGGAGCTGTGGCCACATGCCCCCCAGTCCAGGGGGTCCCCACATAGGAGAAGCAGACTTCTTATTAGCAGCTCCAAAACTTTCCCTAGTGGAAGGTTCCCCAAAGCACCAGGAATTTTGGCCCCAAGCTGTTTACTTTCTGTATTTCTGCAGATTTCACTTGTGGTTCAGAGGAATTGAGGCACAATTAGAGCTGCTGTCACTCACTTGCCAGAGCCCAGAGTGACAGCACCAGGACCCACTGCCTGGCCAACCGGTAAAACCACCCACCCTAAAACCTGGACAGAAACAAAGGGCTCTGCCCTGCACCCCTTCCTTGCACAGAGGAAATGGCCAAGGCCAAGAGCTGCCTGGGAAAGGCTTGAGGGAGACAGGCTGCCACCACCAAGCCACCAGAGACACGTCTCCCACTGTCATCTTGGCAGAGGGAACATCCTCCACTCCCCCAGAGCGTTCCCTGCAGTGGGAGATTTGACTCAGAAGCTGTGCTGTTGAACAACTACCCCTCCCTTCCACCCCATCCCCCTTCAGCCCTTCTTCCCCCAGCACAGCCCTCAGGCCCATCAGCTCCAAACACCTGATTAATTGGCCATAAAGGAGTAAGTGGGAACAAACTGAAGAGGAAGGAGACCAAATCTTGGGAGTTACTCAGCTGGTCCTGGGATGAGGCTGTGCGCAAGGTGAGAGTGCCCCATGCCAGGGCTCGACAAGCAGTTTAGCTATGTCACTCCCAGCATGAGTGGGATTTTCCCTCCTCTGGCAGCTTTCCTGGCCTGGGGATGCCTTTGAAGGGGACAGGACAGCTTGTGCTTCCCGCAGGATGGAGGACACTGGTCTTGCCTACAGAAACCTGCATTTTCAGCAAGTACTTTTAAAGATGGACCCCAGTCCGAAGACTGGGATGCAGCATCCTCTTGGGTTATTGCTTCTGCTGGAGACCTGGTCAGTCTGCAGCACACCCTCACCTACAACAGTGACTCTGCCCTGCAACACAGCCCAATATACCTCAGGGGATGGGTCCAGACCCCCTGTGCTGCCCAGACTTTATAGCTGAGCGGGACTGAGTAGAATGGGGCCAGAGCTGAACTTGATCTTGCTCTGGGAAAGCTCAAGAGTGAGCTGATCCTCCAAGGTCTGAAAAGGATGGACTTGAACCTAAGTTCTGAAAAAGGCATCAAGTGTGGGGAACCTGGGGAAGTTTGTACTCCACATGGCAGGTTTACACAGGGCTCACTCTGAAGAAGAGTGGCTTTAGCCATGCTGGCATCTCCTGCCCCATCCCACAGCACCAGAAATGGGAGAGCAGCAACCACTACCTAAACCAGTCAGGGAGAACTGATCTGCCCAGGGTACACCACCCAGTTCATCCCTACTGCCTGCTCACCCCTCACTTCTCACGGGATCCTCTCAGCTGCAGGAATGGCAGTGGTGAGAAAAATCAGGGACTGGCTGTGGAAAACAAATTCCAAATTAAAAAAACCTGCAGCTGCTTGTGGCAAAGCCCTGGTTCTCAGAGCTGCATTTCACCCCATCGGGGGTCAGCAGCCCCCAGAGCAAGCTACGTGTCCAAATCAAAGGCAGGCACAATCAGAGCGATCCAAATAACACACGCAGACAGCCTATTTGCAAATAAACAGAGCAAGCCAGAGCTCACCAGCGGAAATGGGGGGGAAGGAACGCTCTCCGATTTAGGAAGGTTGGGATCTGCTGGTGGGCAGTCTGAGGAAGGAATGTGGTGACGTCTGTCCAGCTAATAAATTAGCAAGATGAATTATTCAGGATGAATTATTCACCCGGCTCTCCATCCCTGTGAGGAGCTGAGAGTGGCAACAGCCAGAAACCCCGATGAGGCATTTGCTGCTGATGCTTCCAGGAAGGGGCTCAGTGCAGCAGTGATGGGCTTGGGCAGTTTTCACACTGGTGATGGAGCAAGCAGAGGAACAATGGAGGCTGGNATCCTGCCTCTGTGCAGCCACCTCAGTGTGTCCCCCAAAGCCACAGCTGTTGTCCCACTGTCCAGCTCTGCTACTCCAAAAAGCAGGGCCATCCCTGATGGAGACACACAGGCATCTCCATGTTCTCCAAGGCACCTGCACACCCTAAACCCCAGCCTTACTTTTCCATTTAGGAGAAGAGGGGAAGGCAGTGTCTCATGTACCCCATCACTCTACAAGTTGTCCTCTGCCACCCACCCCTCCTTCACCCCCACCCCACACCCAGGAACACACAAGATTTCTGCCCATCCAGCCTCACTTGCCCTGTGCCAACCATCCAGCAGTGCCCTCGTGGGGCTGCCACACCCCTCACCCCCCAGCATCGCACCTCAGCCTAACAACATCTTAATTAGCAGAGCCATCAAGTGCGAGATGATGGGCTGGCACAATGCAGCCGAGGCACGATGATGCACAACTCAAACACAGCTAAATGCAAAGAACAAACAGAGGTTGCTGCACCCTGCCTGGGGCACCCACTTGCCTCTTTTTAGGGCGTTCCTCAAACTGGATCTGCCCCGTGACGGAGTGAGCCCCAAAGCCCAAGGCTCCACAGCCACGTGAGCGGGACCGCTGTGCTCCACGTGTGATGAAATCCCCCCCAAACACCACAGTCCCACGCCTGAATTGTGCGAGGGAAACCTTGAGCACGTGTTGAGCAACGTGAGGAGCAGGTGGGGAGCGCGCCCACTGCCAGCACACTTTCCCTCACCCCCGCTCCCAGCACCCTTAGGTTTCTCTCCCTCTTTAAGTAGTGGTCACTCCCAAGGAGTAGTTTTCTGGGTAGGGACATGACCCAGCTGCCCAGAGAGGCAGGGCCACTGCTGGGATTCATTCTCAGGGTTATAAAATCCCACAGCTGCCCATGGGCTGCATTTTCCCTCCCTGCAATCACATTGGGAAACTTGCAGCAGGAGATGAAGGGCAGGATCTGCCCCCACCAAGGGTCCAGCTTCCTCACGATTCTTTTGCCCCAGCAGCAATGGAGAGGAAGAGGAGGGAGGGAGTGATATCCTAACCCTCCAGCACACCAGCAAAGGTGACCATTGCAGAGGCTGCCCTAGCTCTCTGGGTGCCAGAAGGAGAAGGAGTAGGGTCTCAAAGCCATGGCAGAAGGCAGAGCGGGGACAGTGCAGGAACAAGCTGCAGAGCTGCCTAAGAGGGTGCAGAGCCCGCGCAACACTTCTGCAGCAGCACGGTTGGGGGTTGACCCTCACCCACCTCAGCCAGACCCCACCGGTGCCAGCAGCCTCCCTTGTCCTGGAGGGTTGTGCTTGGCCATTATTAAAACCTGGAGCACTGCCCTCAGCAGGTCACCCATGCAGACCCCCCGGTAATTATTAGAAGCCAGTGAGACAGTAAAATTCAAATCCAAAGAGACAGCTCTGTGCTCAGGAACATACCGGTGTGGCCAGCCAAGGGGATGCACTGGGACCTGGCCAGGACCAGCTCTGTCCTGCATCTTCAAACAATTCAACAACCATAAAGAGCCCCCTGCCCCCTCAGAAAACCCTGAGTGGGACCAGGGGCAGGTGACTGCAATGAAGCCTGTCCCATTGCGTCAGGGTCCAGCCAGGGAGACACTCAGGGGACAAGAGCAGGGGCAGGCGAGCACACTGCCGCAGGGTGCCATAAACAACACCCAGGGTTACGAGGCCCCAAGGACTGGGGAGGCCTTTACGTTACCAAATCCTAGGAAAATAGCAGGTGCTGAGGAACAGCAGCTGCCAAGATATAGCATTTATAGACATATATATTTCAGGAAGTAAAATACAAAAATTGTCTGCGTGAGCAAGAGTAAGGTTGTGAGAGGTGGGAGAGAAGCCAGAGAGCTGCCAGTTCCCAATATCACACCATCAGTTGGGGATAACAATTTCCCCAGCAATTCCTGCATTCCTGCTGAGGAAACTGAGGCAGGACAGACTTTGGGATTTGCTGGGCCCCCTGTGACCTCAAGCCCCAGGAGCTGCCAGTATAAAGATGGATCTCTTGAGATATCCACCCCTCAAACATTGCTCACACACAGGGAGGCATTCCAGTGGGACTGCCTGAGGGATGCAAGACAGACAGAGGGACAAGACAGCAGAGCCAGCCCCTGACAAATCTGCTTTCATGGGACTCCCAAAGCTGAGCTCCAGGGATCCTGGGGGAGGGGGTCACAGCAGCAGGATGGAAGACACAGAGCCACCCAGTGCCCACCCCATGGGAGTGGGATCACAAGGCTGGTTTAGCCCCAAAAGGACCACCCCAGGGATGTCCCCCCCATGCCTGCTATCACCCTCAGGCAGGAGTGAACACCCCATGGGGCTCAGCACTACCCCTCTGTACCCCCCAGGACCCACACAGAAGCAAAGTGGGACCACCAGCCTCCCGGTCGGAGGTTTCCCCAGGTGGGAAATAGGCTCGTGGGGTACATCCTCCCCAGAGCTGGCATCCGGGAGCGAGCAGCTTCCAGCGCCAGCTGCTCCCCCCGGGAGGAAGAGGAGATCTGGGACTGGGGAAGAAGGGGGGCATGCGCAGAGGAACAGCATGAGAAAGCCAACCCACTGCCAACTGCGCCAAGTTGTGCAATGCTCGAAATGTCACCATGGGTTCCTCTTTTGTTCCCCCATCCCCAAGGGGGGAAGCAGGGCTGGACCCTCCATGCCAACAGGGACCTCCTGGTCTCTCCTAATTTCATTTCTAGCAAAGCCAAAGCCTCTCGGGTTTCCTGGCAGCATCCCCAGCTCAGCCAGTGGGTGCCAACAGCGAACGTTAGCGAGGGAGAGCTTGGGCCAACAGGAACGTGCCCAGCCTTTGGGGTCACTGCAGAAAGGAGCCATCCCCTCCGGCTGCTGCCGAGCATCGGCATGCTGTGATCCCTCCCTGCCCTCCCTTCCTGGCTCCCTCCTCTCTCCAAGATAAATATTTCGACTCTTTCCTCTTTCCAGGCAGCAGCACTCAGCACATTGCAGATCTTCAGCAGGCGAGCAGCAGCTCAGGCACCCAGTGATGCCAGAGCAGCAGCAGCCTCATCCTGAATGCACCCAAGTCAGCAGTGATGGTTGTGATACCCCAGCACATCCCTGACGACACGTGTACAAGAGTTGTGATACCCCAGCACATCCCTGACGACACGTGTACAAGACAGTGCCCTGTCCCCAACCCCACTATTGACCCAGCATTAAAAAAAACACACAAAACTGGTGCAGACCCCCAGCCCCATCATCTGCACCTCAGCCCTCCTCAGAGGGCAAACCCAGGGGGAACCATGTGCCAGCTTAATGAGAGGGGAGAGAGGCAAGTAAACCAGAAAGGAGCCTTGTTAGAGGTTACACAGATATTTCTTCACCAACCGAGGCTGTTCTGCAGAGCACGGCCGATGCAGTTGCTCGCTCGGGGTTTGGCCAGTGCCTGCTCTGGCCATGGCCACCCAGGCTCAGGTTGCAGGCAGGGTGGGTGCCGGCAGCAGTCGCCAGCACCCATCCGACAGCAAAGGGGTGGACATAATGCAAAGTGACAGTGTTTACCCTCTGGTTTCTGCAAACACACGCGCATCAGCTCCCCACAACCCGCCCGGCTCCAGCCGCCCTGACCCATCGTCGATGCCAAGCCGAAAACCTCTCCAGCAGCAAGGAGACACTGGGGAAGCGGGGTACATGGCACTGCATGAGCAGTTCCCCAGGAGGGAACAAGATTCAGTAATTTTAGAAAATGCCAGTTTGTTAAACCACCCGTCACACCTCCAGCACCAGCCTGCAAGCTCCGTGTCCTTCCCAGCTTTTATCTGGGCAGGCGTGGGCCAGCTGGGAGGAGCAAGGAGCACCCGGCGCTGCCAGCTCACCCAGCCAGCTGCTCCCCAGGCTGTCCCAGCAGCTGGAGTCGTGGGAACACACCAGAAATCGCTAGAAAAGCATGAAAACATAAATCACACTCCTCATCCACGGCTCAGAATGGGGCTGGAGGCAAGGGGAAGCCGACGTTTGTGCTGTTTCTAGACTTGCTGGGTTGGTGCTGGGTTCACTGAGTGTCTCTACCAGCTTGAAGGGAAGATGACAGCCAAGGACTAGGGCTGGAATGCTGAGACTGCAGGCACCTCCGAGAGCTGTGCTTGACTTCCAAGGAGACAGCTGGAGCACAGCTAAACTGGCCCTCGAGTCTTGACACCCTTCCAGTACCAGCAGCCAGCTCACGCTGCCACATGCAGACCAGTACTGGGGAACACATCCTGCACCTGTCCCACTGCCTCATACCGACAGCCTCACAAACTGCAGCATCCTCTCCATCGTGCTCTGGGCACAGGGCACTGCTGGTGGTGAAGGTGGAGGAGGAAGCTCCCACCAACACTCCTGACCAGCAGACAGGTTTTTCTCTATAAACAAAATCCCCACATTTAAGGGTGATGAGGTATTTCAAGCCACGCTCGTTAGCACCTGCCTCGAGCATCTCCGAAAGCACCGCTCATTCATCCTGTCTGCCCACGCACCCTCGGCAGCGACAGCGGGAGGGGTGAGGGGTGTCCCCGGGATCTGTGTCACCCCACAGGGAGCTGGCACGGGGACATAGGCACCAGCCTCCTATCTCCTGCACTGCTCCAGCCGAGTAAGGCGAGATGCGATAGGACAGCACCTGCTGCTTCCCCCCCATGCTGGTCAGAGTAACTCCTGCAAAGCCCAGACACACTCTTCTCCCCCACTGCCGCCCGAGCAGGGCAAGGTCAGGCCCCGTGGGAGCTGCCAATGGCATTTTCCCCTTCCTCCTCCTGCAGCCCAGCTGCAGCACGGGGCCGTGGGAGGTGGGAACGAGGCAGCGAAAGGTATTGAACGTGGCACCAAACCCAGCCATAAATAATCGCGCGAGCACTGCCATGCTTTGCAGCCTTTCCCCCACCTTCCTCCGGTAAACCTGGGAACGTCCTGGATTCCTAACCTGGAAAGGGAGCGAGATGGTGGAAATAGGAGCGACTTTGTTCCCTCTTCTGAAAGGAGGGGGATGAAAAGCAGCAGCAGCAAGCTGAGCTGCAGCCTCACCCGGCTCCACAGGCAGCACCAGCCACAGTGCACAGACAGTGTGACCCATGGGTGCACGAACCACGGCCCCTCCACCCCCTTCCCTCCCCAGGAAAGTTTCACCTTATGACTACAACTCGGGATTGCCAAGAAGATCCTGCATTGCATGGCTTTTCCTGTAAACCCAGAGGCAAATCATCTCATCTGCCATATGCATCAGCTCAGCGTATAAAATTCATGGAATAACAACAAGGAATTTTTTTCCTCCTCCCTGCCGCGCTCTCTCGGGTCTGTTGGGAATGCAGCCTCCTCAGGACGGCATCAGCTGCCTGCACACTGCGGTGCCCAGCACAGCTGCACCCATGGGTGCCACGTTACACAAGCACGTGCCACGGCTTGGGCTGTCTGTCCTTGGAAGATAGGCCAGGCAAAAATAACGTAGCTGGCCCTCCCCATCCTCCCCCACCCCGGGGTATTTGACGCTAACGCGATAATCTCCTCTCCCCACGCACACACGTGTTTTCTTGGAAGAGCAATAAAGGAGAATAAATATGTGAGTCTGGAAGCACTGGACGTTTGCTGAGCCACCACCCCAGCAAGATTTGGACAGCCAAAAGGTGAGTGGAGGGACACGCGTGGCTCCAGGAAATCCTGACAGGGACCCACTCAGCACCTCAGCCACACTCCACCATGGCACCACCAGTGCACCCCAGCAGGGAAACCAACTCCAGTTTTATCCACTTTTGCTCGACAAACTGGGCAGTGGAAACACAGGTAGGGACAACAGTTTGAGGGATAAGTGGATTTCCACAGGTTCCTACAAGGCCAGAGGCTGAAGAAGCTGCCCACCAGTGCCCTCACCAACCAACTCCCGAGTTCAGCCTGTGGCATCCTTCAGGGCTGGAACACCCAAACCTCTGCCAGCACCACAATCCCCCCATGGCCACCAATCACCCCAGGTGGGCTCCCAGCAGAAGCATCTGGGACGCTGCACACACAAACCCTCGGTGCAGATGCATTAGTTTGGCCACGCAGACCTATTGATTCAGGAGCATTAATTGTTCTTCGCTGTTCAAATACTGACCTCAATTAGGAAACACTTTTTCTCTTTTTTTTTTCTTTTCTTTCCACCCCCCCTCCTTTGCTCAATCTTTCCCCTCAGCTCTGGAAGTTTAAATACCAGAATACCTACACTGGCCTTGGGGAGACTCAGCGTTAACTGTACATTTGTATCTAATTTATAGGCAGGCTCATCGCAGCCTTAATGAGCGTGCCTCTACAGGAAAGGCGGAAGAAAGAAAAAGACACCTACTGCAGGGGATGTTTGCTGCCAGGCTTGGAGCCGCTCAGTCATTAAAGGGGATTTGGAGATGGTAGTGCCAGCTCCCGCCATGAACCAGTCCCAGATTGGGATGATGCTCAGCTGGAGCAACGGCAAAGCCTTTCCCAGGGAGATTTCCTGATTGTGCTGTGCGTAGCCCAAAGCAGGACCACGGCTCTGTCCTGCTGCAGCCCGCCCGGCCTCCAGCCCCCTGCTAGCCGGGAACACAACAGCCCTTGGAGCTGCTCTAATTCTCATTATTTCTTTCCACTGATTTCCTACCCGTGGCGTCCCAAGCCAAAGCCCGGGAAAGAAAACGGCCGGGATTTCAGATTTAATTAAACCTCACTGAGCTGGCTGCAGCTCTCCTTCGAGGCTGGAGCTGATGCTGTTGTTGCTGAGTCGCTTGTACATAGTGGGACATGGTCCCCAAAACACTTGTGGGAACAGATGAGACCATGCCAATGTCGGGGAGATGGAGGCGGCAACTCCTGCCCAGTGCTGGAATGGGAATCCCTGCTAAAGTCCATAGACTGGGGCTAATTCCTATTCCAGAAGCACCACACACTTGTCTCAGTAGAAGCCAAATAGTTGGAGATTTTACCACCATTCCCTACTTTATTTTTTTTTACCAGCTCACTGCTGGTTGAATGGAGCCCCGGATCTTCAGCCCAGTGCCAAAACCATGTCGGAAACTATAAGCAGACTCCAATAGGTCAGAGAGGAAGAGGCAAGCTGCACTCCCCAACTCTGCCCAAGGTCTAAAATAAACCCAAAGGAAGTCTTTTCCAGGTCTCTGATGCTAAAGGAGGGGAGTAGGGTGTGTGGGCACCCAGGGGGCCTGCAGCTCCAGCACCAGCTCCATGCAGGAGAAGCAAGCTCCCCAGCAGAGTCAGGAGCACCCAATACTGCAGGTTGATTCGCTGCCCAGGGGCAAGCGGGCTGGGGATGGACAGTGGGGAGGTGGCTGTCAGAAGGACCTCCCCAGGCTAGGGGTTTCTATTTGCCTGGCGTACAGCAGATTGTCTATAAGGTACAAAACCAGCAGGAAGCAGAGACACACAAAATTGCCCATTTTGCACTCACCAGCCAGCCTGAGAAGTTCCAGCAGAATCTGGAAGAGGAGTATAAGACACCTCAAAGATAACTAAACTCCCCCAGTCTACATCAGAAATTGCCAGCTAGGTAGAGGAAGAGTGAGGAAAGCATTCTCTGAGCTCTAAACTATTAAATGTCCAACACAAGCAGCAGAGAAGAGCAGATTGCAAGCTGACTTTCACAGGGCATGGGGAGAGATGTGCAAAGGATTTTGGGGTGAGGGAAGAGATTGCCCATCGGGATGGAGCCAGGAAGGAGGGAAGGCAACTGCCAGTGCCCTGAGAGTCCCAGCATCTCAATGGGCAGGAGAAAACAGGCACATCACAACAGCTGCAGAGATGACTCTCTGCTGCCAGCCCCAATAGCCAGAGGAGCTTTGGCACAGAGATTTTCCACAATTTTAACGTCCATCCATCCATCATTGAAGCAATTTCATGCCTGACCAAGATGGTGCCATGACCCCAAACTGTCCAACGGCACCTGCCATGCTCTCGGGCAGCATTTATCTTCCCACAACAGATAAAGTACAGGTACAACTCCAAAAAGCCTCAACCATTTTGAAGTTCTCCAGTCCTATCCAATAAGCATTTAAGTCCTGACAGAGCTTAAGTCCTCCAGAAAGCCAGTGCAACTTGGACACTGCTGAACATGTTACTCAACAGCATCTCCCAACCCCCCACAGACCGAGCACCAGACAGAAGAAAAAAAAACCAAACCAACCAGGTCAGCTGACAGCCTTCAAAAAAAACCATCCCAAACCTGTAAACCTTCCCAAAACAATCACATCTATTTGCAGGAGTGTTTACAGTAACCAGCGATACTCCTAAGTGTCCCTGTAATGTGCTTTTAATGCCACAACGGGGAAGAAAGGCTGAAATGCATTTGCAAGAAATGCTTCAACGGCTCCAAATAAATTAATTCCTAAAATTTTCAGCCTGTTACTGAATAAACTCTGGAAACAGTTGCATTTGCTGAAGCGATCCAGGGCGAGAGCTGCACACAGCACGTGCACACAACTTGATGCCCACAGCATTTCACACGAGCTGGAGCTGCCCTGAGCCCACACAGCCTCGCCGCAGCATAACCCTGGCAGACCCCTCACACCCAACAACTACAAATCCTAATTAACCCCCAACAGCCAGGGCTAGTTAATGAGGTGCTGAGCAAGCCGTGGCAGGGGCCTGTGGGGAGAGCCAGTGCACACTGCACCGATTCCCCCTTGCTGCCCATCAAGGAGTGATGTTTCCAGACTCTACACCATAGTTTGGCAGCTTGGAAAACCCCAGCTCGGGAGACTGAGATGACCCCAGAACACAGCAAGGAAAACCAGCTTGTGAGCGCCTGCAGATATCCTACTGTGAAACCGTTTTGCCTGCGGCAAGGTAGTTTCCAGCCCTAAAGCACCTCGGATTTTTTTTCCCTTTCAGCAACACAAAGCCCATCAGGCAATTAATTCAAATCATTTCAGCCTGCCTCAAGATATGCTGCCCTTGTGAACAGAAAAAAACCCAAACACACAACACCACCACACCAAAACCACACCTTCCCCATCTTTATCATCCTAGAAACATCCCCGTGGGCTGCGCCCCAGGGGTCCCATTACCAGCCTGAGTCCTGGGAAGTCCCAGGGGTCCTGCAGCTCCTGAGCCTCTCCCTCCTAGTTTCACCCCCATCCCCCTCCCCACAGCAGCGGGTTCACCTCAGGATAAACCTCCACCACCACCCCCCCCAGCACGGAGATTTAACGCAGTGATGCTAAAAAACTACCCGGCCCGTTTCCATGGGTACGCAAGGCACATGTTGCTATGTGATGTTCGGTCCGTTACCATGGTGACAGCAGGGATGTCACCATGCAGGGCTTATTAGTTGCCATGGCTATTAAAAGGCGCTTGTCCTCTGGGGATGTCCAAGGACCAGGCCACCAGCTTGCCCTACACCAGCTCATTGGCAGTCCAGGCCCTGAAGCCATGGTGATGGGCACTGCTGAGCCAAGATAGAGCCCAGCCCCACAGAGGGTGGCATCGCCCTCTTAGGCCACCGTGTGCCTCAGCACATGGGGTGCTTAATCCATACGTCAGGAGACCATCCCAGCAACGGAGATTTCTTGGTGGCATTAGAGACCTCAACTCCTGGTACATGAAGCGAGCATGTGAAAGGGTCACCACCTGCCCACTGAACCCTGTTACACCTCCCATTAGCACAGCACAGAAGAGACAAGGAGATGACCTTACGAACAAAACCACATTGCCAGACGAAACCACAACGGTACTCAGCCCTTACACACAAAATAAGAGTAACATCTACCCCAAGTTCCAGCAGATAGCCCTAAACTGAACTTGCACATGGGGAACTGGAACTAAAAAACCAGGATCCTGAGTCTGGAGGTTATCCGGCATCAGACACCTCTTTGAACAGCTTTTTGGTTTACTCCTGCACGTGCTTTGTGGAGCTGCAGCTGTCCCAGCAGCACAAGTGAGTCTGACCCTCAACCAGGTGCTGAGCAGAACAAGGTCTTGAGATACCACCTGAGAGCACAGAACAGCTCAGTTACTCATGAAGGACCAGCACAGCAGCTGCCCAGGGGTTCATTTCACATCTCCATGGCCAGATTTTCATCCCTTTCCTCCCTGCTCTTCCTCCTGCTGTCCTCAGCCTGCTGCAAACAGCCACACAGCACAATATAGCCCCTGCCTACTATTACCAAAGCCCATTCCTCCGAGCACTGAGAGTTCCTTGCTCCCTTCTCCAGCCCCTGCAGACACCTGGGCTACCAGGTTGCAGGACCCCAGTGCAGGATCTGGCCCCCAGCCTCACCCTGCTCCCAAATGCAGCTTCACACCACGGCTCAGATCACAGCCTTGAACCCACTGCTCTGTCTTCTCTCCAACTGCATTCCAAGAGGGGAAATAAAGATGCAAGA
>VWZY01007244.1:81257-91584 GCA_013399075.1 Chloroceryle aenea | reverse complement strand
CTGCGCCTGTGCCGGCGGACGCGGCAACGCCATCCAGAGGTGATGACAGGGCTGCCGTGATAATGAGCTTTTCCGAAAGGGAAAATGTTCATTGAAGCCTCAGGGCTTGTGAGCTAAGCATGGGAAAGGCCAGGAGCTGGCAGGGAGCCTAGTGCAGACATGGATGCAAAGGGTGAGCAAAATGGGCTTCCCAAGGCTCAAGGCAAGGCAGCAGCGTCCTGCTGCCAGAGCTCATGGCTCTCCCTCACCCACCCTGGCCCCAGCCCCGCACGCGTGTCCACTGCAGTGCACCCTGAGCACTGACATGCTCACCACATGTACCAACTGCTTCTTCAACTGCACACACATCTCCCACCGCAGCCCTGCTCGCCCGGCACACGGCATCCTCTGCCACCGACCCAGAGCCAGGGGCGAACCAACACCCGCACCCAGCAGGGACACCTGTGCAGCCTCACCCATGCCTGGCAGGGGCTCCTCACCCTGTGTCCCCAGGGGGGGTCACCACATCATCGAGACCTTGCCCTGAGTAACAGATGCCACAGTCCTGTCCTGTCCCCCGACACCCCACATCTCCTGCTCAGCCCCTACCCTGACCCAGCCCTGGCTCAACCCATCTCCCTGCCTGCCTTCTGCTCCCCTCCCAACCTCCTCCCCCCTTG
The DNA here is from genome assembly GCA_013399075.1 of Chloroceryle aenea. Classification (NCBI taxonomy): domain Eukaryota; kingdom Metazoa; phylum Chordata; class Aves; order Coraciiformes; family Cerylidae; genus Chloroceryle; species Chloroceryle aenea. The sequence goes on along the minus strand of VWZY01007244.1, from coordinate 90,925 downwards.
CCTTTGTCTGGAATTAATTCCAGGAGTGATTAATTACCAATTCATGTCCAATCTGAAATTCATTATTCATTTTTCTCACAAGCTCCCCAAGGTCCTCTTGCGGGGCCAGGATGAAGGCGAGTGGCAGGCTAGCGCTCTGCAGCTGAGCAGATAATGGGATCTTTCATAATTACCCTAAAGACCATTAACAGGGCAGGGATCTATACAGAAACCAGGATCCAGCCCCAGAGAAGGGATCCAACCCTCTCCCTTTCCAGCACTGGGACCCCCAGGGGAGCACCCGCACCCCCGTGGCAGCTGCCTGCGGCAAAGGGCTCCTCTGGGAGCAGGGTCTGTTTAAACCTGTGACCTCAATGCTGTTTTATCATCAGCATCTCCCCACAGCAAGGATTTCAATGTGAAGTTTGTAAGGAATTAATTACCGGAACGACCTAATTAATTGTGTTCCTGCAAACGAGTCTAGGCCCCAGTGCCTTGCCAGCACCGAGGGAGTGGGGGCAGCAGGGGACACAGTGGTGACATTTCCCCAACTCATCGAAGACAATTCCCAAAGCTGCTGCATCCCCAGAGTGGGTGACCCAGGACTCCTCTGCTTCTCGGGATGTGGAAGGAGAGCTGGGAAGGTGGGAAAAGGTGCGCCCATATTTCTGCATGATGCAGCACGGGAAGGGGGATGGTTGTCAGGAGGATGCTCCTGAAGGCAGCATGGCCCTCAGAGCAGTGGGATTCTCCTCCCTTCTCTCCATCACCTCTGCAAGGTGAGGAGCTGTCACTACTGCCAGAAATCAGGCTGGCTGTGAGCAATGAGCATGGCACCAGGGAAACCCCAGCAGGACAGCTCAGAGGAAGTGAGGCTCTGCCCGTTCCCTGTCACCCTCCATTCCACCCAGGTGACGCTGAAGAGTCACGACTGCTCACCCCTGGCCTCGGTGACAGCAGGGAGAAGCAGCCGTCACTGTGATGGGACAACCTGTCAGCTGGAGCTGGGCTCAGCAGCTGTCATGTTAGGAATGAGCAGGAGGAGCTCAGATCCTGCACACTTGTGCCTGGGAAAGCAGAAATGTGCCCATGGGGCTGTACTCCTCTACAGAGAGAGCTTTCCCCTCTTGCCACGCTCCTTCTGCCAGGAAACAAACCCAGGCTGCTGAACAGGACACCTCCTGATCTGTTCCACCTTTGCAACACAAGAAACATGCAAGGGCAGGCGTGGGCAGCAAGGGGCGAGCAGAGGCTGGACCTCTGCCCTGCTGCCAGCCTCTGGTTGCAGCCCCACCCAAGCTCACACGCACACAGCCCAGATGGGCACCGCTGTCCTTGGGCACCCTGTAGCTTCACTCCCCATGGAAATATCTATCTGGAGCACTCGGCCCCAAAGAGGGCAACAGCTTGGGGGAGATGGACCTGCCACTGGAGAGAGAGCATCCCCAGCAGTCTGTTCCCAGCTGGAGGGAACCAAACCACATGGGAGGAGAGCAGAGTGCTGCACTGTCTGCTCTGCTCAAGCCCCTGAAGCCAGCAGCATCCCCTATGCCAGAGCCCACATGGGCTTGGGGGACTGGCAACTGAACCGGCTGCAGGGAGAGGGAGAAGGGTATTACCAGTGGCCCTGGGCTCCCCGCTGCCACCACTGTGCTCCCATCCTTGCAAACTGGGTCACCTGCTATAATCCTTCAAAGGGAGAGAGGAAGAGCGCAGGAGCAAAGGCCTCCTATGCAGCACAGGGACCAGCATGGCCGAGGGTGCTGCTGGATGGGAGATGGTGGAGGAAGGATGGAGAGCTGTGTCCCCCACCCATGCTGCCAGGCAGAAGTTGTGACCATCCTCCAATACGAGTGTAAAACACCACTGGGCACGTAGGCAGAGGATCAGGGATGAAAGCTTCCGTGGGCTAAGCTAACATGAGGACAGAGCAGGAGATCCTGTGCTGATGGCTCAGCCCTCCCCAGTTCACCCCAGCTGGGGTCACAAGGAAACTGGTACTTTGGCCTCAGTGCCAGCTGCCCACCTGCTGTGGCTCAACCCTCCTGCCAGTCCCTGGCACCAGGACCCCAACAGGCAGGGATGAATCTGGCCCAGAGGCTGAACTGCTGAGCTCCCTCACCTGCAGCCCAGCCCCACTCCCCCCAGCTCAACAGCTTTGCCAAGGCGAGGGCCAACCATCCCCGGGGCAGGGCCACTGCCCACCAAACATGACAGCTGCCAGCTGCCACACTGCCCTTCCCTGCCAGCCCCGCGGGCAGCAAACTGGTCTGTCCCTGAGGCTGCACAGCCCCTCCATGGGATGTTACACATCTCTGAGTTGGATGCAGAGGAGCAGAGCGAGGCGGCAACCCCAGCACACAGTGACAGCACAGCTGGGGACAAAGCTTTTGGGAAAAGCCAGCCCCTCCTGGCCAGTGGTGCCCACAGTTGGAGTGAGCTTCCCAAGGATGCAAGGGTGGCTCCATGCAGTTCCACACTGGCTGGAACTGCACCAGTCATGACACATCTACACAGGGCAGCACACATCCACACTGGAACTAAAGGCTTTCCCTTGGGAGAGCAGCGGTGGGGACGCTGGGCTGAGGCTGAGAGCAGTGTAAACAGCCAGCAGCAACAGCAGCCTCTGGCTGGGCTGCCAGCACTCTGTGCCAGGGAGAGGGGTGCAGGGGCTCAGCCACAGCTCTGATGGCTGCTTTTACAGATACAGAAAGGTCAGGATGCTTCCCAGAAGGGAGGCAGAGGAGGAGGAGGAGGGTGGATGCTATAGCTGCACTGGGAGAAAGGATGAAGGCACCAGTAATGCAGGTGGCAGCAGGGAGCAGCTGCACAGCAGCCTGGGCAAGGCTGACAGGCAGGGCTGGCACCTCTACCTTGTTTGGGCTGAAAATGGAGTGGACACAGCGCAGCATCTCTTTTGTGTCTTCTCCTTGGGGGTCCCCACAGATAACGACCTGTCCAGAGAGAGTGTGGGTGGCAGGAGGGAGGAAGCAGAGAGCTGTGACTGCACCCCCACCACTGACGGGCCTGCCCCCCCAGCAGGTCTCATAGGGGACATATGAGCCCCAGCCCGTACCTGTTTGAGGGTGTGATGGAAGATGGTGGTGGCCCGGGCCATCTCTGGCAGGGCTATTGGGATCTTCCGCAGCCTCTCTGAGTAGGCGGCCAAGACCTGCCCAGCTTTTTCCACCCACTCTGTACGGCCAGAGTAACAAGCCGCTCGAAGCAGGTTTGTGACAGTGACAGAGTTGGCAGTGGGCTCTGCTCCATCTTGATCTGCAGGTGAAAATAGCTCCTCCATCATCAGAATGCCTCACCACCCTACAGCTTGGTCCTTCAGACAGGCATCACCCCTGCCCACCCAAAGCTGCCCCACACCATGACCCATGCTGAGCATGGCCACATCCCTGAGCTCACCATCCTTCAGGCGCAGGAGCAGAGAGGGATCATCAGCCTCGCTGGAGAAGTATGCAAAGCCTTTGGGGTCCCAGAAGAGCTTGTCTTGCATGTGCTGGAGCTGCAGGGCCCACTCCAGCCAGCCCTGCTCCAGTGAGGCTTCGTACAGGTCAAAGAGGGCCTGGATGACAAAGACGTAATCTTCCAGGAAGCCCTGGATGGGCACAGAACTGCAGTGGCAAACAGAGAAACAGCATCAGGGTCTCTACACCAGTCAGGTGGGAAATATTCTCCAACCCAGCAAAGCCCTGCCTACTGGTCTCTGCTGCCCAAGGAGATGCCATCTCAGAGCTCAGTCCAAGACAAGCGGTGGCTATGCCAAGTCATCACATGGCTCAGCCCTTGCTTTCTGCGCAGGGAAGGCTCCTGCCAGCTTAGAAGATGGAAGAATAGGAAAGAATTTGACCTCAATTGCTCCTCACTTGGAGGGGGGCACTAATCCATCCCAAACTGAACGGAAGGCAGTTCTGCACAAAGCAAACAGCCTCCCTCCCTCCAGGTTCAGTCCTGCCTGGAGGAGAGGAGGACAGGGACCACTGGGATCTGGGCAGCACCTGTGGGGAGACCAGTCAGTCTGTAGACACTCTCTGTACCCCTGCTCACCTCTGCTCCACCGTGTTGTCTTTGCCCTGGTAGCAGCTCCTGAGCAGCCTCCCACTGGCAGGGTCGAAAAGGTGTCTCCGCAGGAAGGCAGCTGCCTGGGCAGCCCGGCTGACGTACTTCTGCTCAGCCAGCACTGCCCCAGCCTGGGCAAAGCCTGAGATCATCAGCCCTGGGTAGGCACAGACATGGGGACAGGCTCAGGGGGAGCTCAAGGAACCAGCAAAGCTGTCACTGTCTTTCCTTTCAAGGGTGCTCAGCATGAAGCTCACCCTCCCTGAGGTTTCAGACAAGTCAGGGCTCAGCCATCAGCTCTTCCGTTCAGTTCAAACCATTAAGAAAGTCACTTACTGTGACCAAAGAGAAGGGCAGAGCGCTGCAAGGCCAGCAAGAGCCCAGCCTTCACTTGTGGGCAGAAACAGGGCTTAAGAGAGTCTTCCTGTTTGCAGGACGTGATGTAACTCCAGCTCACACCAGCTCCAGACCCAGCTACCCAAGTGTTTACAGCTGGGAGGAGTGCCTGGGGTACTGCAGTTATTACCTGCGGCAGGACACCCGGACAGACAGACACACACAGAACGTGCAGCGGTAGGGATGAGCTCTGCCCCTAACTGTGTCCGGAGGCCCGAGCTCAGTCCCTTTCCTGAGTAGTACTGGGGAGCTGGGCTGAGCCAGGGGAAGAGTTTTGCTGCTCTCTGCTGGCAACAGGGGAGAAAAATAAACTCAGAGCCCAACACACTCGGCAGCCCCAGATTGCTGGGACATAGAATTGTTTAGGTTGGAAAACACTGTTAAGATCATCAAGTCCAACTCTTAACCTGGAACTGCCAGGTCACCACTACACCATGTCCCTCAGCACCACATCTACAAGTCTTTTAAATCCCTCCAAGGATGGGGACTCCACCACTGCCCTGGGCAGCCTGGGCCAAGTCTTGACAACACTTTTAGGGAAGAAATTGTTCCTAATATCCAAACTAAACCTCCCAAAGTCCCAGATCCCAGCCCACCTACCACCTCTGTAGGGGGCTGTCCAATCCCAGTAGGACTCATTGCTGCAAACCCCCCAAACCACGCTGTCCAACCATGACCCTGAGCAGAGCCACCTCTCACCGTTCCATGCTGCCAGCATCTTGGTGTCCAGGTGTGGCCGTGGCCGTTGTGCCCGGGCTGAGGACAGCCTCTGCCGGCCCTCCTGCAGCAGGACATCCAGCCGCCCCGGCTCCAGCCCGAACCGAGCTGCTGTGAGCTCCAGGGAGCTGCGAACAATGAGGACATTCTTGCCCTTCAGCTCCTGATGGGGGTCCTGCAAGGAGAGACCCGTTCTACAAACAATACCAGGTTGAGGGGTTGGACCCCTGTGCTATGGGGCTGCTCAATGCCCAGGGGTGAGGTTCTCCCACCAATGCTTCCGCTACTGGGCAGGTCTTTGCTCTCCCTCACCTTCATGGGGCTCACATTGCCGGTCTCCTTCACTCCATAGTGGTTCATGAAGACATCTCCCAGAGTTGTCTCCTCTGTAGCCCCCTCAACAGAGTCAGGAAGGAGAGCCTGGATTTCTTCAGCTGTCCACACACAGAAAGCTCCTTCTCGCTTCTCTCCAGATGTGGTGGTTGGGTAGGAATCAGCATCTTCTGCACTGTAGAAACCTCCAGCCTGAAAAAACAGCAACAGAGACACCCTCCAGTGACCAGGAAAACATCTTCAACCAGTTCCTCATCACTTCTGGGCTGGCAGTCGGGACAGTGCCCCAGACTGAGCTCAGCTAGGACAGGAAGGATGGAAGAGCTGCCCCAAGCCATGTCCCAGTGGAAGGTAAGATGCTCCCTTTGGCCCAGCTCAGGGAACAACCTACCTGGTCACTCAGGTCCCGTGAGACATAGAGCAGAATGTCTTTGGCAACATCAGCAAAGAATTCATCGCCAGAGATCTGCAGCAGGCACAGGGTGGATGTCAATGTTACAAGGGGCAGGGGGGAGGCAAGAGACACAGCAAGATATAATAAGAGATTCAGATTTAATGAGCTGGCAAAGGAGGAGAAACACATTTGAAAGTCCTGGGATTTCAAACATGGAATGGATTCAAAGTAAGATCTCCAACAGAAATCTACAGGCATGGGAGAGCAACTCTGGAGTTACACCATTGTCAGAGGCAGCAGCATGTGTTTGCTGACTTGCAAAGCCCAGCCAGAAAGCTGTTCCCTCCCCAGTTACAATCAAAACCCTGGGGCTAGATTGTCACAGATTTGTGCAGCATTTCTGGATGAGCACCAGTAGATGAAGAGGACTATGCCCTTGCTCCATGGCCTTGGGATGGGCAAGATCTTGGGGAACGGGCTTTGAAACTGCTCTCTAAACCAAGCCAGCACTCAGCATGCTGAGGGAGCCACTCTGCAGAGGGATGCCACAGCTGTACCTGAAACGCTCTGCTATATGTAGCTGCCAGCTGCCCCTGGTCATACAGCATCTTCTCAAAGTGAGGAACGTGCCAGTGCTGGTCGGTGGAGTAGCGGTGAAATCCCTGCAAAGACCAAGTAGTCATGTCTCCAGCCCACACCTCCTTGGTATACTGGGAATTTACTCCCAAGGCTTTCCTCCTACCTGACCAATGTGGTCATGGATGCCCCCATGGGCCATCATCTTTAGGGTATGCAGAGCCATCTGCAGTGCCCGGGCACCTTCTGGAGTTGTTCGGTGCAAGGCCCAGTATGTGAAGAGGAAATTCAAATTCACTGAAATACAGGGAGAAAGTGGGAAGCTACTGGGCTGGGCTCTAGCCCCTGGCACTGCCTGCCCCATGGTGGAACTCAGCTGCAGAGTCCAGACTGACCTGGGGTAGGGAACTTGGGGGATTCAGAAAAGCCACCATAGTCCTCATCATAGGAGTTGGAGAGTTGCTGGAAACACGTGGCCATCACCTCTTTGGATGGTGGAGGTGACTCCTGACCCTGCACATGGATCTCAGACCTGTGTAGCAATGCTTCCAGGATCTTCTGGCTGTTCTTCAACAGGGCATCTTTGTTCTCCTTCCACTAAGATGCAGTGTGAGAAAGTCAGTTCTTCCATTTTTTTGCCTCTCCCTCTGCTTCCTGCATTGCATCAGTCCAAACTGCACCTTCAGCTCCCAGCCCCACTCCCCAGAGCAGTTCCAATCTATCTCTAACCCAGACACGTTCTCTGGGCCTCATGACTGTACCTCTTAACTCAGTCACCCATCAACTCTTCAATCTCCCTTGGCCCCCTCTGGTTGAGTGCTGCCTGCCACACCATTCCTGCTCCATACCTGCTCTGCAATTCGGAGCAGCACAGTGCGAAAGCCAACACGATGGACTCCGTCTTCAGGAGGGAAGTACGTCCCTCCTACAAAGGGTTTGAGGTCTGGAGTCAGCCAGACGCTCATGGGCCAACCACCTCCACCGCTGGTTGCCTAAAAGACACATCACAGGTGTGCCAAGGTCACACAAGAGGCACCCTCTGCTCTGTACCCCTCCAGCACATACACTCTCTTCACTGGAGGACAGACATGGGCTTCTCTCCCCCATGTGATCATGCATGGCCCCATTCAGGTTCTGCTTGCCTGAGGAATGAGGCCATGAATCTCATCTTGAGAGAGCCAGACAGAGCCTCCCAAGCCCTGCCGGTGCATCCCTTACCTGCACAAAGGTCATGTACACTTTGTCCACATCTGGCCGCTCCTCACGATCCACTTTGATGCACACAAAGTTCTTGTTCATGATCTCCCCTATCTCCTTGTTCTTGAAGGACTCCTCCTCCATCACATGGCACCAGTGGCAGGTGGAGTAGCCAACTGAAAACAAGTTCAGGTGAGTAAGGAAAGGCCCTTTGCAGGGAGGACACACTTGACAGGGAGACAGCTCAGAAGTGGGGAACCCTACTATGGGCAACAGCTGCTGCTTCCCTAGAAAAAACGTGGAGGAAAAAGGCCATGTGCATGCATGGAGGCTTGGAGGGCCTCCTGGGTTATCCTAAAGTCTGGCTACGACTCTGTTCCTTGATGCAGCTCATCTTCAGACAGAGCTATTAAAGCACACAGCCCTCTCTTGCTAGCAGAAAATCAGCACTCAGTGTCCACCCTGACCTACACGGCTACTCACGCACCAGTGCAGGGGACAGCCTGGCTTATCCAGTTATCTAATGAACCACAAGTGGGAACAGAAACCTGTTTTGATTCTTTAGTTACCTGACAGGAATATCAGCTTGTTTTCTTTCTTTGCTTTATCAAAGGCTTCCTGACCCCAAGGGTACCTGTGGATGGAAGGCAAGAAGGGAACTTCTGGAGTCACTGCTGCCAGGACCCGGGCTCCTCTAAAGCTGCCTGAGAAGCTCTGCCCAGCAGAGAGTGGGCAGGAAAGCCAGGGCACATCTGACTCAGGAACATGGACCCTGAGTCTGTGGGGAGCTGCACAGGAGGCCAGGCTGTCTGCTTGCCATCACTTCCATGGCAGCGGGGCCCTCAGCCCAGGGAGTCAAGGAGAGGAGAAGGGAGAAAGACACCAGTTGCTCTTACCAGTCCACAGGGTTGTGAGCGTGCTGCAGGAGATAGGGGGATTTCTCATTAATCAGGCGGTTGGCGTGACGAGGCATGCTGGGGGGGCTGCTTTTCCCCCCCGTGGCCATGGTCACACTCCCTGTTAAAAACGTGCACCTGCGACACCAAACAGGCTCATCATTTCCTTGCTCACCACGGCAAAGCACAGCCCCTGGAGAGAGCTGAGACACCCCAGACCATCACCACTTTCACCACAGCTGCTGTGAAGTGCAGCCCCAGGATGGGGTGCTGCTTCTTGTGCCAGGGGAACCACCCTGAGCCCCAGGGCTGGGTGGCTCTGGGACTCAGTTCACCTCCATCTCCTCCCAGGACCCTACAAAGTCTTCCCCACTTGCTGGAGGCTCAGGTGAGGTTGTTCTCCTCCAGCTCGTCTCAGGGACACCCTGGGGACCACTCATCCCCAAGGCTCCCCCTGTCTCCAACCCCCAGCCCACTACCAGCAACATCCTTTGGGGAGCACAGATGTGGGTAAGGGAGCAGCATCAGTGGGATGTGACCTGTGTGTCCTGAGAGAGGAAAATCCCCTTCCATGGGTGCAGGAGTAGGTTGGGACCAGGGTGTAGGCAGGGTGGCACAGACTCTTCAAGGCGAGGGGAGAAAGGAGGGGACCAGAGAGACCGTCCTGCTGCTGGGCAGGATGCAGGGAGGGTGCAGGGATGCAGAGCTGGGGCACAGGGATGAAAGAGGGGTTCGGGGATGCAGGGGACTGCAGGGATGCAGGGGCGTGCAGGGATAAAGGGCTGGGTGCAGGGATGCAAGAGTGGCACAGGGATGCAGGGCTGAGGCGCAGAGATGCAGAGGATTGCAGAGATGCGGAGGATTGCAGAGATGCAGAGGATTGGAGGGATGCAGAGGATTGCAGAGATGGAGAGGATTGAAAGGGATGCAGAGGATTGCAGGGATGCAGGAGGGGTTCAGGAGGGGTGCAGGGATGCAGGAATGGGGCATAGTGATGCAGAAGGGTGTGCGAGAGGGGGGCAAGAAGGTGGTGCTGGGGGCATATAAAGTCGTGTAGGGAGAACAGGGACGCAGGGAGGATTCCGGAGAATACAGGGTGTAAGGATGCA
>VWZY01007244.1:56825-71688 GCA_013399075.1 Chloroceryle aenea | reverse complement strand
AATTCTTCCCCTGCTCTGAACAGCTCCCAGAGCCTGGCTGGGGGGAGAGAGGGTGGCATCAGATGACATGACAAAATAAGTCATGTCTCGATCGTTTCAATGCCACCCCCTCTCTCCCGGCCTCTGCCTTCCATTTTAATCACTGACAGGCCTTCAAGTATTATGGATATATATAATCTTTTTAATATCACTGACATTTTCCATAATGGAATGCATCTCCTGTGCTGAGGCATTCTGAGATCACATGTTCCTGATGATGCTCAGACTGTGCAAAGCAAAGAGCTCAGATGCATCTTGCCCCAGGCCCTGGTGCTGAAGGTCCAAAGGCCCTGCCTTGGGCAGCAGGGAGACCATCTGCCTCCAGGGGCTTTGCAGACCTCCTCAGCCTGACTTTCCCAACAGGCTCTGGCTGTGCAAGCTGAATGCAGATCTTGTCCCACTCCCAGCTGCAGCCTGTGAGAAGAGCACCTCCAGCATCCAAACCATCCTCCAGGTCAACTTGAAGAACATCCCAGCTTGGGTGGTGGGAGACATTCTTTGTGGTTGTCTAAGATCTAGGGCTTCCTCCTCCTCTGTTCCCAGTGCTCCCAGTTCATCTGGTCCCCCTCTTCAGGCACTGATTTTTTAATAAGCCAAATGAATGTCTCCATAGGGATACCACCCTATGAGCCACAGCAGAGTTATACAAATGGGGTTTGCTTTTCACAGTGCCCTGTGACCCCACCCTAGGAAACGGGACCCAGCAAGGCTTGAAAGCTGATTTCCCTCAGCCCTGGCACAACCTGACCACTCACTCAGAACCCCTCTGCCACTGAGAAGCCTCTGGAAACCTTCTGCTTGCAGTGTTTTCCTGGAATCCCCCTTCCCGGCCTCTCTAGTAGTTATGGTGCTTTTAGCCCCTGACTCACGTGATGGGTTTGGTATGCAACTCTCAAGGCCAGGAAGGTCGCTCACCTCAGTTATTTAACAAACACAACACAAATTATTAACACTAATACAAATAATGCCCACCTTTGGGAGGGGAGAAGGAACACTCTCCTTGCCTGGATGCCAGGACTTGGCATTACAGGGACTGGAGCATCCCCGTGTCCCCCAGAGTGCAGGGCTGACCGGCCCCACCAGTCTCTGCTCTAATGACAGAGCCCATGTCTCACAACAGGCCTGAGTAAGGAGTACATGTTTCTAAAGGGGTTCTGTGGAAGCCAGCTCTAATTCCGCTGCAGTTCCATTCATATAACTTCCACAAATCATTGCAAAAGGGAAAGAAGAAGAAAAAAAAAAGCAGCAGCTGGTTCAGAGGAAGCTGCAGCAGCCAGACAGCAGCAGAGGATTGCACTTGTTGGCCCAGCTCATCCCTTCCCATGTGCTGCTCATATCTTGTTCCTTGAGGACACTCTTGTCCAAGGCTGTAAGAGACACTGACAATATTTACCTCAAAAAACCAAAATAAAACAAAAAATTGACTATTCAGAGCATTCAGGTTTGCTCTCCTTTATCAGCCACCTGCCCTGGGCCACCAGGCTCCTCCCTTGGAAGAGGGAACCAGCATAGGACAGTATTCCCTGGTATGAGACCAACGGGAAACTCCTGTCCACTTGTTTTCCCATTAGCAGGTTTTCCTGTGAGTAGAGGTATACATGGGGTGTGGGGCCTGGTTTCTGGAGGCTGGACTGGAGGCATGGATCTTGTGAGCAGCCTTTGCCATCTTTTGAGGTAAAGCAACTAAATAAAAGCGTTCCAGCCTTTGAGACAATCACGTTGCCTCTGTAATGGGCAGACTCCCTCTAGTCTAGAAACAGATGGCTCAAGCTGTTTGAGCTGGGCATATTCACAAGCTGATAATCATCTCCAGGGAGGCAGGAGCTATTGTCAGAGCCTGTGAGACACACCCCAACTTCAGGCTTTTTTCCTTCTAATTCTCAAAATGTTGCTGAAATTCTCACTACAGGAATGCTGAGCAGAGACATTCCCTTTGTGGGTTCCTGCCCACTAAAGCAGAAGAGGCTTTTGGCTCCCACAGAAGCCAGTGTGTCTCCACACCCCACTAAAAGAAAGTACCTTGAAACATGGGGGGGTCTCACCTGTCCAGAAAAAAAAACAAACAACAAATAAGCTGCACTTCGCTGGGGTACTGCTGGGAGCCAAGGGTAAGAATATATCCTCTCCCCAGAAACAGCAGATGAGCTAAAATGAGAAAACAATTCTGCTGAAGGAACTGTTATTTTACACTACACGCAGCTCCAAGATGCGTGTCAGTGCAGCTGCCAATGTCAAAGAGCACGTGCCCGAAGCACGCGGGCCTGGTGCAACTGTGCAGTGAGGTACAGGACTGGTAACAGCAATGCTCAGCACGGACAGGCATCTGCTGCCTGAGACCCCCAAAGGTACCACAACCCTCAGTTAATAATCCACACTGATGTCATCTCTCCACAGGGCCAAAGCCTCTCTGGGGAATGCCGTCCAGCTGCTCCAGCAGGAAGACAGCACTTTACTGACATGCGCCCCAGTCTTTCTTGATGCCAGGTCCAGAGAAACCCTGCACCCAGCTCGGTCCGCCTTGGAAACCTGCTCTGACCCCAGCGCAGCTGCAGAACCTGCGACACTCAGGCCTGGGATGTCTCCCCAAACAGCTCCATTCCAGCCGTGAAGCACAAGGCAACCCAAACAGAAAGCAGTGACAAACCCAGACACACAGGCAGGCTGACAGAGACAGCAGGGGTGGCTCCAACACAAGGTCTTACCATGCTCACAATATCTACAGCATGCATTTCACTCATTTTAGTTCAAGAGGGATTAGTCTTCAATGGAAGAGAGCAAGAGCTGGCTCAGAATGGGGCCTGGGTACCTTGAGCTGGTTGGAAAGAGATGGGAAGATCAGCACAAGAAGTAAACTCCCGGGTGCAGAACCAGGCAGGGTGGCACCCCCTTGGATGGAGTTTTTTCACTGGGATCCTGAAGCCTGCTGTCAGCAAGTCCTGAGAGGAGACTGGACAAGCAGTCAAGAATATGATCAAAAATGGAATGGATTTTTCAGAGTTACGGTCCTGGTACTTGGGCTCATGAGTACAAGGAACACTCTGCTCACTCACATCCTAGCCAAGCAAGATTGAGAAAAAGAGAACAAGACATATCTCATGTTGACTGGCGCTTTTAAAGTCTTCTTCCTTAGCAGAAATACCAGTATTTTCTACTCTTAACGGTTTCTGAGGCTGTGATATTTCTTGCCTTGTCTCTTCTTGGCAAACGATCATCTGTCTGTAGCAGTAACAGATGATCTGGCACTAGTCTCGCATCGTGGCATGTCAGAGAAGAGGCGGCCCGGTATTTGTAGTCAGTGCCTCGCTTCAGAAAGAATATTCTCCACTTGGTCTGTGTAAATATAGTTTTTTATTTTTTTAAGTCTATTCCTTGTTACAAAAGGCTTCACTCTCCCACTTTAGAGCACCTTTTTCCTTTAGTTCCTCAAATAAAGAAATCATTTTGCTCACCATTGAATCCAGCAGCCCATAAACCTGCAGCAGAAATTAACAAAAGACAGTTGCAGTGAAAGCACATGAAGAAAAGCTGCTGCTGCTGAGACAGACGGCGAGATCGTTTCTCACACACATTAACATACAGGCACACACACAACCACGTAGAAGTGGCTGCCTGCTAAGAACACTTAGCTCTTGTAATAACTTTCCTGGCTATGAAGTGTGTTTAACATTACCCGAGATACAATTAATTCTGCTGATCCCTCCAGAGTCTGTGAGCATGCTAAAGACATCCCCGATAGAAATCCCGCACGTGGCTGTGTGATGGCTGGATTTGGGGTAACAGATTCCAGGCTGGAATAAAGGGCATCTCACCTTGTATTCCACACTCACCTTGCTACAGAATTCCAGACACAGGTTTGTCAGTGCTCCTAGTTTAACAAAATGCTTACCTCTCCACCTAAGCGTCCGTGTAAGCTTACAAGCAAAACAAAACCAAGAAACAAAGATACAAGCTTTGGTCAGACTCACTTCAACATAAAGTTTTTCCTGGTATGACTCAAACAAAACAGGGTCCAGCTGCTCCTGAGGAGGTTCTGCTCCATCTGGAGTTACAGCTTCCACGGAATGCGCTCCCTCTTTCACCTCCTGCAATGAAGTGGAAGATTTCAGCTTTTTCCAATATCTTACTTTTAACTTTTTGCTGCTTGGACATTCCTGTTTCAGGACAGACAAAAAAAGTGACATAGGTCCGAACACCTTTCAGGTTGTAGCAGGATGCACCTCCCAGAAGCAGCACTTCCTTCACTGGGTTGGAATTAAGGATACACAGCCTCAGAATGGATCACACTGCCCCCCATACGTAGGTTTCCACAGGCATCCCAACACATACCTCTTTCTCTTTCCCTGCTGTCTTTGTTGTTCTTTTTCTGCCTTCTTTATCCTTACCACCAAATGACTTTCTCTCTTCTTTCCTAGCAGTTATTTTGTCTTCTTTTCCTCTTTTTACAGGTTGCTTTATTTCCACTACAAAAGAAAGAATTTCAATTACCCAACAGCAACATTTTCACATCCAGAAAGACAAGCCCCCTGCACTTGGGCAGTGAAAGTACATTACTTTTGCAGTGTATTTTCATATTTTTATTAATCTGAGCTCTGCTGCACTGTAAAACAATACCTTGAAGAGAGCTTTGTTTAAATAAGGAATGAACAGGTCTCAGCCGTGTATCAGAATGAGCCTTTAAGACAGCTAATAGTGAGATAGGGCTTTCTGGGTTAGTCTGTGTGAAAACCAGGGCTATGCCTACCTAAATTAAATGGCTTACTTGCATAGTGGTTTTTTAATGACACCAAACCACAGATCACAATCTGCCATTTTCTTCTGATGCATTCTCTCATAAGCATTTTGAAGGGGAACTGCTGAAATTGCCATTTCAGATGAAATTCCACACGTTTGCTGGATTTCCAAGAGTCCACAGAAACCAGTTACTGTGCTAAAACTACCATTTACCTGTTTCCTCTGGAGCAGTATCTACATAGGTGTCCTTCTCAGGCAAGCCAAGCAGAGACCTCAGCTTCAGAGAGTGACTCACCAGACCATCAACTGTTTCACGCCACAGCTGGAGACTGAGAAAGCATCAGAATATCGGAATAAGAAGGGAGACAAGTACAGCAATTGCCATCATGTTTCACCCTGTGCCCTACAGCTGATAGCTGCTCTAACTAAACCTGTAAATTAGCACCTGCCATCTAAAAATCCATGCAGAGGGATGCTGAAGTACTTTCCTCATGTCTGAGCCCTCTGAAGTCTCAAAGGTTTGCAAACCAATGGACCCATAAATATTACTGTGAAACTAGATCTCCTGCTCTTCAACATGATGCATGTTGGTAAATCAGCACCGACCTGCTTTCTGTGTTTACCAAAAGGAACCTGCACCCTTCTAATTTAGAAGCAACTAGAAGCTGTTGATATGTTTACAGTCTGAAAGCCTGAGCAAAGAATAGAGAGGCTGTATGAGGGAGGATACAGTTATCTGAGGAAAAGAGTACAGAACATTACCCAAAGATTTCATAAATAGACTACAATTATCTTGCCAGAAATAATATTGTATACTTCTCCAAATTAAGTGACTTTCATATTCTAAACTTATTTCCAGAAGTCGGGGGGGAAGGCATTTGGGTTCTCGATAGCTGCTAAAATTAAGCTATTAAAAAAAACAGAGTGTAAAGAAGACTTTTAGACCTTGTATAATTATTGGCACACTGAATCACAATGCTTGCAGCAGAGCTCACTATGGCTGTAGTTGATCACGTGATGCATTTACAAGTTTTATCTTGTAAAGGTAACGTACCAGGTTTGATACAAAAGGTCTGACTGAGTTGGCCTCTGTTCAACACACAGCTCCAGCGCTGCCTTATTGAGCTGGCTCAGGGCTTCTTCTCGCTGCTCCTCCTTGGGGATCAACTTTATAGCCTGATGTGAGAAAACACAGGGTCTGTGCTGTGAGCGCTGTTTCATCTTCAGTTATCTGGACCCTGAGCTCAAATGAGCACAGCATGGCTCTTTTCCTGGACACCAGTCTGAAAATAGGTTGCACCGATCACTTATGTGCCCACCTCCTGTACAACTGGATTTGGCCAAGGTGCAGATGCAACCCAAGATCTGGGAAGCAATCCCAGACACTTACAGTTAGACTCACAGTAAGCCCCTTGGTAACAGCACAGGTATGCTGGAGAACAGGGACTCTAGAGAGCTAGAAAGCCCCAAAGTAAAGATGAGTTATAAAAGGAGCAGAGGCTTCCAAGAGAGAACTACAGAAAAACTGTGCTGACAGAATCCAAACCACTCTTGCTTTAATGTGGGGAGGTCTGTACTTTATCCCCAGCCTGCCATGAGTGCCCCCTTCATGCTCTGATGAATAGAAAGGAATGTCCAAGGAGTGGAGCCCTTGGAGAAGCCACAGGAGGCTGTTGGATTGGCCCATCCCCCACATTCAGTGCTGGGATGACAGAAGGCTAATCAGGGAAGAGCTTAAAATATCTATTACATTGTGCAGTTCTCTTTTCTTCTTTGCACAACAGCCGTCAAAGTCTCTCTTGGGAATCTCTCTACAAGAGCACCCAGGGTGTGGTCAACAGAGCTGAAGTTCTTTCCTGCAGCATACACCATAAATCATCTCTAACTCACAGACCTTTGGGTGGGCTCACACAGGGGTAGGCCAGGCTAATGGTAGGGAAATTAAAACACCATCAGCTTGTCACAACACCAGCAGGAACAGGGGTGACCACCTGCTTAAAGTCCTCGAAAGAGAGGTTCCATCCTGAGGGGTCTGGCTCTTCCTCCTCCACATTCATTTGACTCAGAGCTTCCTCAAGTGTGTTATTCCAACCTGGGACCTCTGTGGTGCTGCGCTGAGTGGGGAGGGCCTCTGAGGTACCCTCCTGGTACAGCATGTCCTTCACAGTGCTCTCCTGGCCCAAGGACACTTTCTCCTCAAAGGCTGAAGGAACAGTCACGTGCTGCCTCCACAGTTCGTGCAGCTGCTTTACCACTCGATGCTGATAATGCAACTGTGATAACAGGGAAAAGGTAAATAGTAAAATGAGCTGTGCCCTTTCTCTGCAGACCTCATTGCTGAATCCACCATAGCAGACTACACCAGGCTCCAGAAACCCAGGGATGCACCAGCCCCTGGGTCTTCCCTCCCTGCTATTTCAGTTGCGTAGCCCATCAAATTGCAAACGTCACCTCAGGGTTCTTCTGGTGGAACAGCTCCTCCTCTGTGGCATAGGCACCCACAGGAGATGGGGTGCGCTCTGGGGTCTGAATTTGGTCAAGAAGTTCCTTCAGACTGTCTTCTACTATAGCAGCACCTTCTCGAGCAGCCAGGTCACTCTGAGGCACCACAGCAAGAACACCACATTTGAGTACCCATTCCATACATGGACACACAAACAAATGCACACCCACACCAGTAGCCACATGTGTATGTTATACAGGGCTGCAAGGACAAGAACAACTGCAAATCCTGCTAAGTAGAGCAATACAACAGCTTTTTAAATAAACCCTACAAATCCTTCCCCCAAACTATACTTTTCAAAGCACAGTGTAATTTTCGATCTATACCTTAACTGATATCCCAGTGTACAACACATAATCCCATCCCCACTAAGTGACTAATGAAATTCTATATCAACAGAAAATTCATTCTTAAAAAAGTGTGAGCAGTTTAGGAGAAAAAATAATGGTTTTATTACCAACACTATATTAGACTGCAGCGTTCTTCCATTTTATTTAGCAAACCTGATAAAGTATGTAGAGATGTTCTGCAAATGCATCATTATCCTTCAGCCCTAATTGCACAGCAGTAAAAATACCATGTCATCCGCTCCCACCCTTATCCTCTATTTGCATATTAAGTTTGAAGCTCAGAGTTACCCAGTTACAAGCTTGGTTACCTCCAGTTTGTCTCTGAGGTCAGCTGATTTATCCTCACACACAGCAATTCCCCAAAGGGTCACCTGCAGCAGAGCTCCTCCTAATAACAGAGGATGTGTCCTGAATTCCCAGGACTCACTGAAAATGCCAGCTCTCTCTGACTTGAAAAGAAAGGAAAACTTCCTATTTTCTCCAGGCAAAATTACACCTGAAAGGAGAGAGAAAATGCATCAGTCTGCAAGAAGCCACCTGGTTAACTTGACCCTCTTCCAACACCACTTTGAGTGTCCTTATCTCTGTACAAGACTCTTTCCCCATAGCTTAGCTGGTTATCACACTTCATCCAGCTATTTTTCTCCTTCTGGTTTTCCTCCCAGTCACAATGTTACTGAACTGGTGTTACTTCCACTGCATGCTCCTTTTACTGAAAGCTCAGTATTCTCTCTGGCAGATTATGTGCAGTTTGCCATCAAAAAATGATTCACTTTGCAGTATTCCACCCATTTACATTCAGAGTAGGAGCAACCTCCTCTCCTTTAAGTCCCATGAAAGGGATCTGCCTCGCACACCTCTCTTGGTGTGAGTCAGCTCTGACGCCCGGGGTGGCTTCCTAAGGAGGATCACTCAACAGGCTCACTCTGCCATTAGTCAGGCTCCACGTCTCAGATAACTCCATCATGTGCTCTCTGGCCTAGGTACAAAGGTCTCAGAGATCAGCAGCTCTCCTACCTGGTCTGGTATCAAAGTAAAACCACTGCATCCTCTTCCCCTTGATTTCTCTGGAGGGAATCTGCTGGGGTAGCCTCATCCAGTCATACCAGATGGCAGCTGTGCCATCATTGCTCACCGTCAGGGAGCTTTCAGCTTTCTCACCAGCCAAGGTCTCAAAGGTGAGCCGGGCAGCAATGCCAATTTCATTCTACAAGGAAGAAGAAAAAGACAATGATAACAATTTCAACTCTATTTGGAAGGATTTCTCTTGCCTGAAATCATATCATAAATAAGGGGTTGAAGCCTTGGTAGAGAAACTTGTAAGGTAGGTCCAATGAAGCATCCCATTAGACAGAGAGCACCTGGGAATCTGAGCTTCACACCACAGACAGAGCAACCCCTTCCCTTTCTGTATCTCTGCAGAGCAAACAGGAATATTCTACTATGCTCGGAATAAATCTCCCATTCCCTGGCCAGGGAGTGACACTCGTTGTACAGCTGTGGCTTGGGAACTCAAGCAGGCTCATCTTGACTAGCCAATAAAAAGTGTACAATTACCCTGCAAGAAGTGATGCAGTTGATCCACCGAGCAGGCTGGCCACAGAAATCTAAAGATGGACCCAGTACTGCTTCTGGAACCAGATCGGAGCAGCTGCTTGAGAAGTCACTGCTAAATTAAAAAAAAGCCACTGTTTCCATGGAATAAAATCCACTATCACAGGCGGGAGAGACAGGGGTGATTGACAAGAGCATATCAGAAATAATCCCAACTAATGCTTTTCCACACAGTCATCTCTTCAGGGACAGAGCCCTGCAGACATGGTGAACTCCAGCGAGCTACCTGTCACCATCCAGGAGGATGGGACAGACAGAACATTAATGAGTGATACCTGCCTAAGGAAGGCTGAGGGTACACGACTGAGTAAGGAGAAGAGGCCCTCGGGTTGTGCCTGTTACAGATGGACAGGACGTGAGAAAAAAAGGCAAATTAATGATGGAAGTGGAAGGCTGGAAATAACCAACCAGAAGGGGATAATTAAGGGCAGAATCCCCCCTGTCTATCGTAAGCTCTGGAGCCACACAGAGAAGACTGGAGGAAGCACCTCAGAAAACCTTTTCTCTGATTCTCGCTTGCTAAGTACAAGTCCCCAAGGCACAAAGGAACTGCTCGATTCCTAAATCTGGTGATTATAATGTTAGAATATGTCTTTTATTGTGCCCTCTGTTCTGCATGAGAATGGCCTAAGGATACCCTTACAGACCGGTGGTGCATGGCCAAAATTCATTTATTTCTGCCATGAAGGAAAACTTACAGGGCCTCAGACTCTGCAGAAGTGGTGGAACCTGGAAAAGGCTCTGTTGAGACAAACGTAAAAGGCTGCCCTTTACCAATCACCTCCAGACCATCCAGATCCTGAACAGACAGAAAAATGACCAACTTGTGATTTCTCATTTTATCTGGAAAGGAAGTTAAAATACCAGACAAATGTACCAACTGACTTGAATGCAGTGAAGCTGAGGTATCTTGCTCCTACATTGTTGTTAGAGGTGTCCAATGTATGTTCAAAAGACACAGGAAGGAACCAGTTCTGGGTCTCCCAAGAATCCTAGATGCCTGCATTCCCCACTAAAAAAGCTGTATGGTTGGGGGAAGTCTCCTTCACACGTTGTTTTATCCTCAGGGCCAGGTTTCAGAAGGAAAAAGATGAGGTTTGTTCAGTTTTTGAGAGGAGGGGCTACCCACTTTCAGGAGATTATTTCAGATGTGTGTCTTTCCTCTACCCTGAGGCACTAAATCAATGTCCTACCCCAGCATTTGCAAGTTTTTATATAGTCTAGTTCTTGGCAGCTGCACACTGCTGGTTCAGGGTCCTATTCTGAGGCTCCTAGACCATTCCCTGCAGTGCTTAGGGAGGTCAGACACCTCTTTCACGAATGTGATCCTTTGGGAACGTGGGAACTTCCAAGATAAGTACTGTGGAGCTAAGTTTTAATTTTCCAATACTTTTTCAGATCCAGTTCTTGGCAATTTTATGTTACTCTACAGCATCTGACAAGAGACAAGAGATGCAAATAATGTCCTCTCTCCTCTATCCTTACCGGCTTATAAAAATCTATCTCCTCTAGGATAGATTTCAGCTCCTGCCGTCGATGTTTCAGGAAAAGACTCTTATCCCAGGTTAGGCGGAAAGGGATCCTCTTTGGGGGCTTCAGACCTGTGGAAACACCCACACAAGAGCTCACTGCCTATGTACCACGTGTCTATTAATTTCACACTCTGTCAAACTTTGGTCTCACGGTGTTTTAAAAAGAAGGTCCAACAGATGACTGGGAAGTAGGTTGTGGTGCAGCTGTCAGATGGGACAACTATAATGTGAGCCTCCATACTCACAGCAGTCACTGTTTCCTTCTGCTGCTCCCTCCACATTTGTACCCCATTTCTGTGGAGTCACCACTCTGCGACATCCCCTTTTACCCGTTTCCATTCGGACAGTGTGGGGTTTCCCCACATGAGTGACTGGCTCTGGGTATCCGCGTTCCCTCTGAGTCAGTGTCATCGTCAGACCAGTGAGTTCATCTCCAATACGCTCGGGCTGGCTCCAGAACTCGCTTCCTCTTCGGTGGCCCTAGGGCGGGAAACAAGGCTCCCACTGACACTTTTGAGGAGTACAGCTGCCTGCTCTTTTCACAGGCACTAGAAACTAAGAAGCAGAACAGGTCTCATTCTGCTTATATGGGTATTTTAAAAGGCTATGAACTGTCACTTTCCCCAGAGCAAGCCAAAATTTCTATCATGCTGCTGTTAAAGACAAAAGAACCTTCTCCTATCTAGTGCTACGTGAAGCTTGAATGGTATTAAAGTCACACCTCACACAAATGTAAATTGACAGTGCTATAAATGGAAAAATATTATTTAAGATAGGATACTCAAATAATCCTCCCGATTTACCCATACCCCTCTCTTCATGGCAATCACTAAAATTCAAGCCTAAAGCTATTAGCTCTTTCTGTCCCTGGATCAGCAATTGTGGCACATCCCCACACCACACCCCAGTGCATGGTAATCAAGCAATGACACTTGCCCACGTAAAGCGGTTCGTTAGCAAGGGGCCAAAGCACACCACCACCTGCCCCTAACTGGAACGGACAACGCCGTTCATGGCTTTATTTTTAAAGTCCCTGAAAGCTCTGCTTGCACACCAGGCTGAAGGAATTAGAGTGGTTTTGATAAATATCTAATGACAGGTCTTCGGAGATGTTACTCATGCCACCAGTCTCAGCTCTTTCACAAGAACAGAGAAGTCAGGCTGCAGAGGAAGCAGGGCTCTCACCTTGCCAGGAAGCAGGGCAGGGAGACTGCGGTCAATGAGGTCACGTTCTTCCTGGATTTGCCTGTAATCCTCGGAGACGCTCATCAGCAATTCATTCTCTGGCCTCTGGAGAACTTCTATAAAGAAGAAACATCAAATCATTGGTGCTGCCGTTCTGGGCACACCCTCTATCACTACTACTGTTCGTGTATAACCCCCTTACACTGACCCCTGCCAAATCCACTGTCCTTCCCCCATCCAGAACCACCAGCTCGCCCTGCAGAGCACCCCCAACATTAGCAGCACAGGGAGCTCTGAGAATGTTGAAGCAGCCACAGGATTAACCCTGGTCGGCTGTGATCTTTAGTTCATTGTGCTGCCAACAAACTCTCCCACCTGCACACAGACTTTCACAGAATGAGGCCTTGGCTTTTCTCACCTCCTAGATATTTCTCCTGCTTTTTCCTGATTACCATATTACGGTGCCAGTTCTGGAGAGCTTTGTGCTCTGCCAGGGGGGTCTGATGAACCTTCTTCTTCTTCTCTTCTCCATGTTCCTCTTTTAAAGCTGCTGCAGTAACATCTGGATGAGAAACCTCAATAATATCTGCTATCTGAAGAGAAAGGGAACATTTAATTAACCTCTCCATGCACATATAGCCACCACGATGAGAATGGAAGAGGGTAGGAGAAAAGAATTCTTCAGATTGATAATTATTCTACCTTATCACTCTGAGATAAACAAAACCAAGGCACTAGAAACACACTCGGAAATAACGGAAGGATTTGTCTGAGTAATTGGACTCTAGTAATGGAATTGCTGCAACATCAGCTCTTCCCTCACAAGTCTCATCCCATCAGCAGGAGCAAATATAGACAAGGAAGGAAGCCTCTGTAATTCTTCCCTCCATGATCTTGTCCTGCACACAGGACATCAAAACCTGCTGGTGCAGTTTCTCTGAAGATGAGCCCTCCCCACAGAGTATGACAGGGCTGGGAAAACCACACCTCAGGCCTGACCTGTTCCTGATAGGTGATGAAAAGCAGCTGAAAGGTGCTGAAAGGTACTGGAGGCACTGCACTCCACCTCCAGGGAAGTGCTGTACAGCAGCATTTTCATACTTTACAAACCAACCTGAGTGTTTCCTCTGGCCAAAGCTTCCAGCTTGAACTCCTGGAGACTTCCCAAAATGTGATGGGGGAGAATCTTTTCACAGCCATCACCAAACAGTCCTGGTCCTACAACACACACACACGCACAAAACCAACCCCAGAGCCAGGTCACTAAAGCTCAGCTTAGTAAAACAAAACCCCAAAGTTAAGATGTGAAGTTTAACCCTACCAGAAAAAGTCAGCGGTTCGCTGGGTGCCTTCGGGGAAGTGGGATATGCTACAAGGAGCTGTGCCACCTTTGTCTCTTTGGGGCGGCATTTCCGAACAAGGTAGTTCCTCCTCACTGGAATTCTCCCACCATCATGGGGAAGGTGGGGAGCATGGAGCTTCAGAAGAGAAATAGTCACAATGCAATTAGGTACACACTGAGTCACCTCCACTCTTTCTGATCCTTTTAGGATATGCAGAGAAGTTGTATCAGCAGAGGCTGTTCCTCCTCTAAAGGGCATGTTGCATGACTGCGGAGATACCAGTTCAGTTACTGGCTCACTCTTCTTGACTCTGCTTTGTAACCGGGGCAGGGAAAAGACAGTCTGACATCACTTTCCCAATAGCTCTCTGCTGTGTCACTTGGTGTCAAATGCTTCCACTCCCACAGCTTGACCCGAGTTTTGGACGGGATGCCATGCTAATTACTAAGCAACATCTTACTAGATCAGGAAGTTGGAAATGTAATTTTGAAGAGGCAGATGATGTAACCTTCCGTTTGAAAAGATTGTGTAAGGATTGATAATCCTTTACTTTTAGCAACTGAACCTGATGATCTGACACAAACCAGGACAGACAAAATGGGATAAGAACAGAACTCCAAGAGTGGGTTTTTAAGTAAATGGACAACACGCTTTGCTAAACACGCAGAATGAGTGTCAGGTAAGGCAGTTGTTTCTAGCAGTAAAAATACATACTTTCTCCAGGTCCTCCACCTTAATTGCGAGTGCCTGGATGTCATCTCCTTGCAGAACACGTGAAACAGGCTCAGATTCCTCTGCAATTGTTAAGGGCAATTCAAGTGTCTTTTCCTTATCTGAAAAACAGATTCAGAGACCTCCTCTTCATCCTCTTTCAGCCTGGTTATTAATTTCCAGCTATGTTTGGGGTTTTATTTTTCAAGGTTGCACAGAACAATTAAATTCACCATCCCTTATAACTGGAAAATCAATCTCCCGAGAAGCTACAAGAATCAAAGTGAGTCACTAGGATTCAACTACCTCACGCTTTATTGTGGAAGAGACAACAGATGAGATGAACACAGCCTGTGCTTCCTGCAGGTAGGAGAACAAACTCCTGGGAAATTTCCTACTCCAGCTGCAAGTGCAAGCACCCAGTTGCACTATGTTCACCAAGCACAATTCCAACAGCAAGCCACTGCATTTTCAGAACCTCCTAAACAGCGAAATAGCTGATAAATAACCACCCCCTGCAGAGCTGGGTGCAGAGCAGCGCTCCCCAACAATGGCCCCACGGGGTGTAGCTTAAGCAACCTCACCGTGGAGCTGTTTCTCCCCTTGTCTTTAACCTGCAAATCCCTCCAGCTGGCACTGGCTCCCAGACACGGGTGGAGGATAAAAAAATATGAGAATAGTAAAAGATGGGGGGGATGGGGCTGTAGATGATGCCTTCGATGCTCGGGAGAGGCAGGGATCCTGAGGCTGTGTCAGCAAGGCCCCGGCCATGCCGACGGCACAGGCCAGGCCCGGGGTCCGGCCGGCGCTGAGCCCGGCTGGAGGTGACAGGCCGGGGGATGTCAGGCCGGGGGA
>VWZY01007244.1:38060-52490 GCA_013399075.1 Chloroceryle aenea | reverse complement strand
AGAAGCCCGGAAGCCGGCCCCCGCCGAGGCCATGCTGCCAGCCCCGAGGGTCCGTCCTTCTCCTCCTCCGGTGAGTATTTGCAGCTAGGGCTGCACCATCCTGCGGCGCTGGGATGGTCATGGGACATCTTAGGAGATGTACTGGCTGGAGAAGGCTGGTTGTGCCTCGGGAAGGGGATGGGGATGGCAGAGAAAGCTGCCCGGGCACCCAGGTGCTGCTGCGGCTCAGTCCCACGGACAGCGCAGCAACACTGTGGGGACAGGAGTGGAGCTGGGATGGGGTGACAGGGGCTTGTACCCCCGTGTGCTGGCAGTGACCAGTGCACACTGTGTTTCTCAGCAGTGTGTCTACCCATGCAAGCCTGGGCCGACTTCACCTTCATTTCTTACTACAAACTCCCCCCTCATGGTGAGTACACGGGGCACTTCTGGGCAGCACAGGGGTTGTGCAAAGGCTGAAGATGCCAGACAGGAACCCGAGGAGAAGCTCCCCTCAGTGCAGGCCCATCCTCTGCCTGGGTTAATGCTGGGAGAAGCAAAGGAAGGTTAAAATAAAAGCCTTTCTCTAGCTGTGGGAAGTGGCGGTCCAGTGCAGCTCCAGAGTCACTGGCTGCAGTTGCTGTAATGCAGGTAACAGTTCTTCCTTGGGGAAGGAAGAAGGTTTACAAGGGTCCTAAAACTAGGGCAAGGAGATCTGAGTTTTGCCTGCATGCATCCCACCTACCCCAGGGTGGGCAGAGGTGAAGCCAGTGAAACATGCTGACACCAGCCCCACGAGCCATTTGGGAACAGTGGAGGAATGTGCTGGAGAGACACTGTATGGAAAGGGTCTGACACGAACCATTCCAGGTCTTTTCCAACCTAAACAGTTCTATGATTCTCTGGTATGTTGTTTTCTTTCAGAAAGCAGGCACAAGTGGTGGGCTTGTTGCCCACTTAGTCTGCTTCCATGGGTAGAGCCCACAGTCCAGCTGGGATATCCAAGATCGGGACTTCACTGACACTTCACCTCTCTCCCCATTGCACCTTTTCTCCCTACCCACTGGAGGAAGCCCCAGCACAGAGGTGGAGGCACAGCCACAAGCCCTGCTTGGGAAAGAAGCAGAAGAGAGATGGCCCTGATGTCAGTGAGAGTCAGCAGCAACATTATCCACTTCCCAGCTGGGGTGGGACACTGCTGCTGGCAAGGATGAGGAGCTCTGCTCTTCCCCTTCTTGGAGCAGTGTTTCATGGTTGGGAGGTACCAAATAACTCCCGTAAAACACTGTCCACAGGACAGGAACTTTGGTATTTCTGCAAAATGCTTACTATCTTGTCCAAAACAACAAAATAAACAATGCCAAGTCTACCCTGGAGAAGTTTTTGTGGGGGAGGTCAGAAGGCCCAGGGGAGCTGTGGGAACAGGGCAAGCTTTTCCAGCCAGCTTTAGGGAGCCCCTTCTCCTGCAGAGTCTCACTCTCTACCTCCCTTGCCCTTCATTTCAAGTTCATCAGCCATGTTCCATGACGTAGGAATGTCAGCACACCCAAGCAGAGAAGGTGTTCACCTACCTTGGGAAGCCAGACCAGGCCGTTAGGACTCAAAAAGTATCAGTAGAATACCTACCAACGTCGGTTCAAGTCCTCTGAAACAGCTGCAGCCAAACTGCTGAGAGACACAGGAGGTTTTAAAACCTTCATAAGGTCTCTCAGTAACTGGACAGAATTCCAGAAATAAGCATCCCTTCCTCACACAGCAGTATTGCTGTTGGCAAAGAAACAAACCCAACTGGGAAAAAAAAAAAGGCACTCTGTTTTATTTACTAAAAACACCATCAGCCTGGTGTTGGGGAGAGAAGGTCTCCACTGTGCAGCCCAAGGCACAGGTGAAAAGCTGATGCAAAGGTGGCTGGAGCGGGGCTGGTTTATCCCAGTTTTTGTTTTGCCTTCCTGCTCTCAGAGCTGAAGGTGCTTCTCCATCTGCTCCCTCAACTTGTATTTCTGAATCTGGAATAAAGTGCAGAGAGGAGGAAGAGAGGCTCAGATGGGACAGGAGTTGAGGCTTCTGCCCTGCTCCAGCCCCACTCTTACCTTGCCTGAGATGGTGAGTGGGTACTGACCCACAAACACAATGTACCGTGGGATCTTGAAATGGGAGATCTGGGAAGAGAAAACCAGCCACTACACAACCTGCTGGGAACAGGAAAGCCAGCCCAGTTGGTACTGCCCAAGCTGGAACTGACAGGGCTGGATCTCCAGTTCCCCTAAATCCCTGGGTTTTCATTCAGAAGTCCCCAGCAGCTGCTGGGTGTACTGGTCTGGCAGGGGCCAGAGGACTAGAAGACTGACCTTCCCTTTGCAGAAAGCTTTGATCTCTTCCTCGGTGCAGTCCTGCCCGGCCCTCACTCGGATGCAGGCGCAGATCTCTTCTCCCATCCGCGAATCCTTCACACCAACCACCTGGTTAGGACAGATGGATGGTGTGACCCCTGGGGACATCCCTCTCCTCCCACAGGGTATGTGTGCTGGCCCTGACCCATATCACAGGATGCTGGAGTTGTGGCATGAGGCTGTGTGAAGGCAGTTTGAGCTGCTTGACCATCCCACTGCTGCTTTCTCCACAATGCTGAGCCCTCCTGGAAAGTTCTCCCCACTGTTAGCCAAGGCGAGGTGGCAGAGCAGGCTGGGCACCCAGATACCAGCACCTCTCTTTGGTTTTGCAAAGTCACTGGAGCAAGACCTGAGACAGACCAGGCAGGCAGCAGCTCATCACTGGTGCAACTTGTACCCATTGTCCCTCTGCATGCTTCTGTTTCCCCCCAAAATGGGGCAGCAATAGAAAGATCAGGGAGGGTGCTGCAAGTGCTTTGGGATCTCCAGATGGAATGGCAGGAGAGGGATAAGGTCAAATTAAAGGATTCTTTTAAACTTTTAAAATCACAGATTAACTTAGTGGCCCACTGCCAGTGACACCAGGAGATGGGCTTCCCAAGCCCAATCTCTCTCTAAAGTCTGCTCACGCTGTTTCACAAGAGTCCTGCTGTCATCCCCTGCCTTGAACAAGTATCTCAAAATCCTCGAGACACGTCGATCCTTTTGAGTCCAGAGCAGTGACATCAAGCCCTAGAAACTACATAAACAGGGCTGGTTTGCAACCCATCTGCACTGGGAGTGTTCCAAGGTGAGATGCTAGCCTGGCACAGGCACAACACTGACTAAGTAACCGGTTTATTTATGGGGAAACTTGTCTGGCACAAAACCTGGAGGAGAACAATCGCAACAGACTGGGAGCAGCTGCTCAGTGCTGCAGATCAGTGCTGCCTTGCAAAGAGGTGAAAGTAAATCTCATGCCTCATCTCTAGGGACTTGCTGGAGGACTCTTTTTGGATGTAGGAGATTAGTAATTAATCATCAGTAAAAACTGTCCTTCCAAACCGCTTCCCAAGTCAGAATTTCAGAGGGAGCTATGGAAGTGGACGGGCACTTTAAAACTGAAGAAGAATGACAGTCACTACTTTGCGGACGTGAAGCTGGCACATGAAGGGATTGCCCAAACCCATGTGACCCATACCAGGAGCTCTGCCTGCCCCTGCCATGCCATGCCCCTCTTCCTCCTGCTTCCCAAATAATATTACATACAAGTTGATGCTGAAAACAGGGGAAGACAACCAGGTCCCAAGCAGAAGTCCCAAAAGCTTTGTGCACAGGTTTCCCACCACAGGAAACACTGCCGCTCACCCACCGCACCTCCCTCCCTCCTGCTCACCTGAACCTCCTCAACCTTGGGATGGGTGTGGAGAAACTGCTCAAGTTCTGCTGGGTAGATGTTCTCTCCTCCCCGAATAATCATGTCCTTGCACCGGCCTATGATTTTGCAGTACCCGTGTTCATCCAGGCTCGCAAGGTCCCTGCAACACCACCACACTCCTAGTCCTGTCCCAGCTGGGTGGAAGAATGGCTGATGCTCCCACCTAAACTGGTCTGGAGGCCAGGACAGGGTATCCAGAGGGAAATGCCTGAGATGCCACCTGAACACATGGAAGAGATCAAAGAGCTCCCACTACAGCGAGACATCGCCATTGGCAGTGTCCACACAAACGTCAGGGCTCAGCGGGAGGCAATTCCCATCCCTGCGGTGTACCCCACAACCCCTCCATTGCACCAGAGGTGAAGTGATCATCCCCATCTGCTGGGGCACTTGGCACCGAGGGCTCTGTGCTAACAGCTGTTGGGAAGTTTCATGGACAGATCAGAGGGCTCAGCTGGCTTGTATTAGGAATAGGGTGGCCAGCAGGACTAGGGCAGTGACTGGGCACTGGTGAGGCCAGACCTCAAATCATGCATTCAGTTTTGGGCCTCTCACTCCAGAAGGACATTGAGAAGCTGGAGTGTGTCCAGCAAACAGCAACAAAGCTGGGGAAATGTCTAGAGNAACCAAAATGATCCTATGATTCTAAATCAGGTCCATTTCCCCTATGTTTGAAATCAGAGCCAAGCCACTCCTCTGCCCACCTGTCCCCATCCAGCGTCACCCTACAGGACAGACCAGGGAGAGCAGGGCTGTTTCCAGACTTACCCTGTCTTGTACCACTTCTCAGCAGTGACCACTTCATTCGTCTTGGCAGGGTCGTCCCAGTAGCCCAGCATGACGCAGTAGCCACGGATCTGAAGCTCCCCAGGAGTGTTCAGAGGCACAAGCTGCCCTGTTTCTGGATCCTCAATTTTCGCCTGCAGTGGAAGAGAAGGGCTTAGGAGTGGGTGTCTAAGTCAAACCTTATGGCCTGCACCAACTCCAGCACCAGACAGGAAGGATGGGTCAAGGTCTGCTGCAAGCAGAGGACCTGGAGCAGGTGGGGAGGGTGATGGTCACCTCTGTGTGGTGCAAGATGCATCCCACCGTCTCGGTTTTTCTAGTGATGCTGTCATTGGGGAGTCCCATGAAGGTGACTGGACTGTTTTCTGTGGTTCCGTAGGCAACCTTCAAACACAAGAGAAGAAACATACCTCAGTGGGAAAGGGGACATGGACCACACAGCTCCAGGCATGGAAAAGACAAAGCTAATGATGAGCACAGAGGAGACTAGGATGGGAGGAAGATGTTCTCCCAGGTCCCAGGCAAGCACTGCTCTCATGGCCCATGGACAAGGCTCTCCAGACGTTCCTGCCAGAGAGTCCTGGAGAGCCAGGAACTAAAGCAGCACTGCACCTGCCTGCCATGGTCACCTTCATTCACTTCATCGCTGTGCTCCAGCCACAGTGACCGCTCCCCACCACCCACAACACTCTGGGTGTCACGTACTTCTGACACCCCAACTACTTTTTATGGAGGACTCCAAGGGTTCACACTCCTCTTTTTTAAACTCTGTCTCTCCAGGCCCTGTCCTATTGAATTCCTACCAGTCTTCCAGACACTGGTCTTGCCTTAGTGCCCTTGCAGCCATCTACTCAAGGTGCTCAGTTGATCTATATCTCAAGAGCACACTGGACATCACTTTGGAAGAAACACTGGAGCCAGCAGTGGGCTCCTATGGGAGACCACGTGTCCCACAGCGTAGCTGCTTGCTCCAGATCCTTTTGTGCAGACATCAGCTCCTGTAACCCTCCTAAAGGCATCACGAGGCTGCACAACATTCGGCGCAGCTGCACTTAGAGACTGAAAGCCTCACAGCAGGACAAAAGCTTCTCGCTGCTAAACCTCCCTCACCGCTAATCCCAACGGCAGGCTCCGAGTCACCTCAGCTGAAGGTCACTTGTCCTCGGAGGAAAATTCCAGCTCTTTATGCCCAGCTCAGTGGCCTGCCAAGACAGCAGGAGCTAGACAGAAGTTACTCTGGGCAGCTCTGAGCTGCACCAACAGCACCATCACTGAAACTGCTGCTTCACCTGCAGCTCTTGGGAGCTGCTTTTCAGTGATGGGACAAGCTCAAGCACTGCTGTGGTCTCTGTAACCTGCTCAGCACATCACATGTCATCAGACAGGGCTTCTTTCCCACCCACTAGTGTCAGCAGTGGCTGCTTTGCTGGCAGAGCACTGCTGGGAAAGGGCCAAGGCATTTTGCTCCTTTCTCTTCCAGATCTTTAAAGGCTGACACATAAGCAGCTCTGACCCACCAAACTGCAACAGGACCAAACGTCTTCCTACAGCCTTGTCCCCCAGATCTGGGTTGTGCCTTTAGAGCAAACACCCAGGCTCCACTCCTGGCTGCAAGTACACGTCTGCACGGTCAGGGCTTCTGCATCAGGGTGCTCACCAGACTCCAGACACTATGCCCAGAATTAACGAGGGGGGCTGCAAAGGGCTATGATGAGGCACCTTGAAAACCAGGCACATATCCTGAACGAGCTACGCACAACACTGTGGGAGCACTCGGCCCTGTCTGCCGCTCGGGGTCCTGAGGGATCTCACGCTGGGCTCTGTCTGTCATAACGGCTGATGCTCATGTTTGACTGCAAGAGGTTCAGCGTGAATCTGAGATGAGAGATTTGCAGGAGCCTCCTCTTAGCCAGGAATCTGGAGGAGATGGTCTCCAGGATGCTGCAGGGACCATCTGGTGCAAACTGCTCTGCTAGGAGCCTGGCAATCCACGGGGAGCGACTGTAAATAGGCTTCTCCTACCAGACACAATGAGAGCTTCCCAGTCGGGGTGGAAACCTACAGCAACTAAATGCTCAGACAGGATTTCTCTCCCACCCACTAATACGAGTCCTGTGGCTGGATCAAATGACTGACGAGACACAAATCCAAGATCTTAAACACTTATTAAAAATCCCAGTGCCTTTGTTTTTTTGTTTTACTCTGCTGGATGAATTGCAACGTTGGTCCCAGGATCTCAGCCAAGCCCTGAGTCAACCCTTTCTGCCTCTCTGGGTCGCTCCAGCAGTTTAATTGGACACAGCAGCAGGCAGCTCCCTGGCAGGATGAAGCTGCGGGTGCTGCGGCTCACCAGGCTCCTCCAGATGCCTGGCAGTGTGCCGTGTACCCCAAGCACCGGCTGTCCGTGCCTTGGCCAGCGACTTGTCCCCATAAACACCCTCACACCCTCAGTAACGGGCTTCCCAACTCGACCCAGAGAGCGACACAGGTCTGAACCTCCAACCTTCAGTCTGCTCTCTGTTCACTGCCCTCTCCTCCCAGCCTGCCTGCCCCGGCACTGCTCTCTGCAGCCAGACATCAGGATATTGCTCCTGACCTTTCCAAGACAGCATTTCTCTCCTGGGATAGTGTTTTCCTCATCTGCGTTTCTGGGATCAAGGCAGGCTGGAGCAAGCCCTTGCACCAGCACCACTGTCCTTCCTGACCCTCATCTGATGTGTGGAGCAACCTCCAATGGCTCCTTTGTGCCAGACCAGCCATGGCTCATGATGCACGAGATGAAACAATGCTTCCACAAAGCCCCATACAGCAATTTAAGCTTGGAAAGATCCGCACAGATTCATAGCTTTCAAGGCCCAAAGGGACACTTAACATCATCAAGTCTTGTCATCTGGTAGAACTCGCTCCAGAAAACCTCACCCAGTAATTTCTACATCAGCTCCATAATTTCCATTGGAGCTATATCCAGTGTCAAAGCAAAGCTTTTCAGAGGCAAGGAGTCCAGCTCAGACCCTTGGCTGCAAGAGGAGCTAAGAAAGCACAGAATAGAATTGACTGTAAAGCCTTTTTTCACTGTGAGGACCACAAGAGACAACCCCTTCTCCCAAAGCCCAGCACGTGGATCAGTCCTGCCATCAGCAATGACAAGGAGAGGTCCAAAACAAACTGCTGCCTAACTTACTCCTACTGACAAGAGATTCATTCTTTGTGAATCCTAAACCTCTGTCTAAACTGGGAATAGAAAGAACATCTTAGCAGAACTGTGTTTTTAAAAGCATATTTCAAAAACATTTCCTGCTAGCACTGTTTAAACACTGGCCGCTGTGAAAAGGCAAAACAGCCTGAAGAAGGAAGTGTCTAAAAATTAAAAATAAAGTAAAAACAATAAGACTCCAGTCTCTTTAGTAAACATTTGGGAGGCAGACTGATCTGGTGGGGACAGCAGGGACTCTGAAGCTCCTGGGTTTTTCCCAAGTGTGCCGCTTATTTACTGCATAACTTGGAACGAGTCACATCAGCTCTCCACTCCTTGGTTCTCCCCAGTGTTCAATGGCAATAAAAACACCCACTTCCCTCCACATTCAACTGCTGCTGAAAGGCTGCGATGAAAAGGCTGGTTTCAGTATCACCAGTACTCCAAGGGGGGTTACACTGGGTGAGACTGGAGCTGAAGGTCAGGGCTGCAGGAGGGCATGAGGTCCTTGGAGGAAACGCTCCTTGACCCGAACGATGCTCAGGGAGGATATTCACACCCCTCGTCACCGCCCTCTGGTTCTGCCACGCTGGAGGATGATGGCAGGGCTTGAACCACCAAAGACAGACCTGAAGAAATTGAGCTTTGCCGAAGACAACATTGGCCTTGGAAAAAAGCAGCAAATTGACCATGAAATAATAGGGATTTTCAGACTTCAAAGAGGGCGTAATGAACAACAGAAAGCAGACTGGCAACCTAAAAGATGTGCTAAGGGACCTCTAGGGGCCCTCTGAACCCCTCTCAGTGTAACATGCTGGATGGATCTAATTATCCCTCAGTCCGTGCTGAGTGTGTCTGTCTCTGATATCTACACCAAAGCCAGCCCCAGCCCTTCCCTCCACAGCCACCTCCAAATCACTCTGAACTAAACAATGATCTTCCCTTGCTCAGCTGCTTACTACCAACATCACCCTGAATTTTGCTGTCCTCTGAGGACACGTCTCCTTACTGTGAATCTGTTCCCCTGTCCCAAATTGTATTGGAATATTCCTGACCCTTCAGGTCAACTTTATTGCTGAAAAAAAACCCACAACTTCTGATCATGTCCAGTCTATGTCACACCAAGATTTCATTTTCTTCCCCAGCAACAGAACCATCTTTGTGTCAAAAACGTCAGGACCCAAACAAACAGGTCTTGTAGGACAAACCTCCAAGAGTGGCCACCTTGTTGGCATTTCTCCCCACCCCGAGAGCTGCCAGACAGTCCTAGTTTGGATGGGGCTTTAAAAGCTCCCAAAAATATCAGGTGCCCAAAGCACTGTCTTTGTGTTGTAGCACGCAATGGCTTTGCCTCAGGAGGTGGCCACCTCAAAAATGGCAACGCAGCTTGGCCAGGCCAGATCCTGCTGAAAATGAACCTCCTGTGATTGCACAGGGCAGGACAAGCTGCTCCTCGCGGTCTGGAGTTAAAGCTCCCTCTCTTCTTTCCAGTCTGAGCAAAAGCCTTGAGGCTTGCAAGTATTTCACCAGTCCTGCCAGCATTTCAGAAGCACTGCCCAGTGGCAACCAGTAAAACCATGTACAGTTTATCTACAGCTTGATAAAAGGTCTTTGCTGTACCATTAACTCCATCCTCCCTGGCACTGGGTGCCAATGCATTTAGGAAAAGTGGAATTAAAAAGTGAGAGGACAAGGAAATGTGCAGAGTGCCTTGCAAAAGTAGAAAGCCCCTGGTTGGGGGGTACCTGAATGCTCAAAGCTGCTGGAGAAGGAAACTCAGCAACTGCTCTTCTCAGTGACATCCAATGATAGGACAAGAGGCAATGGGGGCAAGCTGGAACGGAGGAGGTTCCATGTAAACATAAGGAGAAACTTTTTAATGGGTAGGGTGACAGACACTGGAACAGGCTGCCCAGGGAGGGTGTGGAGTCTCCTTTTCTGGAGACATCCAAAACCCCCCTAGATGCGTTCCTGTGTGACCTGATCTAGGTGCTCCTGCTCTGGCAGAGGGATTGGACTAGATGATCTTTTGAAGTCCCTTCCAACCCCTACCATTCCGTGATTGTGAAAACCCAGGGGCAAAGGCAACATCCCCACAGATTTGGAGAGCTCAGCTCTCAACAAAGACATGGGTGGGTGGAAGTCTGGGATCTTGTTGCTTCCATGCTGCATTTTAAATGTTCTCACAACACACTTCCATAAGGTACTGAAATCACTTACTCATCAGGTCCTACCCCAATATGAGGTGGGATGGGACACGGAGGTCTCATTTTGGCCAAAGACAAGTAGGGAAGTTGTCACCATATGAATCTGATTTTCCATTTTGGGAACAGGAGGAGACTCCTGGCTAGGCAGCATTTGGGAAAGTCAGAAGTCTCATACACATCAGTTGTGTTCTGCAAGGGAAGAAAGCTCCACTCCTCTTCAGAGCCTACAAGAGCTGCAGAAGGGACAAGAGCCCTGGGCAGAGCAGCCAGCAGCTGAGGGATGCCCAGTGCCTTTCAGGGTGAACATGGCAGGGCTGGGGAGAGGCAGCAAAGGGCTGGGTGAGCTTCACAAGAGAGGCCAAGAGCATCATGCAGCAGCTGCTAGGATCAGACAGAAGGGAAGGGTGGGTGGACATCAAGGAGTAGCCAAACTGGCAACACATCAGTGGGTGGAGGCCCTGTTACAGTGGAAGAAGACCATAAGAAGGAGGTGCACCCACCACCACCTTCTCCAGCTCAGCAAGCCTCCTGGACCTCCACCCCACAGTGAAGGGAACCCTTCCAGCATGTCAAATAGGAGGAATAACTTGGGTTTGAACGCAAAACCCCAGTTACAGTTCCAGTGATACTCGCACATCACTGGAAGTCAGGGGTTTTACAGAATCCCCTTATGGTGGGGGTTGGAAGGGACTTCTGGAGATCATCTCATCCAAATCCCCTGCTCCAGCAGAATCACCAAGAGCAGGTTGCCCAAGATCACACCGAGGCAGGTTTTGAAAGTCTCTAGAGAAGGAGACTCCACAGCCTTTCTGGGCAGCCCAGTCCAGGGCTTCCTTGCCCTCACAAGAAAGTTGTTTTTCCTCAAGTATAGTTTGGAAGAGGGAGGACCCTGAAGACTCTCTGGGGCTCCTGTTGCCTACTCACCACGACTCTTCAAACACTGCCTGGAGGGTGCTCTGTACTTGGGACAATTGCCTTAGGACACTGCAGAACTTGTACCTTCTCCCACCCTGCTCCTTCCCCAGCACCCAGTGCCGGGCTGAGGCTCAGCTCTGCAAGGGCTGGTGCTGTGCAGGCTAAAACCAGGACAGTCCATGTGTCCCAGGGTACCTCCCCAGGCAGCCCAAGCTCTCACCTCCAGCCCGGACCAGGCCAGCTACACTGGTGCCTCTTCAAGAAAGTGATTGCTCTGTGTACTGACATGCAAAGTTAGATCTGGATCCCCTTAAAAGCTACAGAATCAAGCTTAAGCAATCAATGGAATATCCTAATGCCAAAGTAACGCACGTGCAGCTGTTGTGATAGACCAGAATTGTCAGAATTACTAACAAAAATAAAGGTTAAGTATCTTTGTGGGCAAGATGTTTGGATGGAAATAGATGGTAATGGAAAAGACCATCTCCAATGTTGTATGGAAACAGCTCTGACCTGCAGAACCAAAGGAACCCCCAAATCTATATTTATACTGTTTCAAAATCTGTATTTATTTGCTTATCCTGCAACGCCCCCAAGAAGGAGGGGAGGGGAGTGAGTCCAGCATCTGCAAATTTCCAGGCACCAGGAATGTTTGCAGAACTGTTAATCAATTAAGAAAGAGAGGATGGCAGGATAATCCTGCCTCTTCTGCGATGTCCTAGCAGCAGCAGTCCCAGGGGACGTGCGAGGTAGGGGGCTGGACAGGACCCAGCTCGCTGCGGTATCCCACTGCGGCAGAGGGAACACCGACACTGCTGCCATTGTCCCTGTCAGACTGAGAACCACCCACGAGCAGGACCCAGGTGAGCTTTTGAGGATCACTGCATGTTTGCTGACCCGTCCAAGGCAGCAAAACCTAGTGTGGGAAGAGCAGACCCCACCATCAAGAGGCTCAAAACACAAACAGGTGGGAGCCCAGGGGCAAGGTGCCAGCTGTGGCAAATGCCAACCAGCTCCCGCCACAGGAATGTGCTCACCGAGGTACAGAAATCAAGAAACATTAGAGGAAAAAAACCTCCTTTTATTCAACATTTGTGCCTGGAGAAAGAGAGCTGAGCAGCAGGCACCTTTCCCCCAGCAGCACTGCCCTGTTGCCACCCCAGCATGGGGACAAAAATAACCCAGCATCCACCTTAACCTCTGCTGCAGGCACTAGGCTGATGGGGAGCCCTCAAGGTGGGCACAACTTCCCACCTTGCACTGACATCGTGGCACTTACATCACAGCATCTCTGTGAGGAAGCTCTGGGTCTAACCCAGTTCACAGCCACAGCACACACATCCCTGCAGGGAGAGGGGACCTGGCCCCAGCAATCTGCAGTCTCAGCCAGCACACAGATAAAGGGATTAAAGTGAAATTTATCCTCAGAGGAAGAAAGATGAGAAGATGCTTTGAGGTTTGTGCAGTTTAACCTCTGAAAAAGGTCCTGTTCCAGAAATACACAAGGGTAGAATGTATTTATGGATAGGGTTTGCAAGGCCCTCACCAGCATTTTGCTCCAGTCTGACCCACGTTGGCAGAAATGTCTGCAGAAGCAGTAAACTGTTAGCTGGCTTTATTTGCAAGGCGATGGGAAAAACAAGGATCAGACATCAGCTGCACTCAGGGAGGGAGCACAGATACACGACCTAGTTCCAGTGTCTGGCAGAAACAGCCTGGACTTCAAAAATCTCACCCACCAGTCTCTCTGGCACAGTATGGCTGGGACATAACTGCAGGAATTGTTCATCAAATCATTACAAGTACGCCTAAGGTGGTTGAACCTGCTCAAAGAAAAGAATCAATCCATGGATAGAAGGGGATGCTTTAGAGGTGATTTTTTTTTTTCCTTTTTCTTTTCCAATCATTCACTCTGCTGCCTGTCTGAACTTCATGAGTAGCACTCTCAGTCCCAGTCAACCTGGAGAGGCAAAAGAGGAAAGCACAGAGGGTTCTTCTGCCCACATCCTCTTTCACTATCTCAAAGGTCCTGACTGAGACACTCACAAAGTATTAGAGTCAAAAGCATGTGCATGACCATTGCAGTGCCTACTGAATCAGGCATAAGCCAAAATACCATTGATTTGATCAAAGAGTTTTAAATCCTACAGTAACTAGAGTAGTGAGTAACTGGAGCTTCTATGGTCAGAGCAGCATCTCTCTGGAGATGAGGCAGGAGAAGCACTGAGGTGAGTGGTGAGGCCCCAGCTGCTCGACAGCAGGGTGTTGCACCTCAGAGCTGACAAACACTGGAAGCCCAACATGGCCTGGTTTTCACCAGTCCCACATTACATCATCGTTAGGCCAACCCCATCTGCCCCACAGGCTCACACCAGAACCTACGTTCACACCTCAGGAGCCCCTTTTCCTCCCTAAATTCATCACACAATGAAAACACCGCTGAGACTGACAGCTGCTGACCAGAGCGCGGGCTGCCAGGCAGTTTGCATAACAGCACCCGGAGCATGCTCAGCGGCACTGGCTAATTCCTCAGTGCAACAATGGAAAAACCCAGAAATCTTGGTGAATAAGCCGGTCTGTGTCCTAAGTCAGCCCTTGGATTTCCTCCCTTTCTTGAGCCTGTCTCGCCTCTGCAAAAGCTCCGCTGGGGCTCTGCAGCCAGCCTCAGGAGCAGAAATCTCAACAAGCTCACACTTATGCGCTCGGCACTCAGCTGTTTGCTGCAGCCAGGAACTGGCTGGAAATCAGTTCAAAATGTTCCACTTCCAAACCCCACCCCACAACCCCTGGACCTCTCTTTTCACACTCACAGAAGCAGGCACTGGGGCTTTTAACCACTTTGGTTTAGCCTTCTTTACTGGGAGAGCAAAGGACACCCCGTGTTAACTCACCTTTGCCACTGCTACCCCAAAGAAGGGCCAAGGCAGACCCTAGTCCCAGCTCCAGCAGTGGTTCCCTTGCTCTGCTGCATCACCATCCCTTTACCCATGCCCACACCTTTTCCTATCTACCACAGCTTCATCTCAAGAGCCACAGGCGTTGCCATCCACTTCATTAGAGGTGGTCACCCAGCAGAACACCACTCTTTGGCACTCCATACCCACCACCCATGCCCCGCTGTTTCTCTGCACTGCGTGCTGAGAAAAGACCCCTCACACAGGTCTCTTGGCCATGACCATGGGTGTCTCACACTTGACTGCTCAGAGGAAAAGACACAGCAGAAATTAAGACTGTCTTTGCTCTCCCCTTCTTGGCCAATTCCTAGGTGCATTCCAGATCTGGAAGTGAA
Source organism: Chloroceryle aenea (assembly GCA_013399075.1). NCBI lineage: Eukaryota > Metazoa > Chordata > Aves > Coraciiformes > Cerylidae > Chloroceryle > Chloroceryle aenea. Next base: position 38,314 of record VWZY01007244.1, on the reverse strand, counting down.
CCAAAATTTTCCATTGCAAGAGCAACTACAGAACTGGTGGCCTTTGGCATGACCTCCCATTTCTGCCATCTCTGCTCAGGCAAACTCCTTGGAAATCAGCAAGACAAGAACCACCACAAAACCTTCCTCTGGAAAGACAAGGTGCTTCTCCCCAAACCAGCTGAAGCTAAACACAGCCCAGAAGCCTGCAGAAAGCTTCAGCATGAGGTGGCTGCAGAGCACAGCAGTGCTCCCCACTATGCCTTCAACCCAAA
>VWZY01007244.1:25020-38033 GCA_013399075.1 Chloroceryle aenea | reverse complement strand
TCAACCCAAACAGTTTATTTCCACCACCCGCCCTGCCACAGATGAACCCAGACCCCACTCAGCTCAGCAGGGCCCACAGAGGTTCCCCCCAAAGCAGGTCTGTGTTTGTTCTTCCTGACCATTTGCCTCCCTGTTGCAGAGAGGAAAACTACCCCTGCGTAGTTGCTGCAGCAGTGGGGCCAGGCAGGGCCACGGACACTCCTCTGCCTGGTGCCAAGGGGTTAAGCTCACAGTAAGTTCCCAAAGCCAGTTGCTTCCAACTGGCTGCTGCCTGCGGTTTGTGGGAAGGGATTTTGCTTTTTAATAACATTATAAATAGGGCTGTGTTCAGCATGCTGCAAACCCAGTTACTCTCCTCTTCTCCCACCCATCTCCCTCCTCCTCCGGCTTCTCTTCCCACCACGCTAATTCCAGATCTGACCATGAATCGGTCAGGCTTCTTCCTCAGTGTCCTCAGCCTACTGGCATGTCTTGCCTCCATCACGCAGGCATGTCCCCCAAGCTGCCACTGCCATGGTGGAGACCTGCAGCACGTCATCTGCGACAACGCGGGGCTGAAGAAGATCCCCAAGGTGCCTGAGCAAACGCGGCTTCTCAACCTGCAGAAGAACAACTTCCCTGTCCTGCCGACCAACGGCTTCCGTGACATGAAAAAGCTGGTGTCCCTTCACCTCCAGAGCTCACGAATCAAGGAGATCTCAACTGGAGCCTTCCGGGGGCTCAAAAGCCTGGTCTACCTCTATCTCACTGACAACCAGATCAGTGTCATAAAGCCAGGAGCCTTTGATGACCTCTCTGATCTCACCTACCTGTACCTGGACAAAAACAAGATCCCAGACCTACCCAAAGGGCTCTTCTCCCCTCTTGTTAACCTCTTCATCCTGCACTTAGGCAGCAATAAAATCCGGGAGCTGAAACCAGGGGCCTTCAATGGGGCTAAAGACCTTCGCTGGCTCTTTCTCTCTGACAACTCCCTCACCAACCTCCTGCCTGGGGCCCTGGAGGATGTAGAAAACCTCGCTGTCCTCCATCTGGACAAGAACCAGCTGAGCAGCTACCCTGTGAATGCAATGAGTAAGCTAAGAGTGCTGGAGGAACTGAAGCTCTCTCATAACCCAATTGAGGTCATCCCTGACAATGCCTTCCAGTCCTTCGGGCGATACCTGCAGACACTCAACCTGGACAACATGAAACTGAAGAAGGTGAGTCTCTTTCCATTTGTTCCAGATAAGAAACACAGGGCTTTTCCTTTACAAAGCCCTTGGATTGCTGTCCCTCCCTTGCAGAGAGGGCAGATTCAGGTCTGCAGGTTCTGCAGACAGTGAGGCACTGGCCAGCTGATAACAGCCCTGAAATGGCCCAAACAAGGGACAAGAAAGAGTACTCCAGCCTTCTGGTGAGTTATTTCATACAAAACCAAATTACCTGGAGCTCATCAAGCTCCACAGAAAGGCAGCACATTCCTTCCTAAGCTGGAGGTGTCACAAGTCATTGAGAGAAGTATTTGGGGTGCTCCAGGACAACTGGCAACTTTCCATCATCCCAGACACAAGGTGTGGGATGAGAAGCGAGTGTCTGCCTCATACTCAAGGGACTGAAGGGCACTGCCACCTTGCAGAGCCCAGGTACCTGTTGTAGGTTGGGAGCAGGAGACTCTCTGGGAGGGGCCACGAATAGCAGTGGTTTCATACCCACCCTTGCAGGCAGGTAGGCACACAGACCTTCACCTTCACATCCCCCCACACCTCCCAACTTTACACGTTATAAAGAAAGGTTTGTTTATTGATGCTCTCTCAGAAGGAACTCTCGCAGCATCTTACAAAGGGGCCCTGTTCCCACTGGAGAGGAAGGGGAACATTCAGGTATCCCGAACAGCAAAACAACCCCCTTCTTCTTCTGGAAGAAAGCATGATCCATGGGCAGGAGCATCACACTCAGGAAATGACTTGCATTGGGACCTCAGAAATGCCAGGCAGGGTAAGAACAGACACAAGTATATGAGAGCAGCAGCCTGATGCCCTATGTGCCCCCCATGGGGCTGGAAAGGAAGGGTTTGATAGGTGGACCAAAGCAGCTCTCCCTGGGATGATGCTTGGCCAGGAATCCCAAAGTCAAAAGGTATCCAGATAAGGCAAGCTATGACTTGATGTCAAAGCAAGAACCTCCCCCACATGTGGGAATTTCTTAGCAACAATAAACAACTCAGATTGCCTCACAGGGATGAGCAGAAAGCTGCCAGGAATAAAGCACACCAGAGTTTAAGGGGCTGTGGCATCCCAAAATGCTCAAAACCTGGAATTACAGCTTGTCCAGGTGGAGAACAACACTACCTAACCCAGCTTGGTAGCACTTGGTCAGTATTAAAGCCCTCGTCCACTCTCAGCACTAACCTGTCCCTGTCCATGATGAGAGGAAGCAAACTCACCACTCAAAACCAATCTGCTGACCTCTCTAGGCAAGACCTTAGACCTGCTGCCACAGCACTGTTGTTGACTCAGTTTTAAAGCACCCTCAGCACAGGCAAATTAAAAATTCCAGCTTAAATGTTGTACCAGCTGTAGAAGCTTCAGAATCCTGAGTTATGCTTTGAAGAAATTAGACTAACCCATGGTGACGGGGTGCTCCGGGGAATGAACTGTCCTTGGATTGGCCAAAACCCAAGAGCTAACAACTCTAGCCAGCAAAAAAGACCTTCTTCTTTTAGGTTACCAACTGCAGACAAGAACTTTAAAGGCTCTTCTGTAGCCAGATGCCTCCTTTCCTCCCCAACAGCCCAACAAGACACCAGTTTATGGGATCAATACTAACAGGGGTGGCCTTTGCAGCTTTAGGGTTTGTGTTCCTTTCCAGGAAAACAAAGCTCCCAACCTAGCTCAGAGTTTTCTCTTCAAATCCTCAATGGCCTCATATTCAAACAGCCCACGCACGAACTTTGCGCCGCTAGGAGACATCTAATCACAGAGGCCTCATGACCTAGGAAATAACTTTAAATGCTGCTGGCATCTTGACTACAGCTCTCTCTCCCTCACAAAAATACCATCCTTAGCTGTTTCCTGAATGTCTGCAAGATTTTTTTCAAGCTGCCCAAGTGCAAACCCCTTCCCCATGATGCTATCCTGGCCTATATTGCACTGGAGTAGAACAAGGAGAGCCCACAAGCTGCTCTGCAGCTCCAGTACAGAGCTCTCCTTCCCCACCAGCACTGTGGACCCACACTGGTCACCTGTAGGGCTGTATCCCATGGGCCAGGACCCACCACATCAGCATGAAACCAGGTAACACAGATCCTGGAAGCTTTCCATACACACAAACACCACACACCCCCTCCCTCCCTGTTTATTATAAAATGAATTACAGCCGCAATCCTCATCTAAATAAGTGGGAAATCGCCCATTTCTTCACAAAGGCCTCCTCTGGCAGGCAACACAGCAGCTGTTACCAGCAGATGTGAACTCTTCTCATGGGGCTGGGAGAGGAATGAGCAGCTGAGACAGTGCAGCACTGTCCAGACCAGAACGTGGCCAGGCTCCCGCCCCGTTGCACACCATTCCAGCGCCTCTCCACGCAGCTCCACTATCAGCACACTAAAACCTACCAAGGTCAGCTCAGTTTTGGACTGCAGAGGCCAGCATCACTGACTGTCCAACAGCTACAGGACTCTGAGAGTCTCTTAGCTAAGCTCTAATCCTATCCAACATTGCTTAATTTGGAAGATGACAAAAGTTCACAGCTTAAAATAGTGCATTTCCTCTGTCAAGCTTTTCATTTTAAGAGAGCTTGAACACAGCCTGATAGTCTCAGCTGAAGTGTAAGCTTCAGGGAGCACAGATTCCCAACAAAGGGGATTCTTCTAGTAAACCCGGTAAGTCTCCTTCTCCACCCTTTAGAGAAAGCATTCCTCCAGCTTTGAGAAGGGGAAGGAATGGTTTGTCATAGCCAAGAGGAGCTTTGTGCTTTGTCAATGACACCCTCTCCAGGAAGTTTGTGTTGACAGGGTTTGCTTTCAAGACAAAACTTTCTCACAGGAGCAACCATGAGCTGGTAAAAGCAAAGAGTGAGATCTCAGCAAAGAGAGGAGAGGGATACAGAGCCAGGTCTACAGCCTCTCTTCTCTCTTTGGCAGCTTTTTTAAGGGAGGCTCTCCCTTAAAGCCTGACCATTAATTGAGAAGAGACAAATCTTGCAGCATCCCTTGTTGACAACCCACTGTAAACGAGGAAAAAATAGAAGAGGTCGAGGTGCTGGAAACCTACTTCTAGTTCTACACCGCTCAGAAGCCAAGTGTAACTTTCCACTCAGAGCCCCTGGGCACTGCCAAAGTCTACAGCCCTTTCAGACACCACAAACACTCCCTCCTTCAGCCATTCCAGGACAGGCAAAGCAACAGGCGCTGGGAGGATTTCCAGTCTTGGAAAGGAATACACCCAGAAAATATCTTCATTTAGAACAGAGAAGTATGGCTCAAAAATAAAGAGGGCTTCCAGACTTCGCTTTATTTGGAGATGTGGCTACAAAGACAAATCCTACATGGAATTGGGATATAGCTCTCTTCAGGCAGGAGACTGCATCACCCATGAGTCCAGCAGCCTGACACCTCTCTTTGGTGTCCAGAGCTTCCAGAAAGTCAGGACCATCCTTCTTCCTCTCCTTCTGTTGCTCCCTCCATGCTTACACCCCTAAAAGTCTTGAACTGAGGGACTCAGGTTTGAAGGCCCCTTCCTTAACTCGGCATTCCTCACCAGAAACCTTTGCTCTTTAGTTTGCAGACAACGCATTCACTGGTGTGACAGTGCTGAAGACCACTCACCTGGAGAACAACCGGCTCACCCAGCTGCCCCGCAACTTCCCCTTCGAGAAGATGGAGACACTGACGCTCTCCCGAAACGCCTGGCACTGCAACTGCCAGCTGGCACATCTGCGCAAGTACGGCACCACACACCCCATCCCTCCCCTGTGCCCAGGGTCTCCCCGAGCTGCGCCAGGCGAGAGGAGGCTGCTGAAGGCTGCTCTCTCCACAGCCTGCCCTCACCACTCCTAAGTGAGGTGCGTGGCGGTCTGTGCCTCTTGTAACCTCCTCTTCCTCCTTCCCATGTCCCAGGTGGCTGAAGGGCAATCGCACCCGCACCGAGGACACCTGCTCTACACCCGCACAGTACCGGGGGCAGTCCATCAGAGACACCCCGGCCCTCCGCACCTGCAAGCTCCCCACCAAGAGGTCCAAGAAGGGAAGCCGCCATTAAACACGTAAGATGGTTCGCTTTTAGTCAGACCTACAGCAAACCCTGATGCCACCAAAAGTAGGGAGACTTTTGACTTCAGTGACATGGGTTTGGCTCAAAATAGCTTATCCATTCACCAACACCTCCGCTCAGAACTGCTCCTTCTCCTGGCAATACTGGGCTACACTGGCTCCCAGAGCAGAGAAGCTGCCTGGAGCATTAAGGATGGAGTCGACCACATAGGACAAACATGGGGCTAAAGACAGACCTGGGGCAGCAATAAGGGTGAAACATGTAATTAAGTGTTAGAACAAGAGGGGGATTATCCCACTCTTACCCTGAGCTGGGCTCGCACACACTTACGTTCCTAGCCAATTGGAGATGCTCAGCCCCCTGCGCTAGTAAAGGTCCTCCAGGTCTGGTTTAAAATCCAGGGCAGGACATTACTGGGAAATCTGGCCCCAGGCTGCCCAGCCCATATGAAAATAGATGTCTAAGGAGCAGTTCTCGGTCCAGCCCCTGCCTTTCAGCAACTGCAGTCCCCATCCAAGACACTCAGGTATTTGAAAACAAGGGCTGATACCTTCAAATGAGTGTGCCAGAAGAGGGATGTTTGAGACAGCAAATATTCTTTGAATAAGGCATTCTGGGCCAGAAGGTGATTCAGAGACAGGGCTGACTTTTCCTTGAGCAATGAGCTCACCGATGTCTACCAATCCAAACACCAATTGTTAAAACTTATCACACAAACACCTTCCGCAACTGGAAACTAACAAGAGTATTAAATTCAGTGCACAGAATAGTAAAAGAACCATGACTGTCATTGCTCCATCCCAAGCATTTTTACATTTCCCCACCCCAGGAATAGGTCTGGAGCTTATATGGATTCCAGAGAACTCTGGATGAGCCTGCAAGTTCGTAAGCTCTCAGAGAAGAGATATTTGCTCACACGTTAACTGAAGCACAGCGACCCTGCACTGCACCAACGAGGGTTGTCACCATGCCTTTCCACAACAGAAAAGAGGAGGCAGAAGCCCAAAGCCCAGCTAATGGCCGTTTGCTCCCCAGTTCTCTAAAGATAGTCATAACGGGATGGAGAAAGTAAATTCATGACCCAGTTGTCAGGGATGATGCCAGCTGCTCTGCGCCTTCCTAAAGTGGTTACTTTTCTTTCAGTGCCAGAGGTTTTATGGATTAGAGATGGAAATACCAGTCGTTCCATACGGGGCGGGTAAAGTTCCGCTCTAAGGATGGAAAAACTTTGGTTTTCTAAACCATAATACTTCAATGTATTTTATTTACAGGTCTGGCCCTTCTTAACCTTATTCTCTTCCTGAACTCAATTCCAGTTCACTCCTCCATAGTGAGAGTAAGAAAACAATAACAACAATACCTGTTTTTTCTATAGCACCTTCCATCCAGCTCTCTCAAGGAGGTTTACAAGTGTTAATGAAAGAGAAAACTGTTTATTCCAGTCTTGCAGAAGACAAAGCTTGGTACCTTCAGGTGTCAGTGCAAAATGCAGGCACACAAACCCACCCCAGGGCGGTAAGCATGAATTTAAGGAATATGAAGTACTTCTGACTTCATCAGCACCTCCCGAGAGCCAGGCAGCTTCCTCAGATGTCAGCTATGGGGTCTGTATTTCAAGGATGACTTGGGTCATTGACCACATTTCAAATGAAAAGCTGCTTGGCAGTTTCTAAAAATCTACCTGCCCTGGATTTCCAGGGCAGGGCCATTAAAGTATTTCACTACCCTTGAAGAAACCCAAGAGTGAAATTTTCCTTTACAAAGGAAGCACTCACTGACCACCAGTACTGTGGATAAGATACTCAAGAGTCACATCCGAGTTGGCAGAAGAGGTCAGAGACAGAACTAACCCTCTACTCTGGGGACTCATAACAGCTCTTTCACTCCTAGCTCTTTACTTACAAGTATGAGCTTTGTTCACTCGCTGTGAATGACCATCACTTACTGTGAGTGAAAATAAACAGACAAATGCTAAAAGTTTACTGATCTGCTTGGAATATCCCCTTAAACATGTTGCCTTCTCTCTTTTTTCCCCTCCTAGCAGGCTCCTGTATGGCCTGTCCTGGTGACTGGTCACATCAACCATCAGAAAACTACTGACTTCTGAGTCCTTCCTTAAGCTTCTCCTACATGTCAGGAAACATTTCTGATATATACAAACACCTCCAGCCTCCTCCAAATCCCTGCTTCTCTGCTGATCACAGGATGGAATCCACCTTTTCAATCTTTCCCGTCATCTATATATTCTAAAAGAGGCATTTTTAAAACTAAACTATGCATGACCATACTAAGATCAAGCTAACCTAGATCCTGCCAGCAAAACACAGTCATCTTCCCCAGAGGCAACATAACCTATGTCCCAGTTGGTCGCTGTTTCTCCTCTCCAGTGGAGTGGAAGCAAGTGGGAAGGTAGGAGTATTCCTCTCACAGCTGCTTGATCAGGAAAATCGGTCTCAACCCAGGCAAAGAGACAACTCTGCCTTTCCACAGAGGGGATCCCTGCAGGCCAGGGCTGAGGGGGATGAGTGAAGCAGTGACCAAGAACCGGTGGCCCCGAGACTGAGCTGCCCTTTCACACCAAAAGGCAGCAATCCTCTAGGTTGGCCAGAAATCCTTGAAGCGAAGCCGTACTGGGAAACCCTGAAACTGGAGCCATCTGAAGTCTGGATTCCCTCCCACTCTGTGGGGTCTACCAAGATGCGCGTATGTCCGAGAGGAGAAGGTGTGCTCTGTGCAGCCTGGCTTGGGCACCCCTCTGCCCTCTCCACCCATACTCCAGAGGATCTAGCAGGACACCAGGATGACTGCGGTTTATTGTCACAGCTATTACAATACCACAGTTGCAACTTAACTGTGTTTTTTAATCCTAAAGAGTTATATAAATATATGTATATTTATTCCTCTGTAACTGAGTGTAAATGACCTTTGAAGAGGGTGAAAACTTCTCTGTCTCCTATGTAGAAATCAAATTGTATATTTTCTTATGTACATCTTCTGTATAAAGCTCTCGCTGCAAAGATGAAGTCAACAAGTCTCTCTGTGTCTGTCCGAGGGCTCAGGGCTCAGAAATAACATGAGACTAGGGGTACAAATATAGACTTAATCCTCTTTATCCTATAGGCAGAGCAACTGTTTGGGAGGGTTTTATTATTTCTCTCTCTATAAAGCAGGGACATGTGACACCTAATGAGTCCTGGGCACTGGGAGTAATGTCTGAAAATATTTAGTGAGGTCAAACTCAGCCCTGCTATAAAAATAGGGAGCTGTCACCTGACAGAGTCTGGGCAATAGCACCAGGGCAATCCCTGGTGTTTTCAGCTCAGCATTAAGAGCATCACATCCAGGAAAAATCCCTGGCTGCCCCCAAGACAGCTCCTGGACAGATGCCCTGGACTCCCCTGGTCCACAGCAGAGCACACAGTTGTTCCTGTACAGCCCTGGTGCTGGCCTGGGTCTGCCAAAAAGCAACACACCTAATCTGACTCACAGCCCTGCATGTTTACCCATCACAACAGCCTGCTTTCCTCAGCATTTGCAAGCAGTGTGGCACCAAAGTTACTTCCTTTAAAGTAAAATGAAAAAGTCCATTTTTTTTTTGTCTCAGACATTCACTCGCAGGCACACATGTGCAGATGGCAGGACCTGCCTGAGAAACATGTCACCAGGAGAGCCCCTAACCCCATTGCTGGTGGTCTGTCCCCCTCCACACGCAGGACATGCTAATGCTCTTGAACAGGGTGCGGGGACATGCGACAGGAGCAGCAGCACACATGCTGCAGCACGTGCTGCCCATCTGGCAACACGGTGCCCAGTGCTGCACGTGTGGATGGTGCTGTTCCCACGTTCAGACTCCAACACACAGCATGCGACAAGGGTTTTTTTATACCTGCATCAGTCCAGGATGATGAAAGAAATCCAACAGCTCCACAGCAAGTGCGCCCACCCCCACCAATACAAACCATCAACACTTCTTCCATCATTCATCCTTGCAGCATGTACAACAGAAGGGTTTATAAAAGCTTTGAAATACACCTGCAGAAGCTCAGTTTGCGACACCGAATGCAATGTCTCTTCCTACAACACCTTCTCCCCAGATGCTCCACCAGGCAGAATCCCCCTTTTTCCTCTCAGCCCTTCTACACCTTCAGTCCTCAGCCTGGCCTTGTACCCCATGGTCCCATCACACCTGATACCAGCAGCTCTGGCACCACCAGGTACTGCTGTGGTGCAGAGATGCCCAAACTCAGGGTCTCACCACAGCAAACATCACTTGTAGCTCTGGTCACAGCAACCACAACTCACCACAATCTCTGGCATGTGCATCTTGGTGATAATGGTCTTCATGACCTCGGGGGGAACTGGGGAACCCGCAATGACTCCTGGGAGAAAGAGATAAAAATTACTATCTTGGAAACCATTTATGTTCCCAGGAGCAGTCCCTCAGGAGGATCTGCACACCCTGATTTAAATTCTGGCAAGACCTTTGGGATGCACTGGTTCCTGTCAAAATGCTTCCTATTTTTATGGATACATGTCCTAGCTATTCTAGAAGCAAAGGCTACAGCAAGGCCAGTTTCCCTGACTGAATTAACAGCTGGCAGAGTTCACTGGTTAAGAAAATAACCTCTGTAGCACAAATCTAGTTCAAGCTGCAGTTTGCAAAGAGGAAAGAGTCAGAGTAGAAAGAGGCACAGACTTTTAGCAGGACAAACATTGCCATAGATCATCACCATAAAAATAAACCCCTTTCGTCCTGCCTTGCATAGAGCAGCCCTTTGGGGAGAGGACAGGTCATATTTTCACCTGTCCCAACCTAGAATGTTAGAGCAAAAGAGTGAGGTAATATATGGGCTTTGCTGGGGAACAAAATCGGAAAGGATTGTTTTTCACATAGCAGAGATGATCAGATAATCTGCTTAAAGATATCTCTGCGCTCCAGCACCATTTTCTCTCTGCACTGTCATTCCCTCAAAAGTGCTGGTGGTCTCCCTGTTTCAGCTCAGCTATTTCCGAGGCTGGCTGTGAAAAGAAAGCCGGCTCCAGCACATTACCACACCCTCTGCAGCGCTTAGATGGGTGACTTCAGAAACGGACAGGAAACTTCAGGTCAGAGAAATCAGTTAGCTCTGCTTTAAGGACTGTATAAGCACACAAAGCATCTGCTGCCACACGGTGGTGGCTGGTGAGATGGGAGTTGAGCAAAACCAGGCTTCCCAGCTCCTGATCTAGCAGATAAAACAGAACAATCTGCTTTAAGATGAAAGAAATCTTAAAAATGCATAATTCCTGAAGGAAACCCTAAGAAAAGCAAACTTAGCATCAAATTCAGTGAAAGACAAAGCTCATGCAACTAAACCGTTCCCTCCAGAAGAGCAATTTGCTCACAAAGCTTAATACAGCGGAGAACCAGTAATATCCAGTCTCTCAGGTTCATTTTTTTTCCATTTGAGCTGTCAGACTTACCCCCCCGGAGAGTTGACAGGTCGTAGGAGTCAAAGTCTGGCTGGGAGAGCATGTCTATGAACATGGTTGGGGTGCCGTGGAGAAAGGAGCATCTTCAGGAAGGCAAAGAAAGGGCAAAGCTGTAAGGCTGGAACCAGGGGCAGTCCCAGCTCAGCACCCTCTCTTCTCACCCTGCCCCATCCCATTGTATCCCATCCCCATGCAGGGCTATGGAGCAGCAGCATAGAAGACAACACAGCAGACATGCTCTTCATCCATGCACATGTATGTGTAAAAATATATATAAAACACATATATGTGTGGATTATGCAGATACAATGATGGTGCTTTTGGTTTACAAGCTACACATGAAGAACAAGCTGGAAATGACACTCTCACAGCAGCAGAGCTGGACTTGGAGAAGGAGGGCAGGTGGTTAGGTGTAAAAACACAGCAGCCATAGCAAACCGAGACACCATTATACTTTCCAGCCAAAGACCAACAGTGACCAGAAGGATCGCTTCTGGTGGGACAGACAAGTGGGACAAACTCCCAAGTGCAGTTGAAGAGGCAGCATTTAAGCTCCTGAGGTGCCTGTGTGAGTATGTGCACCAGCAAACCTGTCTGTCCCATGGTGGGAAGGAAGAGTGTGAGTGTGGCCCTCAAGGCAAGAGAAGACAGCACCGCTGTGAGGCAACAGGTTCCTCTGTAGCAAGACACAAACCAACCCTCACCTCTCTCGAGCCACTGCCTCCAGAGCAGCCTTCCCTTTGAAACTCGGTGATGAGAAGATGCAGGAAGACCCGTGCAGAGCCATCACCATGCAGCCTCCCACCGACGCCAGGCAATGATAGAGGGGTGCGGGGAGGGCGATGCGATAGTCCTGGAAACAAGCCAGAGACAACAGTGAGGACTTGAGATCTTCCAGTCTGCGACTAGCCCGCCTCACTGCAAGAGCAACGATCTGAACAGAGCAGCTTTCCCTGATTCACTAAAAACCTGCTGAAGTCTGACATTCATTTATGTTCCTCTTAGGTGGAAACATGATGCTGACGTTTCCTCCCTTTAATAAAAAAAGGTTTGGGAAGTTTTCAATGTCAAAATTTCACTCTGTAATTCTGCAATGTCTTGTCTTTGCTGGACTTCTTGTCCTGGTATTGATTACACATCATTTTACCATGTGCCAGAAGAGTGGTAGTGCTATGACAGACAAGAAGTATGCAGGACGTGGCACATGCAATTAATTTTGTTTTTTAAAAGCACCAAAGACTTTGAAGACTGATTGGAACAACTCACCTTTTTTTCTGGATGAAAGCTGTTGTGTTAGAAATAACTACTTCAGAACTTCAAAAGAAAATATTTGCCTTTAAAAATTTTTAAAAGAAACAACAAATAGGAAGGGCATATCCTGATGAGATTGTGTACATGACACAAAATGAAGTCATGTAAAATATATCCACAGAATGCCTTTGGTTGGAAGAGACCTTCAAGGTTATCTAGTCCAACCTTTGACCCAACACGGCAAGCTCACCACTAAACCATGTCCCTGAGCACCAGGTTGACATGCCATTTAAATGCCTCCAGGGATGGTGACTCCACCACTGCCCTGGGCAGACCATTGCAATGTTTGATAACCCTTTTGGTGAAGAAATGTTTCCTAACATGCAGCCTAAACCTGCCCGGGCACAGCTTGCATTCCCTCTGGTCCTGTCACGTGTCACCAGGGAGAAGAGGCTGTCCCCCTCCTCACTCCAACCTCCTTTCAGGTAGGTTTAGAGAGCGATAAGCCTCCTCTTCGCCAGACTAAACAACCCCAGGTCCCTCAGCCACTCCTCACAGGACTTGTGCTCCAAGCCCTTCATGAGCCTTGCTGCCCTTCTCTGGACATGCTCCAGCACCTCTATGTCCTTCTCATAGTGAGAGGCCCAGAACCGAACACAATATTCAAGGTGTGGCCTCACCAGTGCAGAGTACAGGGAGATGATCACCTCCCCATTCCTGATGGTCACAGTGTTTCTAATACAAGCCAAGGGTGTCATTGGCCTTCTTGGCCACCTACACACACTACTGACTCGCATTTAGCTGACTATCCATCAATATCCCCAGGTCCTTTTCCAACCTGCAGCTTTCCAACCACACATCTCCAAGTCTGCAGCTTACCATCCTCATTCAACAAAATTCAAAGCTAGCATCCAGAGTCTTGTAATTACATGAAATGACTGTTCACCAGTGTTAAATGTAGTTATTTTCAAATTTTTTTCCCCCCTCACAAAAAGGCATTTTTCTCCCTAAAGAACTTGACATGAAATTGGGGGGGGG
>VWZY01007241.1:275344-302988 GCA_013399075.1 Chloroceryle aenea | reverse complement strand
CCCCCCCCCATTTTATAATGTTGAGGAGGGAAAGAGGAAGACAGTTAATTAATTTAAAAGTTTTTCAACCTAAAATCATGGTTAGGCAAACTTATGGGAGCAGCTGATAGAAGAGTTGATTAATAGAGAATTGAAAGAGCTCAGTATTATTAATTCAACCATTGGTATGCATCAGGTTAACAGTAATTTTTTATGAGAAGGCCAGATAAAGTTCAATAAAGCCAGAAATAATGTTCTAACAGATTTCTGTAAGGTTCTATTAGTTCTATTTCACATGTTGATGATGAAAGTGAATAATACAAACATTAGTTATTGCAACAATCTACCACAGTTGTATTAGGCTTTTTGTAAGTATAAAGTAGAATAAGTTCTTTAGTTAAAGTGAGAAGTAAATCTGTAATTTGTTTGGCTTACCATATAATAAGTTCTGTTATTACATTCTAGTATTAATACACAGCAATTTGTTAAAGAAAAATTAATTCAGTTAAAACAGAAGGATTAAGCAAAGAACCCTCTTTCTCATCAGTCATTGATGTCAATAGAGAAGTTATTTGAGCCTTTTCCTGGTGTGTTATTTTGTATTTCCAAGTATTTATTGTAGTTAGAGTACTTAGAAAAGTTTAGACTTTAAAGAGTTCAAGGACCAAAATATTTCTTTTGTATTTTTTTAAACATATTGGTTGCAGAACATTTATAGAAGCTTTAAAACCAGATCATTTCCAATGATAGCTCCAGCAGTAATCTCCATAGCTCTATTAAATATGCTGAAAAAAACAACTTTAAGGATTTGCCTGCACTAGTTTTTGTTTTGATCGCCAGGTGGGGCTGTAATCACATTTGTCTTTAACCTGTACTATGTTCTGCCAGCGTTTTTTTAACACTGTAAATACTTGTTGATATTATTTATAGACCCTTGAAATGAGAGGTATCTTTTACTCCAATAAATCTGATCTTTCTTGGTTTCATTTATAATGAGGAATCCGAGATGGGCTAATGGAAGTGATGTTGATAATAGAACTGTTGCTGATAGTCAACACCCCTGTAGTTTGGCCAACAAGCTACACAAATATAGGTCTACTGCCTTGAGAGCAGAGGTAGCATTTTTTTTTTCAGATTACAGTACCTGATGAAGATAGCATTAGCTTAGGTCTCCACAGCATGCCATTATTACACCAGGTATATGTAAGGGTGACTGAAACACAATTGTTACTATAGTTTAGAAAAGAGGTATTTTCACCTATTCTCAGGGTATGCCGGAACTTCTGTACTCTATTTACATGTAAAGGTCAAATGAGCAAAATAGATTACAATTTGTTTTGAACTAACTCAGAGAACTCCTTTTAGGTCTTGTGTATCTCACTGTAATTTTAATTTTTAATGAATTTGGGAAAATAAACTAAGTAGTATAGCACTTGCATTGTGTTTGAGCTCTTATGTTCTGGTGTACATTTAACTGTGTTTTGATGTACATTTGGCTGCATTAAGCAATAATTTTCTGCATATTTGGAAGCTCCTTGGCTCTTTTGACTCCTTGACTCTTTTGACTCTTTCGTAATGTGTGTGTGTTTGTTTGGGGTTTTTTGTGTGTGTGTGGGGTTCGTGTGTATGTGTTTTTTTGTGTTGTTGGTTTTGGTTGGGTTTGGTTTTGGGTTGTTTTTTTTTCCCCTCCTATGTCCTATTGCAAAATTAAAAATCATTTGAGATAGTATAGATAGTAACTATCTTTAAAGTGGATGTATGGGAAGGATTTAGAGGTGGAGCATTTTCTGCATGGAGCTGTGGGGACCTCTGTATGATCCAGTGAAACTTATTTTGCTTAACCTTCTGGGCTCTCTTTATTTCATGTTGATGGAATTTTTAGGTCTGTATATGTCAATGATTTTTGTGGTGATAACATTCATTATTGGTAAAAATAAATACACACATAGAGGTCTATGTCACCGAATAGAAACCTTGCCGAAAAAAATCTTTTAATTTCTCATGATCTTTTAGAGCAAAATATTTAGAGAGAGAAAAAAAAAATAAAAATTACATCCTTTCTGAATCACATTTGGATTTGTTACAAAGTTTTTTTTTTAAAGCAGAAAATTTCCCAAATGACTCGGGAAAGAGGGATATTATTTCTGTTCATAGGAATTATTCCCATGTTATCTTCAGTATGTTGATGTTCATTTTAATTATAGCTTGTAAGGTTTTGCTAGCATAACTACTATTTTTTCTTATTAACTTTCCACGCTGAAATGAAAAAGCCACAGTCATTACTGTTAAGCATTTAGATCACTAATTATAACTCTCCTGCATATTTAACTTTTGAATGTATAAGTTGCAAAGCATTTTTGTGCTATATCAACCATTGCAATTTACCAAACCATATAATTCAAATTATGCTCTAGTACTACAGTTGCATGTAGATGTTAGCTTTCCTTCTCATATTCTGTTGTCTATGACATAATACGCTTATGCTATAAAAAAAAACAAACCACAAAACAAAAGAGAGATACACACATGCTAACTCCTGAAAAGAGTCTGAGGTAGAAGTAGAAGGCTGGCTTTGTGTGAATTGTTAAAAATTTATTTGGTTGAGCTCTTGAAGGTCTGCATGTAGGGTCTTATATTGCCATTCTGTGCAGAATAGGAAGGGTGTAGAACTATTAATGACTGTAGTGACTGCTGTGGGAAAAGACAATTCAGATAATACCTTGCTGTAACTGGACTTCCTTCTTGCAACTGAAATTGAACAGAAGGAAACATAAATCTCTGCTCACAGTAGCAGCCTCGATTGATCAAAGTACTGAGAATGCAGTCACTGCAATCCAATAAAGTTACCTGTCATCCTTGAAGGTGCAGATTGATGAATACACAAGACATGTTTAGGAAGAGAAGCTATGAAGAGCACTTGATTTCCACCCCCCATCCTGGTTCTCTACTAAATAGTCTCTCTCTGCTTATGTTGCCCTTTGATAAAGTTAACAATAACAGTAATATATATTTTGTTTATTCATTTTAAATATCCTTTTTGCTTTTTAGCAAGACTCAAAGCATGGTCTTACATTTGCTGCTTATCTAGTTAAATATGCTAACAAGTAGTACTAGTACGTCTCGCTGAGAGTGTAACTTCTGAAATGCTTATAAATCCATAATGATGAACAATTTATAACTTGACTCTAATATTCTTAAGTATGGCCCAGAAGACAAAAAATTTATTATAGAGAATCCATTACACAAAATAAATAAACTTCACTGAGTTCTGGAGTTCATGTGAATAGCCTCTATTTAGATAAAAAAATCTTTGAGAAGTTCCCTAGAAAATTTTCTTTATATAGTCAGAATATACATTTTTAATTATTATTATTTTATTTCTTACTTTAAATGCTGAATCGTTTATTCTGCAAGTAAAAATAACATGTCAGAGACAATAAGATAAGGTTTGATTGATGTGCAGTTGATTTCCTTTTAAAAATATGTATACAGCATAGTCCATAGTATAGTTAACAGTGTTTACTGATTTACCTTATTTAGATTTCACATTTTTCTGGTATTTAGAGCAACACTAGTATTAGTATTCACTAACATTAATAACGGAGTATTACATTGTTGGGCTTACTCAGCCTAAAAAGACAGAAGTCTTCAGAGTAACTTTTGTCACTTTTTTCTGATGTTTGAATGAGAAACTTCTGCTTACAGTAAAGGGAAACAGAATACAAAACACAGAGAAAACGAAACCAAGGCTGTGTATGTGCAAAATCAAAGCCTACATTTTAAATAATTTATATTTAATTATAATAAAAACGTATTTATATTTAATTATATAAAAATGTATGTTGGACATACGTTTACTATATCTAAAACATTATAAAGTAGTATAATTTTGGTAAAGCTCTTTATGAGTGTGCTTCAATAAAACTTTGAGTGCTGATGTGCTGTAATACTCTTGTTATTTTGTTTCTGCTTTGGCATGTTAAATTATCCTACCTATTGCTGAAAAAAATGGAATAGTTTTGAGTTGAGATTAATCATGATTTTGTACACCCATACTTGATGTTAACTTCTGTTGAATTCTATCTATGTTCTTCTATGACCCATTAAGTCAATATCAGGCCTTAAATTAAAATACTGCTTTTCATTTCTGAAGATAGGTCAAATACCAAATGTCTGTTGATTATCTATTTACATAAAAGAATATACAGGCATGTTTTAAATAGAAATATTGACAACAGATGCACTTTTTTTTTTTCAGGTACTTGATGGTCTTGAAGGTATTGAGGATTACTTTCAAATCTTTCATTCAGAAGACTTACATTTGCCTATCTTGACAACGAAGTATGAGGAATTGCAGGAAACTATTAAAGATTGCACAGCAGCTACCTTGCAAAAAGGACAATCTTTAGTTAATAAAGTGGATTCTCACAGGTATTCCCTACATTTTTTGCTATCTGCCCCTTCTCTCCCAATCTCACAGTTGCTTTATACCTTGACTGGAGTACAGCTGCCTTTAGAGCCAGTGTATAGAATTATGGTGTGTATTTAAATGACCTGAAACTCAAAAGTTTCTGCCATACTTATCTGTTGGCATTTATATGAACTAATCTCTTTAACAAAAGTCTTTAGGAATACTACATGTTTGTTCCTTCTAAGAGTAGTGACAAAGAGTGGAAGTGGTATGTTAGGGCAATGTTCAGAAGCAATGATTCGGTTAGCATTTTGGAAATGTAAATATATGTAAATGATGCACATGTATCTAAATGGACTTGAAATCCTGAGGGACCTGGGCATTCACCATTTGAAGATGATGAAGAGTCTGGACCTGAAAAAGTTTAAGTGTCTTTTCAAAAAGCTGCTTTGCTATAAAACAGACAACGTATAATCTGACAATGAGATATATAGCTGTTAAGTGGTTGAAATCTGTCAGGATTCTTGAACTAGATTACAGCAAGTAGAAATTTTGTGTGGAATTTGATAATAGCTACCAGCTCCCTGAAGAAGTAGCTAGAGCTCAGTAGTTTTAGAATTCCTCCATCATTTGTGATAGAGAAGGTATTGCATGTCCTATTAATTGCATGACATTATAGTTTTAAAAAAGAAGTTAGATTTTCCATTTTTTTAGGCAATATATTTATTAATAAAGAGAAGGAATCATCTGACCTTGCTCAGATTGGGTGACAAACCTAGAGTGTTTAAAAAAAAAAATATTAGTAAGTCTGATTTTTGAGCTCTCATGTTTTTAAAATGGAAAGGAATTGATAGGAAAACAGGCGGAGAAAAAAATTCTAAAAAAATTATGCTTCAGTAAGTTTTGTCCATTAAGAGAACCCTTGTTATTTTGCTAGCCATTTAGTTTGCCTGTGAGTGTAAGAACTGTCTTTATTTTGCTGCTGTTATAAATTTATTGTCTTAACTCATAACAAACCAATGATACTTTCAAAGATTTTCTTGAAATCTATCATCATTTTTAAAAAGCTATAAATCTTATTGCTTTTTTAAAGGAGTGGTCTTAAATGTACCTCTTTTTGAGGAGTCGTGAAATAGAGGAGTGACATTTTTAGAATTTTAGGATAAAAATGCAAACTACAAGATGCTAATTTTGGAAAAAGTAATTTATAAAATTTGAAACCATCTACTCCCTCAAAAGGACCTAAATTCTGATTTCTCCTTGGAACCAGTTCTTGGATCAGATTCAAACAGAATGGTCTGGTAATTCATGTTAGTTGTGCAGAATTAAGATTTTTCTTCTGAGGTTGCAGAGTGTAATTCTTTGAGCCTGATATGCACTGAGGAGAAAATTTACTTTGAGAGGACAAAGGAGTAAACCTTAAGTACCTGTATTAACAATAAGTTTCTGATGAAACTGAAGTAAAGAAAAGCTTACTTAGAACATGTTTGTCTTAAAAAAAATTGCTTACAATAAATACATTTCAGTATTAAATTAACTGATATGTGGGTTGTGGGGTTTTTTTTATATCTAGACTTCAGTTCTTAATAGTATGTGGTAACTTCTTTACAATTTGAAGAGGACCACCTCAAATATCCAGATTGTGAATTGCTTCTCTAATATTAAATGTTTTAAGTTATAAGACAAGCCATTGTTTTGTAAATGGATATTGTCTTTTCTCCTGTTAAAACATCTTCAATGAAATTTTGACTTAGAATGTATAAGACACTCTTTTTTCAGCTACTGTAAAAACATTGAAATATTTGAAAGTCCAAAGAAAACATCTTTTTAAAGTAGAATTGTTATGCCATATATTTGCACTTTTTTTAAACTGTTCCATCTGTGGTTTTAGTTGTCATAGTACAACAAGAGTCAGAATTATTTTTGAAATGAGGGAATCAGACAGTCACATGAAGCTAATTTACTGGTGATAAGTGGTTTGTTTGGAAATACCATTCACACATTCTACTCATTACCGGTTTTGCTTGGATTATTTTTAATATCTCTCTTGGTTATTTTTCTTTTAAGGCTCACAGCTTAATATTCATAAGTTACTTGTACAGAAAAAGTGTTTGGGTTACTTAGAACATGTTACTTGTCGTAACAGAAAAAACGTTGAGTTTTTTTTAATTAGAAACCTGCTTGTTGAGCAAAAGT
This sequence comes from Chloroceryle aenea, assembly GCA_013399075.1. Classification (NCBI taxonomy): domain Eukaryota; kingdom Metazoa; phylum Chordata; class Aves; order Coraciiformes; family Cerylidae; genus Chloroceryle; species Chloroceryle aenea. The sequence continues at coordinate 296,402 of VWZY01007241.1, read as the reverse complement.
GAGAAATAAGTTCTACTTTTCATTTTAGCTTCTCGGTGACAGGAATTCAAAAAATGATGGAATATGTTGAAAAAAAAGCAGATAAATTAACTAGACAGTGTCCAGATTATCAAGAACTTACTTTGAAGAAACAACAATGGACTGCTTCACTTGAAGATCATCTAAGTAAGGTACATCATAATACATCATCTTCTTAATGCATTCATAAACAGTGCATTGCTTTTCCATAATTTAGCTCTATGAATATTAAAGTTGACTGAATTACAAATAACATTGGTTTGTCAGAGAGTGCACATATGTGTTTACAATGCTGAATGCTGTTAGCAGTACAAAAGAACCTAAATCTTTTCTGAAAAATGCATCTGTTTCCATGAGGACATTTTACCACTGCTCTTCAGTGGATTTACTTAGATAATAAGGTATTATAATTTGTTCTTTTGGAAGAGAAGTGAGATACCAGGACTGAATGCGGGTTTCAAATACTGTCTCATTTGGATGAAGATAAAAACAGAAGAGTGGCAAAAATGAGGATTGATAAGCATAGTGACTGTGAACTACAGCAAATTTTCAGTAAGGCTGAAGAAGAGCTGCTCACTATAAAAGTTTATTTTATTCATTAAATATTGATGCATCAATGGCATCATGGCGTTCAAGCTGTTGAATGTTCAATAATACTACAGACAGTTTTAATGACTTGTCAGAGATAGAATAGTCACATGGCTCCTAAATATGGTTCCATGTGTAAATTAAAAAAACATATTTTAAAAATAAAAATATAATTAAAAATCTAAAAATATAATTAAATTTATAATTAAAAATAAAATTTAAAATATAATCTTTTAACAATGCTCATATGAAGGAAATCTGAGAGCATAGACAAAAAAGGTAAATTGAATAAAATGGCTGAATAATTGCTTGCAGTCTTATATTTTATAATATTTGCATGATGTTTATAATGAAATGGGAATCCAATTTGCCATAAATTGGTCCGTTTGTGTACAATTTAAGTAGAAAAGGCCCCAGGGTGGTAGAAAAAAAAATGTTCAGTTTAGCTGAAAATAAAAGATTTGCTGATAGCTGCTGTTGGTCTTGTAGAAATAAAGTCACTAGCATATTGTGAATCTGAAGTTAAACTGTATACCCCAGTTTTGACATATGGTTGCATTCTGCAGTTTGTTCTAATCACTTTGTTCGCAGTCTTCTGTTGAGAACTTTTTGAAGGTTTGAGTTATATACATCATCTTTTTTTGCAGGAGACAGTACTTGTTATATTCCTACCAAGCAAAACACTTTTCATACCAAGTTTCTGCTAATACCAATTACCCCAAAGAATCTGGTGCCCTGAGCATAATTTAATAAAGTTTGTACATCAATCAGCAGCCACTTCTTAAAATATATGGTACATGTGAATTCATGTTTAATAACAGCTATACATACTACGTCTGGTATGATCTCTCTTTGCTCTTCATAATCCATTCTGTTATCATCATTTATTTATAACATCTTACAGTGACAATGAAATGGAGTTGTCTGCATGTATCTGCACAAAAATAAGTTTCTTGGCTCAACAGAGAAACTTTAAATGTATTTTATGAAAGAAAAAACAAACATCAAACCAAACAATACCAGAAAAACCCACCCAAACCCAACAACAACAAACCCCCTACAATAAATAATAAAAAACCCAACAAACAACAACAACAACAAAAAAGCAAAACAAAAGAAAACAAAAAAAAAACACAAAAAAACAACAAAACAACAGAGCATCATAAAATAGCTTTGTCTACTTCTGCCAAGGATTTGATACCTAGATTACAACGCAGTTGTGCTTTATTGAAATAGGAAACCTGAAATACTTAGCATAAAGGAAAGTACTGTCAACAAAATGAGGGCAAACAGGAGTAGTTTTCTCAAATTCTGACAATGCCTGTCAGAATTTTATTAGGAAGAATAGTATTCTTCCTTTATATTTTCATCATGAATTTTTCCGGTTATACAAAGTATATAATCTAAGCACCGATAGACAAGTGTTACTACTTTTTTTTTTTTTTTCTGTGAAAAGTGACATTTCAAGCTGGTTTTATACTGATTATTTGTATAAATTAATTTTACGAATTTTGCTTTCAAATAAAGGTATCACAGTCTATTAAAAAAATCACCCCAATGCTTGCAGTTGGTATGGAGATTGGTTCGTGTTTGTCTGAGTCAGAAAGAATTTTGAACAAACATCTTGAACTGGATAGCCAAACAAAGGTAAAAAGAAAAAGTAGAAAGGAAGCTTTAATAATGTTAAGTACTTTTAGAAACAAAAGCATGCTTTGTGTAATTCTAAACAAAGTAAGAGGCTGAGAGTTACGTATTCTTATGTATTCTTGGAAAGAAAAACACGTTTATAGTTTAAAGCTGTAGTTAATGAATGAAACCACAGATAACAAGTCATTCCTCATCTCTATTTCATCACGCTATTTATTGCTACCTCAAGATCCCAGTATCAACCCTTCATAGGAAGACTCTTCAAATGTGGATTGCTACTCCTATCTGAGTGCTAAGTTAAAAAATTGTCTAGACAGAGGCACAGAAAACTCTTGTCATTTATTATGCCAAGTAAAAGGGATGAATAAGCAATAAAAAAAATACCTTCTAGATGGAGAAACTTTGAATTGGGATATAAAGTTGCCATCAAAACAAAAAAAAAACACTTGTTACTACTTCACAGTATGAAAGCAGTTCAGCACTCAGCTCTAACACATACGAGGTTGTTTTTATGTCTCATCCAGGGTTTTTCAAACTCCAGTAGCAGTGCTGCCATATCTGAAAGGGGCTTAAAACTATAGCTGAATCCCCTCCATGGTCTTTGCATGTTTCATGGTGAAGTTGAACAACAAGGAACCCAAGCTCTGGATCTGTACAATGTCTGTGGAAATAAAATTCTGGAGGCTACATATTAAAAAAAATATATATATATATAAGGGAAGTTGAGAAGATGGGCAAGAGATCAGATTTTTTTTGTTGTTGTTATTTTATTAGACTATATAATAGTTTTTAATGTCTCTCCTGACAAATTTTAGACTGCCAGGGTGTTACCTTTGTTTGTTGCAGTGTAGAATAGTAAATAGTACTGCAATTTCCCTGACAATAGTAACTTGTCCTACATATTCTTTCTGTGGATTGTGATACTCTAGAGTTTGTGCTCTTAGTAGAATGACAGAGGTAGATATGCTAAGTGGTATTGATTTAAAAATATAAAAGCAGATAAGCACATGGACATAGACATTTGAAGCTCTGAGTTAAGACTGTGAATCTGAAAACCCTAATCCCAGCTGATTCATGGAAAATATTAGTAACTCAGCTTTGCTTCACACAGCATCCTGTGACTTTCTCTTACTGCAGCTGATGCAGTAAGAGAATAAACCCCATTATTTAATCTCAGTCTGATTTCTGCAGACATGCTGCATGCTAGACCATTGGTTTAGTCTGGAATGCAGGGCAGACTGTCTTGATGGGCAGGGACAAGGCTGGAGCTAGGAAGAAATTACTGATTCAAGAATGAAGGCATGAGTGGAGCTAAGATTCGTAAGGCAAACCGCTACAAGGTTGTGCCTTGAGTCTCACTCTAGAGTGGACACTGAGCTCCAGGAGAACTGAGTTTCAGACAAGCAGTTACGTAGGATTTGGACTCAATAGAATCAGTTCAGAAAAGTGAGCTATGCTATTTATTAAAGGATTTGTATCAGTTCTGGCTACTGATGTTCCCATATGGATTGCTTCTGGTTTTTTTCATTCTTAAACTGTGGTTTACTTAATCTTACTTTTTTTTCTATTCAAAATTGCTGGTTTAGTAACCATACCTATAGTTTTCATGAAAGGAATTGTTGTTTTCAGCATAGAATGTCCATTATGAGCACTTCTACTAGTTGAATTATACATAAGAAGGCAATACTAGTGAAAATTAACAATATTCACAAGACATTTTCAGTCATTATATGTATTGCTCTGTGCTTGTACCCTCAAAGGAAATTTCACATGAACTGGAAGCAGCTGAGAGAATTATCAAAGACATGGAAGAATTTGAATTTGAGCAGGTGACAGCTTTCTCTAGCAGAACTAACTTCCTGAAAGAAGAACTGAAAAAAGTTGAAAAAAAAATTAGTTTAAAACTAGAAATTGTGGAAACTTATGTGGCCTTCTTAAAGTCAGCTATGGAGGTACAGAATACTAATTTTTTTCTCTGACTAAAGTGTGAAACTCTCACAAGTGAAAAGTGCACTAGTTTGCTAGCAAACACAAATCCTGTAGATGCTGTGCCATGGAAGTACTGCCAGTCTTCGTAAACTCCTTTCTACTTTAAATGAGATACATTCCATCATCCCATATCATTAAGCTTGCATCAACATCATGAATAGTCAGATTTTCTACTGATTTAAATCAGTGCTTCAAGTACTAATTCATCTGTAGGGGTTTAAAATTTAAATACGAAGCAACTTTTCCTGAAATCATAATCAATTTAATACCAACATAATTTTGGTAGCTATACTAGTGATGTGCAGGTCAGCTAATTTTCATTTTAATGTAATTTTTGGTTTAAGATTTTACAACAGTGCTGGTTTATATTTAGAATGAAATCAAGGACAGAATGAAACCTGTGAGATAAAATTATCCATTTATCTTTTTGAAGATAAACTGACACAAAATTGAATTGCATCTACTTATTGCTAACTTCAGTTACTTCCTATTAAACAGATCTGTGAAAATCGTTGCATTGATAAACTGGTTTATAATATCCATGTAATGATATTGTGACAGAAATTTAACAAATTGCTGCCACTTGTTTGCTTGCTATCTACGGGTTTACAGGTTGTTTAAAACCTTTTTGTTATTTAGTATTTGTATAGATTTTAGGAAGGATGATATATCTTAAAACCTGGAAAAGATTCTTAGGCTGTTACTCAATTTGATTATGTCTATATGCCTTCTCATTATAGCACATGAATTTTAATTTTTTTTTTGATACTTATGTCCATCTGTAGGTGAATGATGACATTCAAAATCTGAAGGAATTCTATAAATCAGAACCACTACAAACAAACAAGGAGACTGTAAATAAAATTGCAGTTGAGTTAGCTAATACTCAATGGCAAAAAGCAATAAAGAAGATTTTTTTGACCCAAAATCTGGGTTGCAATTTTCTTAATTTAGTAAATATGGTGAGTATAATATGATAAACCTTATTTAATTTTTGATGTTTGTCTATGATTAGGTCTAATCTTAGTTCTGTGACTGGTGGATTTTAATTTCTCCTATATCTGTTTTTAAAGGAACTAATGCTGATACATACTTATAAAATATGAGCTTTATTTAAGTGCTAGTAGCATAATATAAAAAGTTTTGTGATTAACAATGACAGAGCCCTTAATAAATGATGGAGTGCATGCATAGAAATAGAATACATGCACCTATCTGTTTTCTTCACATTGAAAAGCACTATATACCCAAGTACAGTATTAAGTTTATTTTGCTGCCACTAAGAGGAAGTCTTTACTAATTGAGTGTATGAAACTCTTCTGAAGAAATAGGTACTAGAGATACTACTTTACAGATAATCTCTCCTGTGATGTCTTCACATTCTGTCTTGGGTTCAGCTGTACTGCCTATCTAATTTTTTATCTCCCCTTCATGAGATGATCATTTGACATGTGCAATCATTCTCTAAGCTGCTACTCCTAAAGTGATGACAGTTAATGTCGACAGTCTGTATACCCAGATGTTCTTTCAGGTTTTATAGGACAGACTAGAGAGCAGTTACATTAGGGTGAGAAGGGGAATTGGTGTTGATAATGTACAGCAGCATGCAGGATGAGCTGGAAAAACCTACTTAAGGAAGCAGGGTGTTGAGGCAGTGTGGGACAAAGTGTCTGCTGTCACAGGTGGATGCAGCCAGCCATAGATAAGATAGTGTAAAGGCAGTCTGTGTGCATCTGATGTTGCACTGCAGTCACTTCAATTCTTAATGTGTCTTCAGATACAATCTCTGTAAAGACTTCGAAGTGTGTACCATATTTTCTGCTACTCTGTTCCCATAATATTCTCAGGTTGTAGCTTTTAAATATCTGGAAGTTATGGATTATTAAATTAATTTACAAACACAACTTTTCTTAAGGAAAAAATCTGAAATGGGAAAAGCAGAAACAGCATTACTCAATTTTCTGGTATTTCTGATATAGGCTTTGTTAAAAAGAAGGCAAAGCACCAAAGGTTCAAATGCTAAACACTTTTTCTTCCCTGCTTCAGTGTTACTTGGTTATCAGCACAAAGGAGTCATCTTTCCTTCATCCTCTTCACTTTCCACTTGCTATTCCCTAAATGGACATTTTGGGTAGTTCTGGCTATTCATAAATTATTTTTGTATGAGAGTTAAACGTTAAACAGCTGTCAGATGGTGGGAATTCAGTCACTACTGACCTGTTCTAGGTTTTAAGCTTTGTTAGCTGTATCCTCATTGTACAGATTCTGTTGATCTATGCCATTTCTAAAAGAATAGTGTGACTTAGAGCACAAGGAATTTTCAAAGAATTTATCTAGAATAATTACTTTTATTAAGCCTTATTGAGACTTTAATATTACAAGGTTTTAATTATATGTTATAAAAACATGTGGAAAAAAGGTGCCTGTTTATTTGCCAGGTAAATGAGAATTTAATACTACAAGCAGAAAAATCTGTACAAGTAACAGAAGATACCATCATTAATCTGAGTAAAGACAAGAAAGAGCTGACTGATCTTTGGTCATTCTGGAATTTTAAATTTACTCAGATGAAACCTGTCAAGCAACAGTACCAGATATTTAAAGAACAACTGAAAATTGTAAGTAGAAAATACTTCGGAAGAAAGTAACTCTAGCAGACATTTTTTGGTATTAGTATGTCTGTAATTCTCTCATCAACAAATATAGGTATCATTTAAGAAAGGCAGATGTTCAGTAAGCTAGTTCTCTCCATTCTGCCCTTCAGATAGTCATCAAGGTACGTGATCTTACTAAACTCAAGTCCAGCCATGTTCATAAGGAAAGAGCATTAAAACCTCCTAGGCACAGGGACAGTGTGCAGTGTTCCTTAAAAGCAGCACTACATAGGCTAGTAGCAGAAACAGAGGTTTGTAGGCAGTTTGTCTAGTGCAGAATATCACAAAACCACGATGTTTTATCACAGAAAAATGCACTGTCTCTATAGGTCCTCCAAGCTTGGTGTCCGAATTGTTTGTTTTCACACTGCCTTCAAGGTTTCCTATCACCCATGTCAGTCAGAGGATTGAGAGAGAGGGGTTTAACTGACAGCATCTGAGTGTCTGGTTTGGCGAAGGTTCTTGTTACAAAATAACATTTGAGTTTAATTTTGTAAAAAATTATTTACTTCAGATAGAAACACTAAACTATTTAATTATCTTTTAGACTACCCATGGATTAGAGACTCTTCAAGAGGCACTTCAGCTTGCAGCAACAGTTGACCTTGGAAGTGACCTTTTCATTGTTTTGGAACTACAAAAAAAGCTTAACCAAATGAAACCACAGTATCAGGTGAGAAACCAAGCTAGTGAAGTGAATGGTGGATTAAAATCTCTTTTTGGTACAGTAAAGATTCACACTGACCCCAGCCAGAGTGTCTGGGGCCGCAGTGTTTTGTATTCTACATTACTTTTCCAGAAGGATTGGTTTATATTTCTGTATATGGGAAGGAAGAAGGTATTTTGGCTTCATTGTACAGAGAATGTCTCATGTGGTGTTAGTGACACACAAGCATAGGGTTGGAGGAAGTATAAGGACAGTAACAGCTTCATGCTTTTGAGTTAGAGCTGATCAGAGACTGAGGTATGTTATACTGAGCTTCCTACCTCCTCTAAATACTGTTGCTGAGTTCTAGAAATGCAGTCTGCCATTGCTCCACAACTCAGATTGACTTGTTTTGACCCAAGGCTGTTTCTGGGTGGTAGCTAAGATTCACACCTAGCAAAAAGTAAAGTATGTAGAAAGTGTTTTAAAGAGCATGGCACTGATTTTTTTCATCAAGACATTTTACCATTGTTAGGTTATTTCATCAAATGTAAAGGAGAATTTACAAAGGTATTTGTGTAATTTGATTAATTTCTGCTTTTTTGGTAGAAACTGAATGCTGAGCTTGAGTACCTCATAAAATCATTAGAATTGCCAAGCCAGAAAGGATTTCCTGTGAAAGAGAATTCTGAGGCTGTAAGTGAGCTTATTCAAGTCCATCAAATGGTAAAGGACACAATGACAAAATATGATGAGATTTTCAACAAGACAGTCAAATTCCATTCCATTAAAAAAGAAGTGAGTATAATGTTTGTAAAGTATATCTTCTTCCCATTGCATTTAAACTAGCTTTGATTTTTGTGCCCCCTTTTTTTTTTGTCAAATAAAGGAACCTGCCTGGTGGTCAGAAACCAAGTTTTAGGTTTAAAACTGCATGAAATTTGGAGAATTTAGAATTCATATCTAAACCTATATGTAATTACTTAAACCCATATTAACAAAGTTTAAGGTAACACATTATGGATAAGGAAGAAATTCTAAGCTTTATTTCCTATTGTTTTAAACACACAGTGATTTTCATTTTAATATATTCCAGCTGGAATACCTATTAAAATCAGGGGAACTGGATATTCCTGAATTATGTGAGAACCCTGATAATGTACACCATGCTAAAGCCTGTCTTGTGAATGCTCAGGAGAAACATGCTCATATCAGACAGCTATATAACCTGCTTATTATCCAGGGAGTGGATATCTTGTCTGCATTGCAGCAACCTGTGAGTAGAATTAGAATGGTCTTTGAAATCAAGGATAAATATAAAATATGATTATTGGAGCTATCTGACTGACATTTAGATATATAAAAAAGTATTCTGAGAAAAATAAGATTTAAGATCTTTTTAAGCAAAACAAAACATCAAATGTGAAACAATTAACATTTTTAGATTTCTGCTTCTAGAATTTGAAGATACATAGCCATTAATTTGGACATCCAGGAATGCTGAAACTTATTCTTCAGTAGTTACTCACATTATAAATTGCTTTTGACAGGAGAAAATAAAAATTATTTTCTTTGAAATCATGCTTTAATTTTTTAATGCTCTCTGAATGTGTTTCGCTCTGGAAAACTTTGAAATGTAATTGAAATAGGGAGGAAATGAATCTCAAAATATAATTGCTTGTTAAAAAAAGGATGACTTTCTGTTCTCTAGTATTTGTGTAGTTCCAGGCCCCATATCTTGTATGCCATATCTATATGTTAGATTCCTGCTACTTTGTAAAGGTTGCTTTGTATATTAATTTTCATATAAAGACTAACAAAAGATCAGAGAGGAAATATATTAACAGGGTTACCTTATTAGTGGAGTCAGGCTGATTTGCATGGCAAAATGGACATAATTTTAGAATAGTGTTATTTACTTGTGGCAGGATTGAAATTTCCCTTTATTCATTTACTAGGGAGAAAGTAAGGCACTCCCTTATGACTGCCTAGATTATCCACATTGCCATTCTGCTCCTCATACTCTAGAAATTGTTTGACAGCAGAAAGGAACTAATTTCTAGGTAGTAAAGGACTAGAATAGGCTGCTTTTTCCTCATTCAGAGGATGCTATGTGTGAGTTTTGATTTTGACCCAAAACTACTCTTCAGCCCACTAGTGATTGAAACTGCTATGTACTTGCTTTTGTTACAGAGGAGGTTTAATAGTTTCACCTAGACCACTGTGACTGACTGTGTATGTTCTGCCTCAGAGTGATTTTCATTTTAGATTGGTTAAATCAATGCATTTACTGAGTTCCATAGTTTTGGTGGTGGTGGTGGTATTTAATTTTTTTAGAATTATTATTTATTTTAATTTATTGTTTGCTTTTTTTTTTTTAATCTGTGCCCCATTTAGAACTGCTTGAATGTTTCTGTAAAGAATCTGAAGCAAGAACTTAGTAGAATTGAGTGTGATAGCATTAACTGGAGTTCCAAAGCCAATAAATATGAGGAAGAACTGTCACAGCATTTCCAGCACTGCACCACTCAAGAGGAAATAAATGAGGTAAATGAGTTAAATCCCAGCGCGTTAGACTGTTAAAAGGACTGTTGTGTTATGTAATGTATCTCACTGATTACCATTCCTTTAAAAGGACTGCTGTGTTCTATCGCGTATGTTACTGTTTACTGTTCCCCTAAGTGCTTCATCTGTATACAGAAAAGTTGATTTTCATCTTACCTGAAACCTTAGATCCACACAGCAGCAATCATGATCTGTGGCTCATACCTCTGCAGTTCAGTATTATATTAAGTTCTTAGGCTGGCATTAAAGTCCTGTGATTATACCAAGAGGACTGGAAATAGAGCAGCTGTATTTCCTTAGGCTTTCAGCTCAGACAGCTTCATCTGAAACCATAAGTCTTCAGAATGCTTTCTTATGAAGCTAAAGGTTCAAACAAAAGAAGAATTTACATATATTCCACTTGTAAGGCTATTACAAAGAACTTCCAGTCTTTTAATGAAAAGTTCAGAGTAATTTAGTACTTAACAATTTTTTCAGAAACCCAAGATATAATACTCAAAAAAAGTGTTACAAGGAAAGGAAATGTTATTTGGCACAAAATAACATTTAGGATTTAGTATTATGGAAAATCAGTTAGGAAAAAAATGACATAACTAATATGATTATTAATTTAGCATCTTAGTAGGCCAAATACCAATCCTCTCACAGCTTAGCAGGTTGAAATGGATAAATATTTCAGTAAAAAATAATTTAGGAAAAACATTCCATAGAATTAATTTTATCAGAGTGATCCATTAAATAAGAGGCCTCTTCACTTGATGTTCTTTAGATTGCAGTTCTGTGCATCCATGAAGTGCAGAAAATGGATTCTTAACTGGAAGGATATCACATTAATATTCCCTGTAGTGTAAAACATAGGTAGTGGAAACACAAGACATTGAAATTATATTTTATCATTTTATCTTTCACTAAGTAAATCTACATCTGAATTAAATAAAGACTGTATTTTCCCAAAATCACCAAAAGTAGAGGTGATTAAGATTCATATCCCAAATATTTTTAATGATAAAATTACTATTTGGATTTTTTGTTTTTATTACAAAATATTTTTCTTTGGTTGTGAGAAGTATCCATTTTCACCAAAAAAAAATGTGTTTTGAAATTAAAAATACGTATGCATCAAAAAAAGGTTTTTGTGAATCTCAGTTACAGTTCTACTCCTTTGTCAGTTTTAAGCTGAGTGTGTTTCACTCTCTGATCTTCTCTACATCAGTCTCCTGTAATATAACATCATGACTGATGGTAGGAGGCAATAGGAACAGCAGGTGGTATAGGAGAAGCATTCTGACAGAAGGAACCATGTCTTAGGAGAGAATGAAAGCATGAAGTACCTAAACAAGAAGTCCTATTATGCTGTGCAGTGGCATGACAGAATCAATATTTGAGGACAGCGTCGTACTGTCCTCAAAAACAGTGTGACCAGCAGCAGTAGGGAGGTGATCGTGCCCCTGTACTCAGCACTCATGAGACCACAAGTTGAGTACTGCGTCCAGTTTTGGGCACCACAGTGCAAGAAGGACATTGAGGTGCTGGAGTGCGTCCAGAGAAGGGCAACGAGTCTGGTGACAGGTCGAGAAAACAGGTCTTAAGAAGAGTGGCTGAGGGAACTGGGGTTGTTGAAGGAGACTGAAGGTTGTTGAAGGTTGTCTGAAGGAGACTGAGAGGAGCCCATATTGCTCTCTACAGCTACCTAAAAGGAGGTTGTAGCAAGGCTGGTGTTGGTCTCTTCTCCAAAATTACTGATGATAAAATGAGACGAAATGGCCTCAAGTTGCATCAGGGGAGGTTTAGATTGGATATTAGGAAGAAATTCTTCACTGAGAGTGGTTAGGCACTATAACAGGGTGCCCAGGGTGGTAGTGGAGTCATCATCTGTGGAAGTGTTTAAAAAGTTAGTAGACATAGCATGTGAGGCTATGGTCTAATGGATAAATAGATTTTAGGATGAAAGCCGGACATGGCAATCCTAGAGGTTCTTCGCGACCCTAATGATTCTATGATTCTACAGTGTTAATTACTGATTTTATTTTTTATTTTAACGTGGGAAGATCATGTTGGCTGGTTAAGTTAAAACTTCTCATCCCCAAACCTAAATGAATCTTGATTCTAAACTAGCTGAAACATACTAATCTGGCATATGGATACCTTTTTCCTTAGTTTTCTTTTCTATTACTAGTTAGCACTAGAGTTACTTCCTTAACAAGTACTGGCTAATGTACCTGTATATCTATTAATCTACTGCCATTCTTCTTCATTTTTAAAAATGAAGTATTTATAACTAGTTCTGTTTAAGGATCAAGAAAACAGACATTAAACTACTACAAAATGTTGAAGTTATGAGTATTCAGTTTAGTATTTTAATTTATTAATTTTAACATCAGAAATCAGTCTGAGTATTGCTAGTATCTAGCAAACCTGTCTGAAATAACAATTTCTTTACCATTCTAAGCAAATAGGTATTTTATGTGCCAGCAGCAAGCAGCATCTGTTCATAGCTGTCACACAGTGAACAGCCATCCAGACCATTTAGTTGTGATTTACCAGTGTACAGAGCATACTACTACCCTGAATCTGATCATGGGATTACAAGTGACCCAGTTACCTACATAAAATAACTTTTGCAATGAAAAGCCTTTTCTTTAGGTGATCACTAACGTTTATGCATGTCTGCATCAGAAGGGTAACAAATCCTCAAGTAGGTTCTCAGCTCTCCTGAGCATCTCTCCATCGTCATCTTTCCTCTTCATCATGTCATTATTTGTACGCTATGGAAAGATATGAGTGGAAATGTGGAATTTTAACTATAGAGAGTAATGACTATCTCTATTCAGAAGTCAATAGGAACTGATACTTAGCATATTTCTCACCTTGCAATTTATTTTGATTGTGGTCCCAATTATTATTAATGACTTGAACAGCACCTTTTCTTTCTTCTCACTTTCTGTTTGACTGTACTTTAATCGGTCACTTTGAAAATCTGTTTTCAGCAACATGATTTCATAGGCTGTTTTTATTAGAAGGGCTACTAAAAGCTTTATATATGAAAAAAAGGGAAAGGTGACTAACACTAAAGTACCTTCTAGAGGTGGCTCACACAGGAATCAAAGCATTTTACTGAAACTGTACTGTTAACAAAAACATGTTTAAAGTAGCTTTATAAGTTGCCTTTTCCATTCATATTGTAGTTGTGTGATAAACTGGAGCAATTGGCACATATCTCCTCCACTATTTTTCTCCACTCATGACAGGCCAGCTATAGTTAGGAACAGCTGCCTGATTAACAACTATGACGTAATGGACAAGTTACAGAGTTCCACTAAACTTGTGGGCTGAAGTCACTGGAGCATATTAGGATGTATAGTTCTTTAATATTTTTCATTTAATTTTATAGAAAATAGTGGAAGACTGAGATACGTTTAATTTTCTAAATGCTGACAGCCATATATCATCCTTGGTACAATTGTTGATGGTAAAAGGAGTTCTTGTGTACATGCACTCTGAAGGGGTATACAACTCTGAGCTGAATCTAGTTTTTCCACTGCAGCTAAAAGAGTGACAGCAGCTGCAGACTTTTGACATATGAGCCATCATATCTGAAACAAGGTGATCTAATTTCATATACTGCTATGAGGAGAGTCTCCGGCCTCATAAATCATCACTAGCCTATGTATGTGCATAAGCCAGTGAAATAAACTAAAACAAATTCTTGCTGATCTCTTATTTTCCTCAGAATTAAACCAGCAAATGAGGGGTTTGTGCTCTGAATACAAAATATTGTTCTGCAGAAGTGGTTTTACTAACAAAGGGCTTTTAGATAGATTTTATTATTCTGTGTACTTAGGTGGGATAAAGAGCTTAAACTAATTGGACATCACAGTGCCGGTGATAGAATTCCCTTCCTTTCCATTATACTGCGTGAACACCATCTGTCTATTCACTGCTGAAATAATGTGGCAACATCCCAGTAGATGAAATGAAAATGAAAAATATATCCCTTGATGGATTAACATTAGTATGTAATAATAATAATAATAATGATTGATTGCTGGCTGTTCCAATAACAGTAGATGCAAAATGAGCATTCATTACTCTCTGGGTTTTGTAGGGAGGGAGGCAGGGGGAAGTCTGTAGGACTTTTTAATATGAAAAAGTGTCTTGAATATGTTAAATAAATATCAGATTGTGGATGTGACCTGAACTTGTTAATACTAATTAAGGAAGTTAAGTTCTTTTCATTTCTGTGTCTGGAGCTACAGACACACAGCTATGTGGGGAACACATGACAAAATACTCAACCTGCTTAAAATAATATTGTATGGTAGGATGAATAAATACATAATACTTGTCCAAGACCAGTAAAACTATGTTTTTTCTGGAATTAAGCATGGGTATACCTTTACATGACTACCCATTTCCACTAAATGGACTAGAGTATGAGAAGGACATAGGCCTCTAGATAAAAATCAATGAAAGCTCTTGGACAGGATTTTTTCATAGATTGTCCAAGCAAAGATCTCATTCTTTGCCCCAATCCTTTTTACCCCAGCTATTCTGAAACAATACTCAGCATCCAGAATGAAAAAATGTTGATTTAGCAACACTATGAGTTTCCACTACTGGAATATTATTCTGAGGAAAAAAGAGTGTTTTATAAGATCACATAGTATTATTAATTTCTGTATTAAATTTTCAGTATTCAGATTGTGGTCTGTTAAACAGCTCTTGAAAAAAAACTAAATTGACATGTGCTGGTTTCTTTTTTATTAACAAATATGCTTACTCTGTTTCAGCTCAGAGTATCATTTAAGGATCTCAAAAAGAAGTTCAACAATTTGAAGTTTAACTATATGAAGAAAACTGAAAAAGCTCGAAATATGAAAGTACTTAAAGTACAGATTCATCAAGTTGATACATATGCAGAGAAAATACAGGTAATAGAAACTTCAGTTTTAGTGAAGGCTTCACAGGTTGAATTGCTGTGGCCTGTGCCAAGCAGATCAGAGGATATGCAAAATGTATTTTGAGCTTCCCTGATACTCAGCTTCATATCCTTCCTGTCTCAGCCACTGACTGAGATATTTCTCATTGTTCTGTTACTTCTATTCTTCCCTCTTCTTCAATGAAATTATCCTGTCTCAATTTCTGACTTCTGTGTTCACACCTTCTATCAGCTATCATTTTTCTACTTTTATTCTCCAAAGGCTTAGTATATTTTATTTCATTTTCAGAGTCAATTAAAGTTATTTTGTTCAAGATCCCATGTTTTATTACTAAAGATATTTATGTTTAAGGTAAAAAATGTAACTCAATTTCACCTTTAATAAATATAATTTACATTTATTTTAATCAGCATTATAGAGGCCCTCCACTTTGATTTTTGAAAAAGAAACTTGTAATTTTTAAAACATAGGACAAGAAACAGGTTTGTGTGCGTTGTTTCATGCTTTTTTACTTTTTATTTAAAAAATGATAGCACTTCTGTTGTTGTATTTAACATTGCTGCATCTTTTAAACAGTTTCTTAAAAAGAAGATGGATAATCTAGAAAAGAAAATCATTGCCTCTGTAGGAAATGAATCTAATGCTAAAGTTAGAATCCACTTGGGATTAATCGGTGATCTACAAAAACAGATGAATGACTTTAGCAGAGTTGTGGAGGATTACAAGCAAAATCTGGATCTTGTGGAGCATCTGCAGCAGATGATGGAAGAGGTACTAGTAAACCTGAGATCGCCAATGTGACAATAAAAATGATCTAGAACTGGGATAGATAGAAGTGCTTATAACTATTTCAGGTAAAATCTGTGGCTTCTAAAAGTAACAGATTGGTAAAAAAAAAAATCTGCATTTTCTTCTATCTTTTTATTTGTAACTTTGTGGACAAAGGGGATTAAAAAACGTGAAATGTGACCATATTCTTGAACTGCTTTGCAAATAGTTGTGATCTCCACCAACATATATCTTTCATAATGATTCAGAGTATCTACGATCATGCTTGTGAGCTCATTTTTTGAGACAACACTGAAAGTGCCATAAGGCCCTCCCTGATAACCTGGCTCTTGTGGTTTGACAGCTATCAAAATACTTACTTTGTTAGTTGTCAGGAAGAGCTGGCTGTGTGGTCTGTAATTCTGGAACTGAAATGTAAAATATACAGTTCCTTAAATGCAGCATTTTTTTTAATAGACTTAACTGTTAAGTATATGTATATTTGATTTATTTTTTTTCCCCATAACTGCAGTTTAAATCTTTTTGGAGATTTCTGCAATTTTCTTTTAGTGTGTCTGAGGACTGTGTCATGCATCACCTTTTTTAAAAAGAAAAAGATAAGTTTGCAACAATATTTCCCCTCTTGCCATATTGTGTTGGTGCATCTGCTGTGAAGCAAGTACATTGCTGTGTCTGTACAAGCAGACATTGTTGTTTATTTTTAGAAATAACACTATTAATATGTCCAAAGTGATCAAAATGTATGACAAAAAAATTCCCTTAGTGATGAATCACAATACTAAAGTTTTGTTGAAGAGATGTTTTCCATGTCCTTTGATCTGATCCATGTGTCATTTCATATATTGTTAGCAAAGGAATTTGTTATCATTTTTTATGCATGTAATTTTTTTAACTTCCTCCTCACTTTGAGGGAAATAAATTATTTCTCAAATCTAAAATTTAAGATCACTTTTTTTACTTGTAAAATATACCTTTTTACTGAACAGTTTTCTTTCAGCAAATAGGCACAGTCTTAAATACTGACAGTAATAACAGTTACAAATGATTATAAGCTGTAATGATGCAATACAGATGATACTGAGTGAATACCAGATTCTGTCCTCCTCTGAGTATTGTTAATCAAAAATGGTTAATAAGGATATGGTTTAAAGCCTATTCTTCTTGATAGAAAGATTCCTAGAAACTTTAATGGCTGTTGAGATCATAACCCTTGTTTGCTAGGACACTAAATCTAAGCAACCTTGTTGCCCTTACAGAGGTATAAATATGTCCACAATAAGACATTTGGGGAATAAGTCAGTTGATATACAAGATGGAAAGAACTCAAAAATAAAACATGTGTTTGCAGAACTGTTAACTACTGAATTCCCTATGCTTGTACAGACAGCATGGATCTAATGTTTAAAGAGAATTTAACGGCTGTTAGTATTTGAAGTGGCATTGGTAATGAACAAATAATTTTGTGGTTAAATCAAAATTGGAAAATTTAAGACATACTGTAAACCACTGATTGTGGAAAGTGTAAGAATGCTGCAGACTTTTCTACAAAGTCTTGAACTGCTGATTATAATTCATTTTAATGCAGTGTTTTTATCCGTTAGTGTCAATTTTGGTTTGAAGATGTGAGTGCAACAGTTGTTAGAGTTGGCAAGTATTCTGCAGAATGCAAGACTAGAGAAGCTATAGAGACTCTCTACAAGCAATTCAATAAATTCATTGAGCCTGCAGTGCCTCAACAAGAAGAAAAGATTCAGCAGATTATGGACCTCGCTAAACAGTTATATGGTGAGGAGCTGTCTACTAATATACTGTGGGAAACAAAGAATCTTAGGACAGGTGGAAGGAAATTCCTAGAATTGTTAATTTAAGATGAAAAATCCCATTAATTTTAAAAATCAAATGTTATTTTAAAGTATTGACTGGAAGAGGTGAAGGATCTCAGAAGAAATATTTTAAAAGTATGCAAGTACTCAACAGTCTGGTAGTTTCTTGGCTGGCTGTATACAGCCTGAGCTCACCTTGAAATCAAAGTGTGAAGTTCCTTGTAATATTTATGACCTTAGAATTAAGATTTCATGTATTATGCTATCTCATAAAAGGCAAATCTTTGAAGTCACCATATAATACAATGACTTTTTTACATTAACACCATGAATAGCAAATGGTATGTGATAGCCACATTTCTTAAGCACTTTATTAGCAAAAAAATATAATTATGTACATGCTGTATTTGCAACATTGTTGACCAAAAAGAGTGAAGGTCAACAAGCTTCAGCTTTTGCTTTTTTTTCTGCCACTTCTTGACGTTATTTTATCCAAAGATAAGGTGATGGTCCAAATGTGTGAGGATACTGTATAGCCTATCAAATCAAGTAGTAAATCTGAAAATTTTTTTTTTTTTTTTTTTTTTTTTTTTTACCCTTCTCAATATTTTGAATGGTCTTATATGAAGGAAAGATGCTGACAGAATGGATTCTTGACACCAGCTGATTAGGTACACTGGGAGAAAGAAGGTGCTTTGTATTTAAGTCATTGCACAGGAAAAAGCTTCTCCATCCTGCTTTTGTTTTGTATTTCTTATAACAGGGTTCTAAGTGTTTAATAAATATAGGAGACACTTTACAAGTTCATCATCTTTTAAAGCAGCATCACTAACCAGACAGAAGTAATTTTGCTCAAGGAGAAGCCTAGCAGAAGACCTGCAGAGAATTGACAGCTCATCTCAGCTAAGCTAGTAAGAAGTAGGAATGCACATTTGCTGTGAATCACAGAACTCCTTCAGCTAAACAAAACACAGAAAATTGTAGTTGTTGTAATATATTGGGGTTGCAAAATACATCTATTGTTACATGTCTATTTGAGGTATTCTGTTCTATTTTCATGTTGTTTATTGTTGTAGGTATTGAAGAAGGAAAGAAGTATGTTGAAAAAGCCATATTAAAGTACGAAGAAATTATTAATTCTATTAAAGAGTTGTGTAGATCACTGAAAGAACTTAAGGAGATGAAGGTACTGGGGTTTTTTAATAAGGAGAATGTGTTGCATCTGAATAAATTTATCAGGCTTGGTGTATGAATCAGTACTTTGAGGATCATATATAACAGTATGAAACATTTCTTAGTTGTTCACTTTTTCATTACCTTCAGTAATGATTGTAATGAATCAAAGATGAGCTACTTGGTTTTGCACTGTGTATTCCTCCTAGCTTTCTTTTGGTCCCCTTCTTTCAGAACTGATATTGATTTCAAGTAATCTTTAGAGGAAAATGTCACAAGTTCTTTGAGTATTTAGACATAAACTTTTTTTTTCCTCCATATTTGTTCTTTCCTTGTTGCTGTAATATAGCTAACTACTAGATCTATAAAATGCCAAACAGTCTAGCTTGGCTCCCTATTAGAAAAGTCACCCCAAAGACCAAGTTGTGTTAAAACCGAAGTAATTTAAATTAGAAAAGCATTGCATAGAACATAAATATTAAGGAGAATAGCAACATTCTTACTTTAATAGTCCGATAAGCTTCTTTATGTGTAATTTAGGTAAAACATATCAGCTGAGGAGGAATTACAAAAGACAGTTGAAAGGGCTCAGGTTTTGTAATAGACTGTCTACACCCGCTCTATAAGTAATACAACCAAAAAACCTCCTACATGCAACAATAGCTGATGGGTTAACTCTTCTTTGAAGTTTGAACAGCTAAAATACTTAAATATTCTGCTCATGTTGGTATTGAATGTTGTTTCACTTTTTTTGATGGAATTATATTAAAACTGATGAACACAAAAATTATTCATTAATTGCAAGAAGTATGAGATGCCAAAAATACAAATGAGTTCCAGAATTCATTAGATGAATAGAAAGAAGGCTTGGCCTTGCACTGTGACCATAAAGAAACTTCAGTATAAATGCCAGTTAAGTTTTTCAAAATTCTCCCAATCCATGTGTTACATAAATGCTGCTGTGTGCAGAATAGTACCTCCTGTCAGAACATGGCTTAAACTTCTGATCTTTTTTGTTAGCTGAACATTTTATGTATCTTTTCACGTGAAGCAGAATTTTCAAAACAGTTGTAATATTTTGCTTTGACTAATTTTGCTGATTTCAAAGTTACCTGTCTTTAACAGACCTATTTGGAGAACAGGTTTTTTTTTTACACTGAACCATTCATAAACTATTTACTGATTAACTGTTAATTTAGATAATTCTTTTAAAAACTGAGTCAAAAGGAATACTGGAAAACAAACCAACCCTCAACTTTCTGCAATAGAGAGTAGTTCTGCAACTTTTATCAAATTTTGTTAATATGTAGTATTTTGTTAACATGTAGTATTCTTATTGAATGTTTCCAGACTATCTCAATAGTCATTGTCTGTATTTCATGAATAATAAATCACTCAGCAAATTATCTACACAGAAAGGTGCCGTGATGATGGAATACTGTGATTATGAAGTCAGTTTCACTTCCTGTGATTTTTTTAAAGCATAACAGTTTGAGGGGAAATACATTGCACAATCTTTCCTGATTTTTACATAGCTATTGAATGTCAGAAAAGAACACTTGGATTTTTGAAGTGCAAAATTAGACTACTTTTTCTTTAGAAAAAAAAAACAGATTGTAGAGATTACACAGAATTTTTCACTTGTTTAATGCTAGAATGGAAAAAATAAAAATGCAAATAATGCAGCACTTTCTTATAAATACTTATTTAGGACTGTAACTTTTGGCTAGACAGATAAAGATGTGAAATCCAGAAAACTCTTAATATAAAACTTTTGTTTTTCCATATGTTGTGCCACTGTGATGTTCTTTGAAATCTGTAGATTTCTTCCATGAAAATTTTAAAGAATTCAAGAAGTCTACATAAAATACAATATGTTTGTCCAGATTTCTGTTATATAAGTACTTTGTAATCAGTTATGCAGTCTTTGAAGCTTAATCTAGAGCTAAGTACTAACCAAAAAGAATGGTGAAGTAGATGATCTAAAGTACATTTAGAGTGGTTACTGACTGTTCAGATGGAAGTTGAAGGAAAGAGGAAAACAAGAACACACACAAATTTTGTCTGGCTTTATGCTTAAAACTCTTTCTCTACTGTCCAAATTTTAGACAAATTGTAACATTCTAGAGACTTACAAATGGTTTTTTCCTCCCTATAACCCACTTTCCTGAAATCCTCTTCTCTTTTTTTTGATTTTGTTGTTTATCTTTTGTTTATTTTTCTCTC
>VWZY01007241.1:206833-275309 GCA_013399075.1 Chloroceryle aenea | reverse complement strand
CCCCCCCCCCCCTTAAAAATACCACTTTGTTAATCCTTTATTTTCCCTTAATTAACACAAATTGTTTAATATTCTTAGTTTCTTGATGAACCACCTTCTTTGGTGCACTATACTTTCCCTGCCTTAGTTTTGAAAAATGATGTCATTGCTTGTCCAGGACTGAATGAAATGGGTTATGCTGCATGTTTTTTCCATAAGCAATTTATACCTGTGCTGATGATAGGTTTTAGATAAGATTTAAATTTTTTCCTACTCTGTTGTACAGGGTATGTCAGTATGTAGCTAATAATTTTAACCTTCTATTGTGTATAATCTTGCTTAATTTTCTTTTCACATGTCAGAAAGATGAGTTTTCTGAAAAGTTGGTTACTGCTCATAAAGAAGAAAGAAATGGTCTAGAAGCATGTGAGGCTGTTATTGAAGACAAAGCAGAGGATCAAAAGCAGCAGGTCAGTTAGATTAGCTATTTATTTATTTATTTATAGCTAGGTCTTTGTTTCTTAAAAGGTTTTGTGTATTGCTGAAATATTTCTGGCTTTTCAGTCTTGAAGCCTCCCTCAAGATGGATGTTATCACTGTACTCTTGGTCATTTTCCTTTGGCTTCTAACCAATCCACATATTCTTTCCTATGGATTTTTTTTTCCTAGCCTTCATTTCAGTTGCCTATGTATCTCTCTCTTCTAAAATAATATTCTGTTAATAATCTTCTACTGATTTTCCTTTGGTCCTATTGCCACAGAACTTTTAACTGTGGCTCTTGCACCTTTCTCAAGGGAGAACTTGTTCTGATCTCTCCTTTATAACAAAATTTAAGTGAATATAGAGGTAACAGAAAATACTGCTATTAGTATTTCCCAGAGCCCTAATATTCATATAATCCCTAGATACAGATGTGAAAATATTTGGTTTACAAGTAATATGCAGTGAGAGAAGTCTCATAGCTCAGAATTTGAACTAACAGTGGAAATTAGGATTCTTTGTTGAATTATTTAAGTCTTACCATGAAAAGCAAGTGGTTTTTAAACATTTTTCTTTCAGATGTCGTTAGATAAATTGCTTACAAATTTTGAAAGCATTACTGAGAAGACAAACCATAGTCTGTCTCCTACCAACACTAAAGAGGTATCTCCTGTTCATGTTGATTTTTTTTTTTTTTATTAATCAAATTGATGGGCACATAAAAGAATTTTACACCTTAATTCATCGCTTCTGAATGCAAGGACATGTGATACATATTGATTGATAAATATTGTTACAGGCTAGTGGGCTTTTCTCATTTACAGTATTACAAAAATCCAATGCCAAATAAGTACAGAATTGCTTCAGTTTTGCAACAGTGGAAATAGGAAAGTATTCATGGTGAAAACAAGATGGAACGTGACTACAGCTGTCAGCAGTTGACTATGACATAATGACACAGATAATCTACTGTATCCTTGGTACAATATGAGGTGACTGGTAATCTGCTGTACTGCTGGTACAACTTGTCAAATAAATAACAGAACCTGGAATCAAATAGTAATTTTCACCCTTATCTCAAAACACTATATTTCAGTTGCCAAAATTCCACACAGCAGAGATCATAAGTAAGTTCCAAAGTATGGATTGCATGTTGAGGACAATGCATAAAAGGAAATTAGGTGGTGAAATATTTGGTATGTTTTCAGAATGATAGAAGTCCTGGAAGCAAGCATGGTTTGTTTGTGGATACATAAGAAATAAATATGAAATATTAAAAATTCTCAAATGAATAAATGCAGGCAATACAAAACCAGACATATGTTTTATGAGATTAATTCCTTTAGCTTAAAGAGCATTATGAAGCCTTGGGATCCTGGATATAAATATAAATAAATTACTATGTGAAATATTCTGGTAAATTGGAGTGGGTGATAGTATATCTAAGTCTTTAGAAAGGTAGGATATATTGATAATTGATTTAGAGCTCTATAATTTCCATTTTGCAAGCTGGTAACACAGACCAATGCTACAAGACATTAACTGGTGATGTTTTGTAGAAATTCAGCTACTATTAACATTCTCTTCAGTTCAATACGGAGTGTCTTGCAATTTGCTGATGAGACAGAATTGATTACTAGCTAATTAATTTTGTCACTTCCATTCCAAGTCAATAGCATTTTCACCATTGACTCGGATCCCAGATTT
The DNA here is from genome assembly GCA_013399075.1 of Chloroceryle aenea. NCBI lineage: Eukaryota > Metazoa > Chordata > Aves > Coraciiformes > Cerylidae > Chloroceryle > Chloroceryle aenea. Next base: position 273,142 of record VWZY01007241.1, on the reverse strand, counting down.
CACTCAAAAATTTGTGATTGTTCCAAAGAGCCACCCTCAGGAGAATCACCTCACCCAGCAGATGTCCATAGGTCTGTTTTCTGTTTTGCTAGGCCACAGTTTTGTCAATCTTTGTGAAACCATGCCACAGCTGCCAAGAGGAAAAGGAAAGGGTATGCGAAACAGCCAATATCAGATGTGAAGTATGGCAGCTATGATGCCTCCACCCTTTTCATCACTCCATACTTCACTTAAAGAAGTAGCAGGTTCTTCTCACTAGAGCATTTCTGGCTTCCATTACTATCCTTTCTGAGGAAAGACCTGGCCCATCTCCAGCCTCTAGTCTAGTGGGCCAGCAATCTTTAATTTTGTCTATATTTCTGCAAGCTGGTTTTGCAGTATTAATTTGCTTCAGTAATAAATGCCACCCTCCAAGAAGAACCCTGGACTTTCTTGTGGCACATTAATCCTCATGCTTATTTGATCCTAGGTGGCACACCAGGGCTAGAAGTCCTCCTGCTGTCAAAGTCTTTCTGACAGCTTGCTCACTTACTGCCTACCAGTCATTCTTTTCCCCAGTATTTTCGCCAGGTTCATTTTCCATCAATGGCTGAAATAACTGTTTATTTCTGTGATCTCCAGGTGAGGTCACCATGAAACTGACAGTACATCCCTACACTAAGATCCTAGATTAGTCACTGGAAGCCTCCTATATTGTTGTAGCCTTCCTGTAGTTACCCAGATCTATGCCACACTCTGCGCATGTATGTAGACTCCTCAACAGAGAAAATTAATCCAGGCTATTGACTTCGCTCAGGAAGTAGAGAATGGATATTCAGAAAGTTTGACCTATGTTTTTTAAATATACCTGCTCAGAATTTAACATTCTAAAGCATGTTTCACCTTCTTAATAGTTAATCAGATTTGGCATATTAAATTTGTTAGTGTAGTCATATCAAACCGTCCAGAATTTACTACTGAGATGCCTATAAAGCTTAATTTGGGAAAGACTTGCAAATTTGGTCAGGCTTAAAGCTGAGAGAGCTACTTAGAACAATGCTGTTAAGATTAAAAGAGCTGTGTGACAGTAGAATGTGCAAATTCGTAAAATATATTATAGAATTAATTTGAATTACTATCTAAAAGTAACAATATCTAATCTACACCAATAAAAAAATTAATATGTGCAGAAGTAATAACTCAGTATTTATTGTTTTCTGAATAACTGGAAAAGGGAAAGTCAATTATAATTTATCATGTTTGTATCCATGATATACACATACTGAAAGACACTTTGGGGTTAGAGTTCATCAGGGGATGTTTGTGGAAAATGAATTTAATGCTCAAACTTTAACTTATAACTGAATTTAATTATTTAGTAAAATAGCTAAATCCAATTCTTTTAGAAACATGATGAGAGAGATTTTTTTCTTCTTTCTTTCTTTTTTGTTTTCTGTTCATGTTTGACAAGATCTTGAAAGAACTGGAAAAAAAATGAGGGAAATATAAAATGCTTGGAAAATACTTTAAAGATACTGGTTTAATTCTGTAGCTCTTGAACATGACTGGTACTACTTGCAAATACTCTTATAAATAGTACCTGCAGGAAATCTGCAGGTAGACTTTGGTTAATAGAAAGGGGTGTTGTTTTTTTTTTTTATCATTACTGTTTTAACAAATGCTTATATATAATTAGAATATCTGCTAGAATCTCTCCAAGCAGTTTGAAATTTCAGCTAGCTCCTGCAAAATTTTCTGATTAGTTGTCCTCCACAAAATTCCTTCTGCTTCTCAGAATACGCTTCACTAGAAAAATATTTCAAATATTGTTGCCAGCTTCTGCATGAAAAGACAATGCATTAAATGATAGCTCATGCTCTCCCTGTTTTTCTTTCCTTTTTTTTTTTTCTTCTCTCTCTTCTCTTCTTTCTCCTCCTAATTTAAGGACAGGAATAAATTGGCTGATATTCCAATTTGTCCAGCTGGTGAGGATCTTGTTTCGCAGGATACAGAGCTGTCATCTTCAGCCAAAGAGGATGGTTTACAGGCTGAATTCCTGGCAGAAGAAATAGCTTCTGGAGATGAATATGAGTGTATATCACCTGATGATATCTCTTTACCACCGCTTTCTGAGACACCAGAATCCAACTTCTTACATTCTGAAACAGAGCTAGAAGAGCAGCGCTCTTTTAGTTCTCATAGTCTGCATGTCAGTTCCTATAGCTTGCAAATGCAGAAAACAACTAGTATTAAAAAAATGACAGAAGCCTCTGATCTCTTAACAAATTCTGCTTATGCTGATGCTACAGATAGTAGTTTGGAAAGGCCATCAGATCAGTTTGAGAAGTTTTGTATCTCTTCAACAGATTCTGATCCAAAAGTTAGAACAGTATCTCCTTTGACTTGTAGCTTACAAGGAATATCTGAAGCTAGCACTGCTTCCTGTACTATAAATGCCAAACCAGTATACAGCATGAGTGAAGTGCACAAAACACATTTGCAACACCTTGAACTTTGTAAAAGCATGGCAGAAACACAAGAACAATTGCATGACTTGAATAACTATACTAAAACCCAGGGCAGGCTGCATGCTTTGCCTGATGCATTCTCAGGTTTCGTGTTTCAATCAGACACCACCAGAAGCTGTCAGAGGCAGATGGTCACCCAAGAAGAGATTAAAAGTCCATCAGAAAAGAACAGCGTGGCCAGCCTAACTGGACAGGTGCCTAACTTCTCCCAGCTTCTGTCTAACAAAACCGTCATGGAAGGTTCTCCAGTAACTTTGGAAGTAGAAGTAACAGGATTCCCAGAGCCTACATTGACATGGTGGGTAGCTTATAATGAGTAGTAGTAAATATACTGATTAGCAAGAAACCTAGACCACTTATAACCAAATTTGTTAATCTGTAGACTAGAAATAAATGGCTTCTATTCTTTCCCATCCACATTTTGCATGTTTCCCCCTTCAAAATTTTACTTTTGACAATTAACCTACTTGAAATAATCGCTCTGTACTTAATGAGTAATGAGAGCATCAAACTACTACAAGCATATCCAATGGTTTTTAAGCATATATATCATACAGTTTTTATATTCTGACATTCCACTTCTTCAGTAATTTCTTAAAACAAATGCACGCTCCACGTTTACCATAAATAAATTCACCTGCATTTTCTCAGGGTCTTGCCACCATATATAGACAGACAGACACATTTATCTACATACACTCTAATATTTATATAGCCATTACATATACAGAGGCATACATTTATATATTTGTGAGACTCAGATGTTGAAAGCTGGGGAGAGATTATAGGTTAAAAAAAAAAAAAATCTCCATAGTATCTACTCTGAGAACCACTTTGTTGTTGTTGTTATTTATATATTAATGTTTGCAATCTCTATCTCTTTTTCCGTTGCTGTATCTCTAATTAAATTGCTTTATACTGCATTTGTGAGAAATATAGATGATATAATATAAACATTTTTTTAAGATCACTTTTAAAAATTCCCTGCTGAAGGGAATAGGGACTGAAAGAAAGGCAGGATTTCAAGATTTTGGCAGTAGTCCTCTATATGTTGGCATATTTTCCTAAAAATATTACCCGAATTGTCATTTCTCCTCTTACTCCACTAGGCTTTCACAATGAAGGCCTTTCTTTTAATGTATAAAAATTAGATATGCCTCTTATTGGAATCATTTTGATGTTAACATTATACTCAAAGGATTAGGCAAGCTATAAGCTTTTAGTAAGCTGAATTTTCTTCTATGGCACTGAGAAAAATACTGAACACTGCAACCTTGGTGCTTTGTTTTAAATCTTGCTATTCTACAATTTGAGGAATATTTTGGTGAAATGAGGTGCCTTCAATTTATTTTATCATAAGAAAGTATTCATTTAGCTCAAAAATATGCACACTGTTGATATATAGTCTTTTAAAAAAATAACATTCAACTGAAAGCATTTTTCAAATTAGAAATTTATGAAGACAGAAAAAAAAAAAGCAGGGTTTTTCTAATTAAAAGATCATCAAAACCATGTATTAAGTACTGATGTAGACAATTTATTGGACATACATATGGAAAAGCACTTGTATGTTTCTGTTATGTTAAGTGTAGCTTATGCTGAAGCATATGAAGCATGAAAAGTCATAATTTTCTCTTCTAATATGTAAATTTGGACTCAACAATGACAGATCCTCAAGTGTTAGAATATGACACCAGTTCTCTGAAATAACTGTTGATGCATTGTTCTTTCTTGTTTCATGATGGGTACTAAGTAAATATTAAGTGGACTGAGGTGGAGGAACAGGTTCTTGACTGCTTTTTCTAAGGAAGACACAAGTTCAGAAAATTTGTACATTGGTTATAGATCTTAAGAGCCTATTCATGTCTTCAGTGTAGATTGACTCAGCACCTTATTAGAAAAAATATTTCAGCACAGAACTGAGGGATCAGGACTTCATGCTACTCTCTCCATGAAGTTATCTCACTGGTACAGCAGTGAGATAACTGTCACTTCTCCATTGAAAAGGATTTTCAGAACCACATTTTCTGGTATTAAGAATATATTATCCAGCAATTTGAATTGTTTAAATATTGAACCATATTTACATATAGCTTTAAAACTGAGGCATGGGAGCACAGCAGAGAGCTCTATCTTGCTGTCAGCGTAGTGTTATAGAGATTATCTGAATTTGCGAAGTTCTGCTTGGCATACAGTGATATAAATCTGACTTGGAAACTGAATCTCTGCTTCAGGTACAAGAAGGGCCAGAAATTGACTGCAGATGAGCACTTAAAGTTTTTGCAAAAGGAGACAAAGCATACTTTGTTCATTCAGAAGGTGTGTGATAAAGACGCTGGCCTCTATGTTGTTCGGGCTAAAAATTTGAACGGCACTATCTCATCAAGTGCCATTCTCCACGTGAAAGGTAACAGGCCACTTATTGCAAGAATAAACTGGATGGTGGTGTGTGTCATCTATTTTAGTGTTTCACTAATGTACTGGTTATTCACAAAATAAGTACACACAAAATAATATTGACTGCACTGGACTTAATTTTCTCATGCAAGACATCATTAATTTTTTTTCTTAAACTGCATCTCACAATCTGTACCAAGCAACTTTTATGTCACACTCGATATATTGCTTGTTTCTTTAATACAAATATTATCTGTTTATTTTCCTTTCTCATAGTGATGTTGAGGTACAAAATTTACAAAGATTTTCTAGAATCTGTGGCAGTTTTACTTTCTAAAAATGTTAGTATTGCAAAGTGGATAAAGGAAACAGTTTTAATGGTTATGGGTATCAGATGTCAAGATACATCCAGGTAGAGTGCTCAGATCAATGTATATTTTATTATATGCCTTTTTCTGGAGGGAGCTAAAATGTTGGGGTTTTTAACCATTGAACGTGTTATTTCCAAAAATATTTTTCCAATATGCTCTATAAAAAAAAAAAAAAAACATTTGTGGGAGAAAGTTCTTTAGGAAAGAGATCATACCGTTCATGATTGTGCCGGCACAGATCGGATTTAAATTTGTCTCAGCCCAGCAAATAGTCTTCACAAAAGCAAGTTGCAGTAGTTCCAACAGAGTCATGATCATCTGCACTACAAAGATTTAACCCAGAATCATCAGAATTTGGGTAAGTGGCACACAGTATACAGTAGACCAAAATTCCCATATGTTTACAAAATGAAATGTTCCAACATACCAGTCTGCTTAGGTAGATGCTTGTGATACTTTCACTGCCTCCTTATAAAATTAAAGATAGAAATATTTCTAATAATCCACAAAATAGTTAGTGTAATACAAGAAAGATAATGGTGTATGAAGAGAGCATTTGTGCATGTTACAAATTTTTGACATGCTGATTTCAAACAAAATCAACCCAATTGGGAAAGTGTATTCATAAAAAAAAAAAAAAGTTTTCTTTCTGTCAAATAAAATTCTCTCATACTTTCAGAGCAGTAAATCCAAACCAGAACTTTGTTCACCTTCATGTTGATTTAATCTTGACAAGGACAACCGCTAGTATTAAAGTAGACACTTGTTCAAATGGTGACATAACAGTTCCAGGAAATATTTCTTTTATAAATCCTCAAATGTAACTTCATTCATTAGCTCCAGTACTTCTTTTATTTGTACAGTAAAAACAATTGACAAACTCCTACATGATTTTTACTGCATGTTTGTTTTACAGCGTTCATATTAAACTGTGATGGTGCAAAGAGGAAATATATACTTCTCTTGCAGAATTTGCTGAAATGAAGTAAATCTTTTACTGTGTAGAATTCTATAAGCAGGATATATGTTACAAATTGTCAGAGATCAGTGATCTTGATGACTGGCATTTAGATATTTTGGCCCAGTGACTGCAACTTTATTAAAATTCCTGTTACTTTGAAACAGGAGATGTTCTCAAGGGAATATAACCTCACAGCAATATGAGAGGGAACTCGAGGAGGACGTGGTGAGCAAATGGGGGAACAAAGTAAATTCTAACTGAAATTATTGGCATTACCCTTAATAAACAACTTTCTGACTTCTGTCATCTCCTAAAAATGTTGATTCATAAGAATTCTCTCAGATATAAAAATCACCTGTTTTCCTAAAGTGTATTTTCCACTTCACAATAAAGTTATTTTTAATAATTAGTATGATTTTGAATGTTTCCATTTTTGTAAAATTTGGTTTAGTGTTTTTGTGCACTTGTGACATTATGTATGGTCATTACAAATATAAAGCAAAGAACCTATGTGATCAAGCTGACTTCATAAGTAGTACATTAAGCAGTAGGGCAGTAAGATCAAAGCCCATCCCACATGTTGTAAGGTTTTGCTTGCTGCAGAGCTGCTAGTGCTTGATAACTCTATCCTGTTCATAATACCTTTTTTTTCTCTTTGAAAAAGAGGCTTCTAGGTGATGGCTGCCCTTCAATTCTCTGGTTTTACTGAGAGTTGTGCATTCAGAAATTTAAAGTAATCCTGGATGTTCTTTTGACATGTTCTAGGTAATTTTATGTAATACTCAAGTCACCTTTTCATGCATTTTTGCCTTCAGTATTGATGCTAAGTATATGCATACGCACACACAGAGAAATGGAGTAAAAGTGGAGATGTTATTTGTCCTCTATTGCTTTGCCTCTTGCAGAATTAGACCTTTAAATTAACCATTAACTGTCAAGAGTCTTGTGACAAGGAAGAGTCAGTTGTCTCTACAGAGATACTGGGCTCAAAGTTGCATCTCTGTTTTAACTTGTGGATCCGTCATCTTGGAAAGCTACGGAAAGGTCGGTGCTAAAATGTTTATTGTTCTCTCATTCATATATGGTCAGTGTCTGAGTTCAGAGACATGCACTTGACCTTTTTATTTGGAAGAGCCATTTGTTGAGAAAATGCAGGTAAGTTTCTGTCCTTCAGTAAGAAAGACTAGAGCTAGAGCAGCTAGGAAAAATTTGTTTCAAACTCATAGTTCTGTCAGGAGAAAAAGATTTGAACTTTTCATCATGTCATAGAGCAAGGTTTGGACTAAGCTTGCATCTAGACTAGTGCCTGGATCTGTTTGCTTGCTGGCACTTGCAGAAAGACTGCTCAGTATTTATGATAATCAACTCTACAAGTTAAAAAGGCAACCAACAGACACACGCCTACTGGAGGAGTGTCCACAGATTATGGGAACAAAATCTTTCCTCACTCTTTTAACACTTCCAGATGTATATTCAGGCTCCTAGGTTAATACAAGGGAGCAGGCATGTAAATAGCAAGCACATTTGATTAAATCTGCTTCTGTTTATTTAACAGGCATTAGAAAAAGTGGGAGAGATTTCAGTTACTTCCTTCACCTTAGAAATAGCAGCCAAAATACAAGGCTAGTTTACAAAATTGTGAGAGTGTAAGAGATGCAGCTTTGACTCCAAGTGGGATATAATCCACTTTTTTTTTTTACAGTATTTAGAAGCTAGCCAGCGATGTAGCATTTTATTGGAGTTAGGCTTACATCCCAGTTCAAAACGTCACAAGGACTGCCATCTTCCCTCTAAGAGGGGAGGAGTTAGAGAAGCCTTAGTGAGAGAGCAAATTTTATTCCAGCATTTACAGATCTGTGCTACATATACCTGTAACAAGTATATTCTTCCTCTATTAAAATTCGCAGCATGTATCATGCTGCATATCTCTAATTGAATATACTTATGTTTTGCTCTCTTAACAGAAAAACATTTAAGGACAATAAAATGCTGGGGTTTTTCTTCTGATTTATAGCTAATAGATCATTAAATGATCGTTGTTGCTAAAGTTTATATTTTCATTATCTATTTTTCTCTTTATTTAAATCATATTTTGAAAGTACTATTGTTCTGGATAAGACATAAAAGTAGTTTATCTTACAGGAGTTTTTTAAGACATTGCTATTTGAGAAATGATTTGGGATTATATTCTCCAGGAAGGCTTTACAGATGAGGAAACTGCATTGACATGATGCACCTGTAACTGTTTACTGCTATGATGTGCTCTTTAAACAGCACTGACCCTCGGTTTTACTTTTAATCCACTTCTATCTAGAAAAGTCACTAAAAGACATATCCCTCTGCTCACAAAACTACAAAACCAGAATGGTGGTGAAATGCTGCAGTTGGTTAGCTTAACACTTGTTTTCCAGCTTGAATCTTAAATGCCTGTTGTAACTGAAAAATTAGGAATCCTATATTTAAACAGAGCCTCACAGAAAACAAATCTCAAAGGTCATCTTGTCTTTAGCTATGCCAAGACAAAACAAAATTATTCCACTGGGGTGAGTATATTAATGCAAAGTACTTTCTACATCTTGAATTAAATTACATAGGTCTAAAGTTTATATGGAAGATCCCAACAGATTACCTGTCAGCCTGTTCAAGTGGGAAGCCAGTTGCCTTTCTTAGGAAAGGGAGCCTCAGTATTGCTCTTGAGTTCAAAAGCAGCTGTGAAGTGGCTTATGATTGCTCCTGTGCTAATTCATCCACTTTCATTTTGACTCAAACATGTTACCTGTAAAAAGTAAGCTTCCTGCTACTGGATTAAATCTTGGAATTGAGTTCCTATTTAAATGTTAAATAAGATCATTCAAGTTTTACTTGTGAGAAGCAAGTGAGATGCAAAAGAATCCAGCAGTTAAAATATAAGTACATTATTATTTTCAAGAGTACGCACAAGCATGACATATATTTTATTGCTGTGTAACAGGTCTTGTGAAGTAGTAAAAGGTCAAAACACCTTGTCACTTCTGAGATTTTTGTAATTTTGTTCATTAAATCTTTCCTTTGAGAATTTGAACATTTCTGTGAATTTTAGATTAACAAAACTTGATTTTGTGAGTATGGCATTGCATCTACTTTAATCAGTTTAAAATAAAATAGTTTTAATGGGTGTGTGGATACCAACCACATTTTTAATTGCTGCAAGATTTCTATAAGAGAGAGAGATTAAAGAAACCAGACACACAGCAGGATACCGAAAGTCTCCCGGGTTTAATTGTTTGCTTTGTAAACAAACATGTAATCAGTGCTGATTATTGCTGTGTTGGCAGTCTGGTTTTAAAATGCCCTTTATTAAGGACCCTAATGAATGCTCAGAATATTTTGCTGGAAAATTTCTGCTGTTTTTTAAGATAACCTTAAGAAACAAAAGTAACATTAGCATAGTCTCATGATACAGTAATACTTCTCTGAAAGAAACCCACAGCCACTCTATTTCAGGAATAATTTCAATGTAAGAAATAAAGGCTCCTCCACTCCCCCTTTTATTTTTTTTTAAATAGTTCCTGTTATGTATGCTTAACCTCCTCCTTTTAACCATACTGTAGAAGCAGAGAATACCTCTAGGTGTTTTGTATTCTTCTGGCTCTGCTACTTTCTTGTTTTTTAATGCTGAGTTCCCCTCATCACAGTCACTGTTTTGAACCTACAGTTACTTCAAGGCCTCAGAATGTTTACAGCTTCTTAATTGCTCTCTTAAAGAGCAGACTTAAATCTCAGCACCTCTATCCTTATAACAGAAATATTATTCTTGGGCATATTAGTTACTTAACTTCCCTTCCTCTTTCCCCATGTGCAGACACCTATTAAGAAAGCAAGCTGTCAATGAGATGACTGATTACAAGATGGGGAGTTGTGTAAAGGGGTATTTGCACAAGTTGCATAAGTTTGAAGGGGAAAGGGATTAATTATTTTCATTTTCCAAAAGAAGCAGACTGAGTGCCCAGGTGTGAATCAGTAGGCAAAGGGAGGATGAGGCATTCTCCTAGTTGGCTTTGGATCAGATGTGGCTGGAGCTGCAGTGGAGAAGGTGGCTTCTCAAGTGACTGGTAAGGTATGCCTATTTCTGACCTTTTTCTGGAGATTTTGCTAGGGTAAGCTAGAAATTTTTGTGTATGTCTATTTTTTGTGGCTCAGAAGAGTTGTGTCTTTAAAAATTACAACTCAAATTTCCTTTAATGAGGCTACATCATAGGATTCAAGGAGACTGGAGTTCTGGATTATGGGTATTTCAGATCAATTGCATTAAGAGATTTACTTCATATTTGTTAATAAAATTTCTTCTGACTGTGTTAAGAGCTTCACTGAGTGTCTTCACTTAGAATAGTGCTGAGCAAATCCAAAGTCTCTGAGCAGTGTGTTATGAATCTCAGTCTAGCCTAAATTTTTAGAGATGTTTGATAGGGAAGTTGATAAACTTGCTGATATTAAATTTAAAGACGTGAGAGATTGGAAATTACATGCCCAGAGTAAAAAGATTAAGAATACCTGTAAAACACAATGATAAAAAATGGCTGATGAAAGCATTTGGCTTGACCTGGTATACTACCTGTGTGTGTGAGAGACTTGGGGCAGGGGTGAAAGCTGAATGATAAAGCCAGATGTAGGTAATCTCTCCACCTGCAGTTTTTTTGCATTGCTCTAGACTGATGAGTTTTCCTTGTTGGTTGCCCAGTTTGCAGCAGAACTCTACTGGTTCCTACAAATAATTTATGTAATATTTAATATTTGCCACTTTTTGTCTGAAGCAATCAGTGTGGAATTTCAGGACCCCCTACTACCTGCAATGCTTTTCCTCCACAATGCAGATAAAAGATCCCCTCTTTCTAACATTCGTGGGATGTCCAGCCAAGAAATCATTTTTAATTGAAAAATTGCCTTAGCTTATTCTGATTTTTCACTATGAAATCATGGGAGAATCATTGGTGAAATATAACAATCCATTCTATTTTGAAGGTTGCTGTCAGAAGATGAATTCTTCTTTTACAGCAGACTTTGTTTTCCTGTTGACTTATAGCCTGTGTCTTAAAAGAGTTATAGTAACTGTCAGTTCATGGTCTTCTTTGCACATACTTTTCACATTACTGTCTAGAAACTCATCATTTTAGTTTTTATGCCCTGCTGACTTACTGATACATAATCAAGTTGAGGTATGATCATTATCAGCATCCTACTCAGATGATTTTGGTTTGGTTTGGTTTGGTTTTTTTTAATGGTAAAAACCATCTAAATCCCACCCTGGTAAGAGATGCAGCCTGTCTTCACAAGGTAATGCAAAGTGCACAAGTAATGGAATCCAGACAAAAATATAACAAGGAGTGGCTGATGCCCACTTAATGTTTTCCACAGGAATACAAGCTAATCATGCACTGTTTGTGACTTATTGCCAGTTGCCTGCAAAGAGGTGGCAGGGGTATAAGCTTGATTGTCTTGCTTGAAGTGAAGCTGCAGATTCCAGATTTCGGTGCCTCAGGTGCATGCAGTGCAATGGTGGTGGCAGCTTGCTCGTGTTTTCAGCAGCTAAGGACTGAGTTGTTTGAGCTGTTAGGACTGGCTAATAGAGACCTGAGTGTGAGAGAGTAAATTCATATACTTCTGCCCAATATTGTGATCTCAGTCCTACAGTACATGGGATGAATGTAAGAGCAGCTAAATTTGAAAGCTTACTGTAGATAAGGACTCACATAGCAGTGGATTTATTAATGCAGTGGATGAAAATGTCTGACTCACCATGCTGATGCATTTGGCAAAAATAGCCATGGGCTCCATAGATTTGGGCTGAGAAGTTGCTGGGCACCTTTGTGAGATACACTGATCTTCGTTTCACAATAGCATTAAGAAAAAAAAAAATTCCATCCTAAGACAGTTGAATAAGGCTGGCATAGTTGATAGCAGTTCCAAGCTCTGCTATTTATCACACCTTTCAGTATTTTTTCTATTTCTGAGAAGACCAGTGATGACTTTTGTTAAATAACACGGACACATGCTACAATTTACAGTTAAGAGGAACAAAAAGACAGTCGTTGTGTTATAGAAATGCAGAATGTGAATTTTTGTTGTAGTACTTGCTTTTGTGTGTACTTCTGTATGTTTATATCTGCTGCTTTAGATTCCCCAAGCTAAGACTACTTAATCTGTTTTCCAAGGTCATCTTTTTTACTGTGGCCCTAGAGGTGAAGTGTAAGGGGAACCTCATGTAGTAGTACGGCAATCCAGTAAATCCAGCTTTACAGCTCATTAAGTTGCATGTCATATGAAGCAATGCTTTGATTCAGTACAAACTGATGCTGATGATTGAAATTTCTTCAGACAATTTTGGTGGGTTAATTTATATTAGCCAGGCCTTGTGCTGGCTCAGATATCATCTGTCCTTCCACAGTTGGCATGAAGCCAGCATAAACTCAATCGCCTGTGTTCTGCTTATTGCCATAGAAATGCAGCCCATCTGAATCAGATTTGTACTGAGTGATCCGGGAGTACATGCTTTTGCTATTAATGCTGGCCAAAATAACAATCTTGATCTAAGTGGTACAGAACCCCCATTCTGGCCTTCCTTTATTTTTATTTATTTATTTAAACTTTTTTTTTTTTTTTTTTTACTAGAGGAACAGGGGGAAAAAGTGAAGAGCATGATGTACAACAATGTACTAAATGCAAAAGTTTGGTCACTTGAAGTTGTCACTTCAAATTTGTAGATAATATTTACCCTTTCACCTTCTCTGAAACACAATAATCCACAGAGACTTGCCTACTACTCCCACAAAAAACACTTAGCGTTACTGTGGAACTAATATCACTGTGCCAATGCATGAAATTTTTGCGTGATTAATATACATGTTTCAAAAAACTTTGTGTAGTTAAGCAATGTCTGTCTACTGTCTTGCAAATGAGTTATCCTAAATTCCAGGGACCAGTAAAAGCTCCCTTTGTCATGCAGTGTGTGGAGCTTTATAATGATGAGAACAAATTGATTTATTTTTTTTAGTTGCTGTAGTTGTGCCTATTAAATGTAGTAAATATTTTTTTCAGTACAAGGAAAACAGCCAAACTTCATAGAAAAATTTGGACACAGAACTCTACAAGAAGGTGAAGACTTAATCCTACATTGCATGATACATGGAAAGCCCAAACCACGTGTCTGTTGGATGAAGGATGATATTCAAGTGGTGTCTGGAGATGTCACTGTATGTTCTAATGTTCTTGAAATACTTCTAGAGAGAAAGATAATATTTTACCTTATGTACTAATAATCTCCTATGTGCATTCTATTTTACAGATTGAGAAATTAGGAGATACATATTACCTTTTAAAAAGAAACGTAATGCTTGATGATACTGGGAAATACATCTGTGTTGCCAGCAATGAAAATGGAAAGGCACACTGTTCTGCTTTTGTAACAGTCATAGGTGATTCACCTTGCCAGCTGTATGGTTTTAGGCACATTGTGGCAATATTAAATGAGCACCTTGTTTCCACTTTACTAATATACATGTTTTGTTTCAGAGAAAAATAAAATCCCAGAAATTTCCACTGTAAATCAGGCTAAATCAGGACAGGAAGATGGATACTTTTCAGATGTGAACATCACCGCAACTAAGCTAGTGCAAGCCCATGACACGCATTGTGTGCAAGATCAAAGGCTAATGGATAAACATCTCCCAGCAAGGTAACTTGCAGCTTACTCTCTGCTACATCTCATAATAATCCAGTAGTTTTAAGGACTTACATTCACAAAATACGAGTCAAACACTCTTCCCAATCCTATGAATTTTTGCATAATATAAATTAAGTGCATACTGTGCTACTGCTTTTTCCACTTAATTCTTCTTCAGAAGATATGCAAATCTGTTAGATGAAAGACTTTGTAGTACAATAGAAGGTATATGGTTTAATAACTTTTTTTAAATCTAGATATCTTAATTTAGATATTAATGTAAGATTGAATATCTCAAAGATACAAAGTATTGCAGAAGTTCAAATTGATAAAACTACATGAACATGAATTTCAATAAAAGAATATGTAAATAAAGTCTTCTACCAGGTAAGCATCTTATTTAAAATAATATGTAGCAGTCCTAAGAGCACAGAAACAGTCACTGTTCATTAATTGATTAAAGATGAAAAAACTTGCCTCTGCAATTTCAGAAGGTTTAATGAGACACCCAAAGTCAACAGTCCTGGTGCTGCTTTCTTTTATATAAGATTATATCTTGCCTCTTGAATTTAAGCTCTGATATCCTTCTGTAGTTTATGGTGCTAGAACTGCCTGTATTTTGAGTAACATACTCAGGGATGAGAGAGATTTTATACCCTGTGGCCATTACTAATCTGGTTTACTCTATTAATTCACTGTTTCACTAGAAACAGCAGACAAAACGAGGTTACATAGAGATGTAGGTGGGGGTTAGGAGGAAATTGTACACATAAAAATAAGACTTGCTGTCTGATTTTCAGTAGAATATACCTGAACAATTCTGTTGATAATGTTTATTGCACAACTCTAAAGTTGGTAAGACTGCTTTACCGAGAAAAGCTAATGAGCTTACCATCATAATGATACAGTAAAATAACTTTCTTTCTAGAAGTTATGTGAAGCAATGTAAAGTAAAGAGGCTCTAGGAGTGTGATGGTTTTAAAGAAGTGATGGTTAGTGTTACCATGGTTGAGAATTTGTTGTATTGCTGTCAGGCTAGTCTTTCGCAGTATGCTCAAAATGTTGAGTTTACACTAGTCACATAAAAATGCATTCATTGCCTAAAAGTGTCTGAATATTTTGTAAACTTTTCATATGTAGTGAATTCTATGGTAAAAAGTAATAATAAAAAAAAAGAGCAGTGTTCTTTTGTCTTTAGGTTCTTGAGGTTTGTCTAGATGAAGAGCAACATGTAAAATTATTGAATATGTTGATCCAAAAGCTGTTCTCTTTACATCATAAGCTGTCTGCACATTTTCCTTCCTGTCCAGCTGATCATGCATTTATTCCATATATTTTGTTCAGGTTTTTTTCTATATTGCTGCAAGATGGCAGACATTCCAAAGGTGGGGGGTGTGGGGGATGCCACGGGTTGGGAATTCAAATGCAAGATGATGTTAATTTTACTTAGGATACATAAAGAAATCAGTATGATTAAAACATGATTCACCATTCCTGGAATTATTTAAGAGACATGTAGATGTGCTGCTTAGTGAAATGGTTTAGAGGTGAACATTGTTGGAATAGGCTAACAGTTGGAATCAATAATCTTAAAGGTCTTTTCCAATCTAAACTATTCTATGTAGGTCATACAGAAAGGGCAAACTTCTAATTTTTCTCACCTCTTCCATTCTTTATAACTGAAGTGCTCTCCATTTCTTTGTTATTGTCAGTAAGATAAGTTTTAGATATTTTATGTTCTGTGTGGAATATTTTATCACTAATGTCATATTTTCTCAAGACCACAGAGAACAGCCTATGCTGATCACCACAGTGTTGTTTATGAAAGGGAATGCTACAACTTCCACCATTAAAAATGCAGGTAAATATTAACTGCTCTTTTCAAAACAGGTTTAAAGAGAAACTCTGGCTTCAAGGAGTGTATCTTGAACTTGAGAGGCCACAAGAGGTTAGCTTCAATTTGGATCATGATCCTGTTCTTCACCTGCCTGCTGCAGAGAATCAGATGGACTGAACTGCAAGATGCCTGATACATGAGGGTGTCATGTTGTTTGTGGTGTCTTTCAGTAGGTATTTGCCATGGATGAGGAAAAGATGAATCTGAGTAATATTTGATTTATATCTAGGTTACAGTTTGTATCTGTTTTCCTTATAAATGCATCATTAATAAAATTCACCTGTGCACAGCGTTTATTAGACAATGATTTCTAATTTCTTACAGTTTTGTTATGGTTTGTTGGACAAATATAATGGAATATGATAATGGAAAAAGAGAGACATTAGCCCTAGAAATTACATATCTTGGTGATTCATCAGTACTTACTGTCTTATTCTTCTACAGATTCCATTGATGCTATCAACTCCTTCAACAGTTCTTCCCACTAGCTCATATAGAGAATTCAGACACAAATGAAGACTTAAAACAAAATGTCATCCTTAGTTTAGCCAAGGACTTCCCAGTAATAGAATCTCCCAAGACCCACAGCATCCATTCAGAGTATAAAGCAAGCTTGAATTGAAATGGAATCTTTTGGAATGTAAAGCAGTCATTAGCATGACGAAATTTTGGTCTTCATCTCTGAATGCAGGATCCAGCTGTCTTTTCCATTTCACTGCAAAGCTCCTGCAGAGAAAGAGGAGGACTTTCATAGTGTCATCAATTTGCAGCACTGATAGTTCAGAAAATGTCTCCTTTTAAATGGCTGTTTGACTGGCACAATAACCAACAGAACACCTAGTTAGACTTGGGAATAACTGTTCTTCAGCTTGATCCTTATAATTCAGATTTTCAAAGACCTACCTGTCAAACGATTCATGCTATTCAGATGTATGCTTCAGTGCACTGTGTATGTCTTGCCTGACACTGCAGATACATGTGTGTCATGCAAGTGTCTATTGTGCAACAGATTATCATTCTTTATAAACACTGATTATGCCTGCACTGTGTTGGTATACCAGAGCGATGCATTTACTGTTCTCACTGAGAGCAGATGGGGGTTTAAGCAGTGCAACATCTTTGTGCCTCATCCAGGTAGATGTCAGCTGTGCAAAATAGGGACAGAAATAACATTTTTGAGAATTGCTTAAATCATAATACCAAAACATTAAACATTTGTCTCCAACAAGATACATGCTGGCTGGTAGAAACTTAATTTTATCTCCATGTTTGAAGTATAGTTATAAAGAGGAAATGAGATGAAAAAAAAAAATCATGTACATGTCTTCACCTGATCACGTAAATCACTTGCTTGATGTTACAGAAAAGTCAGTGGCATCCTGCCCACAACAGAGTCACAAGGCTGTGAATATGTGTACATAAATATAGTAGCTGAAACTGAAGTTCTCCCTCCCTCTGTTTATTTACCCTATATCTCTCACAAACATTTTTTTTTTCCCCAAAATGGAATGAAAGCAAGTATCAAACATCCTGTGGATCCCATACATTACCTTTCTGCCAACAAAGCCCCTCCTTGATACATACTGTTTTTCTTTAAAGGTTTCACAGAAGATACTGTGTTGCTAACTGCAATCACATTTAGAGGACTGACAAAGTACATATCAGACATTGCCCCCCCCCCAATAAACTAAAATTAAACAAGCAAACAAAACCCAAACTAAAATGTATGTTCTTTTATCAGCTAGATTCCATAAGTATGGCATATAAATTTTCCATTTAAAATTCTATTTGATGTAAATGAAAGTACAGAATTTAGTGCCTGATGATCTTTATTCTACAGCAAATTTAAGACATTGGGTTCTTGCTTTTCCTCTTGATTGTCAGCCTGTAAATACATCTTGGATGTTTAGTATCTGTTGGGGGCTTTTTTTCCCCTTGATTCACAAAAATCAACTTTAAAAAAAAAAAAAAAAGGTGCTAATGATTTTCTGTACAGCACATGAGGCAAAATAGAAATCTGTCAATCTGTACTTTACTATGGATTTTTTTTCAAAATAGTAAAAAGCAGTGTTTCTAAACAGATAAATAAGAAAACCAGAACCTTTTTTTCACCAATGAGGAGCACACCTACTGCTGTGTTTCCAGTGTGGTCCCATTATGAAGCATGGCAAGTGTGTTTTCTTTTTTCTTTTAATTTTATAAATCTTAGATGTCCATAAATTTATCAAAAAATATGCAAAGTTTGTTAGGATGTATTTATATATTACATTTTAAGGACTATTTTGATGTTAGTTAATATTTGTCTCCAGTATTATTATATTACTGTTTGGTGGAAGGAAGTGTAACAGTTAGTAAATATATTCTTTACTCAGGGTCCAGGTTTTGTTAGTAGGGCCCTGCTTTATAAGGTGACGTGCTGAGGAAATAATATTTTTATTCTTTTCTTGTTCTGCATATGTAAATGTGTGGGGATGATATATAAAGAACAAATATACAAGGAAAACATGGAAAAAGTGATATCTGCAAATCTCTTCCTCATATCTTGCCAAGGAGATGATATGAGTGACAACTGTCAACATGAAGTGAGTGAATATAATCCTGATAACTATTGGATACTTGTTCAGATCTAGTCACCATTCCAAGTAAGTTGTTCCCATGTGAAATAGCTGAGGTTTTAGTTTCAAAAACTGCATAGTACCTTAGTTATCTTTTCTGCTTCAGGAGCAAGTAAAACAATTTTCTGCAAGCAAGTTTTAGTTGGTAGTGAAAAAGATTAATATATTTTTGCATAATCAATTAAATAGCTCAGATAAGAGATGTTAGAATCAGAAAATGCTGCAGCCTTTCGGAAGCCAGCTGCAGCACACAAATGTGGGTATTTATGTAAATATACACAATAAACAGTACTTTGTAACAAAACCTTTAGAGCCTTAAATAAACACACTTTATAGGCTTTATTTAAGGTTCTAAAGGTTTTGTTACAAAGTACTGTTTATAGCATTTGCAGGGAAAAGGGAGCTGATGAAAGCAGTGGAAATGTGTTTTGATTTCAGGACAGGATTTAATGGCTTAACGGTTAAGAATTTTTTAGTTATTTCTAAGTTTAAAGAAGGAAGATGTTGCTAGTATCCATGCCAGAATGTTTCATTATGTTGAAGTTTATCTGCTATTTCTTAAATATATTGTTGGCCTACAATATAATATTTATACTATACTAATATTGGCAATATGTAGTTTATAATTATAACAGTAGCAGACTACTTTTTATTGTAGATACACTATGTGACACTAAACTTGTAGAAATCACACTGGGCTGTCATTCTAACAGAAGATATGTAATATATATAATTCATATTTCCTTGTGTCTGCTTAAGACTTAGGGCAAGCCTGCATGAACCACAGAGCAGGATTAGCCCCCTCCCCCCTCACTCCCAGGGGAGGATAAAAAGGGGAATAAGGAAAAAGAAAGATGCCTCACCCAAGGTTGGAAGTTAAGACCATAACAAATTCCATGAATAATGGGAGAAAAACAGAATCAGGAATAAGAAGACCAGAAGGATACAGAACTCTATACAAAACCCACTCTGAGATGGTGATGTATTGAGTGGTGAATGTGGAGTCTGGCGCAGCTTGGCTGAGATGCCCTCCCAGCTCCTAGAGCCCTGTAAGGAAGACACCCCCAACCCCAGCCCCCAACCTCCTGTCTCCTTGTTACATGGAGTGTGGCAAGGAAGGGGAGGGAATAACAGCTGCCCTCTGACTCCTCGGTGTCCTGAGGTTATCACTTGTCCTCCCCATTCGGTCTGTTCACCCTTAAACCACACCACCATGAGAGAAATATTTCACTGTTCAATTTCATTCCTGAATTCTCCAGTTAGAGTAGAGTTGAGAAGGTACAAAATTTTGTTAGAATGGAAATAGATTTAACAGTCATCAAAAGAAAATGTAAAACTTCTGAAAAAAATAAGTGGGAAGGAGCATATTTTAAAAATACAATATATTTGGTTTATGTATTTGAATACAGCAAACCTTTTTCTGTGTAATTTTCCATTATCAATCGTTGTTGATTGAAATTGAAAAACGTGAACTTCTGACATTTTATAACTTCAAAAGTGACAGTTTGCATTTTTTTGTCATTTAGAAATATTCATATTTTCATGAAGTTTTTCATTGTTTAGTTGACACAGACTTTGTGATTAAGCTGTCTTTATTATGCTTACAGATGCTAGCTGGTGTTCTTTCTCAAAGTTTACTTTTTTGACTGAAAATTAATGTGTTCAACTGCAGAGAAAAAGGGCCATCTGCCAGTTTATGAAGTCTCTGTTTAGAATCAGAAATTATATAACTTAGACAGATTTCTTTGGACATTTTGTGTCTTTTAGTAGAAGCTAACTTGTACTCCCCACTAAAGCATAGAGTTGCATTTGTTCTCATAATAAGTCTTATAACACAGAGATAAGCTCTCTGACATTAATTTGCAACAAAAGTTAAAAATGAGCCATAGTACTCTGACTTTGAATCTCTGTGAGAGTCCAGGTCCTGCCAGTGTAGAGAATATTCCTCTAGTTTCTGCTGCTGTCATTACTGCTGCATAAACCTAACACCTTATGGGATGGATGAATTAAAGGGCAGATCAAAATTCTGAAGCTACGAGGTCACACCAATATGTCCTTTTTTGTTTCTTTCACATCCACGAACTAGAGAATAACAGTCCCTTGCAGGAATCAGCAGTGCTATTCTCTTCCTCTGGCATTTTCTGGAGCTCCTGCTGGAGATCTCCTCTGCATTGTTTTCAAACCTGAATGCAGCTGATGGTATGAAACTCCAGCTTGTGTTTACTTCTCTGGGTATCCTCTGGGAGATCCTTTCCAATGTGGATCCTGGTAACAGCAGACTGAAGTCCTCCATCTACCAAAACAGCTAAGTAGACGCTTGACTTTAAGCACATAAGTAGTCTTATGAGTCAGTTATGTGCTTAAAGTTTACTAGTTATGAGTTATGTATACATTCCATTTCACTGGGAAATAAAAGGATTTTAAATAAGGTGGTGACAAGGGAAACAGGCAGATGTGGTGTTTTGGTAAAACACCTCCCATTCCTGCTATAGATGAGAGTAGCCTTGTAACTCTGACCTGTGTTACAGGGGCAACCAATCTAATGGTACAATACTTGCATGGAGTGATGAAGCTGGGGTAGGGGAAGTTCACAAACTAACATGCTGTTCTATGAATCATTAACTCTGTGATTTGCACAAGGCCTCCACAGGACTAGGGAAAAGAGCCATTAGTCTTATAACTTGGTTTGGGTTGTTTTTTGTTGTTTTTTTTTTTTTTTAAATTACAGTAGTTGTCTGTGTCAATTTGCTTTCACAAAGTTTATATTTCTGCACTTTGTATGCAATTATTTATTAAGGCCTGTGACATCCAAAAGAAAAACAAAACAAAAACCATAAACAGAGCACAAAATCTATATATTACCAAATACAATTTTAGAATTCAAAGTTATTAAAAAAAAAATAATTTAAACAGTGTATTCTATCAGTGTGCAGCCACATGTCTGAGCTCAGCTGACTTATTTAGTCTGGTGATTGACAGATGCATTTGGTAGCCCCATGGATGTTTTATAAGGGAAGAAAGTAAGGCTGAATCTCACTGAAATCACTACTTCTGACTTGTCTGTATCCTCTGCTAAAACACTTCTTTATTACTTTCTTCATTTTGTGCTTATGACATAGGAAATTTGTAACAGCTTATAAACTGCAGATTATAAACAAAATTGAATTATAAATCAAAATGTTTGGAACAGATGATGTTTCCTCAGTGAATCGCTTTTGTGCTTCCAAAATTAGCATTGCCAATCAAACCAGCAAGTGGTGTATGGTTACACAGACTGGATCCCCTCTCAGAAGATACCTTCTTTTAGAAAACCAATCAGAACTGGCACTGACATGATGAGACAGACCTGTCAGCAGAGCTGGGGTATATAAAGCAGAACAACTATGTTAGCACTTCTGAGCAGTCGTGCATTCCCCGCCTCGCCTCGGGTGTAGGGATTGCAAAAAAACAAAACTACACTGTCAAGACTGTGTAGTTTTGTTTTTATGATTAGAGGCTCTTCAATTCTCATGTTGGGATTGTCTAATAAAATCTTACTCTGGATAAGGACGTCGTTCAAGAAGATTTCGTTGGGCTTAGCCCACTCTTACAGGCACTTTGAGAGATCAGGTTAGTAGCATATTTCTGCTGGTGTAATAAGTATTCTATCAGTCACTAACAATCCTTGTATCTATTATTTATAAAATTTCTCATAGTGGGGTAGAGGTTTCAGACTACAGACATGGAGCACTTAAATTCTCTGGCAAGACTGAGTCTTAAATTTCTGGGAGTAAGTTTTGATAACACTCAGCAAAATGTTTTTCCAGTATCTTTATTGTTAAAGACTATATAAATTAAGATTTAAAAAGTGCATGGAAACATCTGCCTGACATAAAAACTCCTTTCTGTTGGGAATGTTCAAGGTTATGCTTCTGGGAGATAAACTGAGAAGCTCCAAGAATAGCTCTGATAAAATGCATATGGTATCAGCTAAGCGCTGATGACTTTTTAAGGGAATCAACTGCTAAGGTATCAATTACATGGCAGCTCTGGAACACTTGTCTGCTGTCATTCATAGCTGGGAAGGTTATTTCTGGAACATGACATTTCAGATGCATACTTTCAATTCTAATTATACAAAAAGCCTTATAAGATCAGATCTTCATCACTGAAATTTGCCTAGAGAATGAAATATTTAAATTTTGTGTGAACTCCATGACAATTCTACTTGATTAAAGTATTTCCAAAGTATTCTAAAGTCAGGAAGTACATATATATAAGCTTTCATAATATTTAATTATATTGTAAGATTATTTCAATATATTTTAGCTGATCTTCAAAACTTAGTTATAACTGAAGTCCATCTCAGTGAAATATATGTGAAGATATTTGTCTTCCTCTTCAGAAAATTAGTGTTGTGTTAGGATGAAATGTTGGTCATTTCTTCTAATTTGAACCCATTTCCACCCACTCTCAAAGCTGAAAATCTTTTATAAAAGGCTGCTCCTCTGTCAAGCTGGAACAAGTGTCCAGATAACCAGTAAAAGCAATAAAATGCAGCTCAAAATCCCAATACAATATTTAGTTGTGTCCTTATGCACTTGTATGTAGGCATCAGGCACTGAATTCAATGATGGAACTCATGTCATGACGAATTTTCACCCTTTTGAAAGGCAGCTTAAATCTGGCTCACAGTGAAGAAACTTCACCTTCTCATTAATTTTTAAGTTAAGCCTGGGACTGTCACAAAATCATACACAAAAGCCAAAGTAAGCAACAGTAAATATGTGAGTGAGAGTGACTTGAAGAGATTATGGGGTTAACTCATTTTCTAGTAAGACATGATATGCTCTCGGGGGAATTTTTTAATGAGAAAAGAATGTAACTTTAATAGGTGTATGATACTATTCAGAAGATACTAGCTACATTTTAAAAACTTACATAATTTAACATCAGTAAATGAATATGCTAATGCAAATATAAAAGAAGCCTGATACAGATGCTTTTCTGGAGGCAGTGTGATATTTCAAAGTAGGATCTTGTGGCATAGGAAGAGAAAGCAAACTATCTTTCTTTCAGATTTCACATGGATCTCCAGTTCTTCAAAGCATCAGTGTCAGTGGTTACCTTATATCCTAGCTCACATTTCGAAGGTGGCTGTCTTCCCATATTCAAAATTCCACTGAGATACTCTCTAAGAAAGAATAGAATTTTATCTGTATTTTTAGTGCCAGAATACTTCTGTGTAAAATGAAATTATTTGCTACTTACAGACTGCCTTTAAAAGTGTGCCTCATGGCATTTTTTTAAATGATTCTTAAACTTATTTAATTACTATTTTAATTATTATTAGATTGTATACCACATTTTTTTCAGTTGCTATTTAGTGGCCTAGCTGTCTTCATAGGAGAATTCAAATGCTTTGCACTGACAAAACATTTTCAAATAATTCAAAAATTGTTCTACACAATTGATTTTTTTTCTTAAGGTAAAAGAGGTTAATGGACAAAGAGAGGCTAGATGACCTGCACAAGGTCATGCAATGAGTCAAGCAGAACTTTGTCTCCTGCTGCATACTTGTAATGCCAAATCACAGCTTCACTAAATATAACAGTTTTAGATCCAACTCAGCCAAGTGTGCCCTAAGAATAATTTGCTATACAACTTTGTAAAAATCTATAGTCTTCACATTTCACCAGGTCAATATGACTTAAAACTGAGAAGGGTACATTGTTATGAAAATGATTACAAATATTCCTAAAATCTAAAAAGAAGGATATGTGTATAATACTATATATCTAATTATGGTTTTATTGCTTTCAGAGTGCCTGTAAAGATGACGACAAAAGCACCAACATTCACACAGCCATTACAAAGTGTTGTGGCACTGGAGGGTAGTGCCGCAACCTTTGAGGCTCATATTAGTGGTAAGGTTTTGATTCATTCTTGCAAGATATATTATTTTTTTTAATTATTATTATTTATATTTATATATTGCAATGTTTATGGTAAGACAAGCAGTAACACTTTTTGTAAATCAGAATCTAACCTGAGTGGGTAAAGATCAGTGCTGGAACATGAATATATATTTTATATCTACATCTTATTGTACTGATTAGCACTTTGAGATGCTGTCGGATATCCAGAAAGATACTGAATAAAGTCACAAGGCTTCCCAAGTGACAGCCCATCATCCTGCCAGTGAGACTTCTGTCTCATTCTTCTGTATTTTAGAGTCATCAAAACTGGGATGAAATTGCATTAAAAGTATGTACATAAAAATACATACTAATACATAATAAGGGAATTCCATATGTGTGCAGAGAATAACTGTTTGGAGAGAAGGAGCAGTCTATGTGCAAAAGACAAGTCATATGCTAGCTCTGACTAAGTCATAACCTTACTCTTATTAAGCTGTATTTCTATCTTCTGAGCCCTTGAGTTTACTTAATTCTAGAATTCTGGCAGAGGCATTAAAAGCACAACATCCAGGTCCACACGGCCAGTGAAGAGGGTAGAAAATGCTAGTCTGGTAGGTAGTACATATGTACGGTGATCATGATGGCAGTGCAATGCTGGATTAATATAAGTTGTTCATGTCATTTAAAGATGCCACATAATTTTAAAGGACACTTCATTTTATCAGTCTGCACACTATTAAAACACCCTATCTTGTGCAAAACCCCGTGCAAACCCTAAACATAACTTTATCAGATAACCAATACCCTAAGTGTGCCTCTGACCTCAACAGTGACTCAGGAGAAATGACACATGTTCTTGCTGATGGAATTATATTGTCTTACAGGCATTAGCAATGTGATGATCCGCATACCATAAAACACTACCCAGATGCTCTGTGACAGGTGCAAACACATGATCTGTCCAACTATAAAGATCTTTGACGTCTGTGATCCACTGGTCATCCTTTGGTCTCTTTGGATAACACTGGCTCACATAAAGCATTTTAACATGTTCCGTAGTCTATATTCATGATATTTTTTCATGTTATTTGGCCCTCTACTTGTCAGAGAATTACTCTGACCTTCTCTTGTTGTCTGCATACTGTAAATTCCCTGTGAAAAGTTTCTTTCTACTGCTGATTACAATACTTACTAAAAATATATAAATATATCATCAGAACAAGTTAGGATGCTAATTTTATGGCTCAATGTGAGATTTTGGCTATTTTCATTTGTGTGGTATTGTGGAGCTTGAGTTCTAGATCAGAGCAGTTTTTCTAATAGCACATACTATATTTGTATTTTAGTCCCATATGTCATGTGAGGCAACCTCCTGTTAACTTTTATTAAAATTGTGAGAGTCTGGAATAACTTTCCTGCCTCAAAAGCATCCACCAAGATTGACAGATCTGACAATGGCTTGGTATTTAATGTTTCTAATACATAAAAAATATGAAAGTTTTATTTCTTGAACTAATTGCAGAAATGATGGACTACACAGCTTTATTCTGCTACCTTATCTGCCCTTTCTAGCTGTCATGAATTATTGTGAATTTGAAATTCAACTTTATCTCTCATAACACTGCCCTTTTATATGCAAGTCAAGTATTAATACAGAGCTACAGTTAGAACATGAAGATCCCAGTTAATCTAAGAGTACTAAGAAGAGCTTAGCAACCACCTGAGATGCAATTTTGCAGTCCATAAACTAGAACAAATTAATTGTACTGTTGTGCCCTTATGCACACTGTGAATCAAATTCTACTTTATTTTGTCTGATATCAGACAAAACTACCCAGTATTTTCCCCTGCACTCAGATAGTGCAGAACACACAAACTCTGTGGTTAAAAGCAGTAAAAACCACTGCAGCTGTGACATCATCACAGGCATAAATTAACTATTGACAACAATATTTTTGGTTGCCTAGCTTAAAACATTTTGAAATGGGATGAAATCGGTGGGATCTGTTGGATATTCTATGCTGATAATCCCCAAGTTTGAATTATACAAACCCTATCAGGGCTGGTTGATAACTTCCACCCGTGAAATTAACAAAGCTTAAATATACTTTTACCCTTTTGATTACTAATTCTCTCTAAAGCTGGCCACTTTCTTTTACTCTGTATCTGTTTCTATTGTGCATATATCTAAAAATCAGGTTTTCCACTATGAGTAAAATTTAAATTCTGGCTATCTGCCATTTCATAGCATCTTAGTCTCTTTTTTGTCTTTGTTTTTCTTTAGGTTTCCCAGTTCCTGAGGTGAGCTGGTATCGGGATGGCCAGGTTCTCTCTGCTGCAGCTCTGCCCGGTGTGCAGATCTCGTTTAGTGATGGCCGCGCTAAACTGGTGATCCCCACCGTGACAGAAGCAAACAGTGGAAGATACACCGTTCAAGCCACCAATGGATCTGGGCAAGCAACTAGTACTGCTGAGCTGCTTGTCACAGGTATCAAGGAGATAAAGAAAGGCACATTTCTCTGCTAGCAATGTGAGAAACACTGATAGTGACAGTGATAACAGGAGCATCACAGATAATGAAAAAGTTTTGAACACCATAGGCAAAGAAACAGCAAACCAAATTCCTCTTCCTCAAACAGAATAGAATTCAGCATATATTCTCACCAGAAAATTTCTAACAGTGTTTTTTATACCTTTAACTGTATAAAGTTTAATCTGCTTTATAAACTCTTAATCACAGTTACAAACTTCTGGTTTAGCTCTGTGTAATGCTGTTTGTGTGATCTGTCACACTGGCTACATTCAAACTATCATAAAAGAAGAGAGAAAGTTCTGTGGCATGGAGTCCTTCATGATATTTAATGATATAAATGATATTTAATGGAATAGTTCACATAAAGGGGCATACCCAGGACACTGTTCTCACTACCTGTGGTTATAATCAGTATAACTCTAATTCTAGAAACATTGGCAATCATGGGCATAATCGGAAATATCAGAAATTTTAAACACGTGAAAAAAGTTAAGGGTGTTTGCATTTTGGCTAATCAAATAATGTCTTAAACTTTGGAGAAGGTGGTGTCATCTGTCCATAACATGTGAAGGAGGAAGACTTTGTACACTTCTAGTGATGAAAATATCTAGCCCTTAGAGTTATTTTTAACAGTCGTTATTGTTTTTCTATTTATTTCTTCAGCTGCAACAGCACCACCAAACTTCTCACAACGTCTACAGAGCATGACTGCAAAGCAGGGAAGTCAAGTTCGACTTGATGTGAGAGTGACTGGAATCCCTACACCTGTGGTGAAGTTCTATCGGGATGGAGTAGAAATCCAAAGCTCTCCCGATTTCCAAATTTTAAAAGAAGGAGACCTTTACAGCTTAATAATTGCAGAAGCATACCCTGAAGACTCCGGTACCTATTCAGTAAATGCTACAAATAATGTGGGACGTGCTACTTCAACAGCTGAACTGTTAATTCAAGGTAACAGAGTAGTAGTTGGAAACCATGAAAATAAGTGAGCATTCATTCTTGTAAGGTACAATGTACACCACTTCCTCAAACTTATATTCAATAAGTTCATTTATAACTTCTTTCTCCAGAGTTATTAACTTGCTATGAAAAAACAGTATCTTTGGTAAAATTTGCCAAAGATTTTTTTTCTGAGAATTTAAAAAGACCTGTTCTCCAGAATGGGTATTCTTTAAGCTGAGCATGGAGAATACAGAAAAAAGTGTGGGATATTTTCAGTTGTTCTCAGTTTGCTTTGTGGATTTCTCAGAGATGTGTTTGTAAGGCAGCTTTTATAGAATAGGTATATTAGATTGTGTAACTGCACATGGTCTTGTAAATGAGCCTGGTAAGGGTAAAGACAATTCTTAAAGAATTGTAGCAGTGAATCATTCTACCCAGAGCAATCTTGCTTGGATTTCAAGTCAGTCGGTGTAGTCATCTGAGATCCAGAACTGAATCCAAAGAATCCACAATAAATATGTTTTCTTTGGTTAGTTTAGTGCTTTTTTTTTCTAATGACTTTGTAATGCAGAAATATTATTTCAACTGTTTTCACAATTATCTATCTGGAGGTACTGCAGGGAAAACTGATGGTTGCTTAATTATTTCTCTGATGTTTATATAAATTTATATATAATTGGAATTGATCATTCATTTATTTCTGCAACTGCTTATTGTTTATTGCCATGTGTGATATACCTGACCATGTTTTCTCTTCCAAAAGGTGAGGAAGAAGCCGTTCCTGCTAAAAAGACAAAGACGATTGTTTCGACTGCTCAGATTTCACAAACAAGACAAGCCAGAATTGAAAAGGTATATTTAAAAAAAAAAAAAAAAAGATAAGGGTAAAATGTGGATTATCATTTCTACAGTATCTCAGACTTGTTTTCTTGATTTCATTGTAGAAGACTGAAGCCCACTTTGACGCTAGATCACTTACAAGTGTTGAAATGATCATAGAAGGTGCAACAGCCCAACAGCTCCCACACAAAGCACCTCCACGAATGCCTCCTAGACCAACATCAAAGTCACCAACCCCAACAACAATTACTACAAAAACACAAATAGCACGACAGCAGTCACCATCACCTGTAAGACAATCACCATCGCCTGTAAGACATGTCAGAGCACCAACACCCTCACCAGTAAGGTAAACTTACTATTCTTTCAAATAAAGTTGCTTTTTGAATCACCTTTGCATATAGCAGTAATGCTGTAGAATGAGAGCATAGCATAAAATGTAAGAAGTCACCGACTTAATATGGACTGATTTTATTCTGATGGTAAGTTATAATGTGCAGTATTTGCCACTGCTATAGAATTGCATGCCTAGTATGTAAATTATCTATCCCATATAGAAGAAAAATGTTTAGGGAATAAATATAATTTGCTCTACATTCGGCAGAAGTAGCACTCAAAGCTCCAAGTTCATG
The DNA here is from genome assembly GCA_013399075.1 of Chloroceryle aenea. NCBI lineage: Eukaryota > Metazoa > Chordata > Aves > Coraciiformes > Cerylidae > Chloroceryle > Chloroceryle aenea. The sequence continues at coordinate 243,851 of VWZY01007241.1, read as the reverse complement.
ATGAAAGAGAAGAAAACAGTAAAGCAGTTTGCCCTTAATTATTTTAGATAAACAGTGAAAAGAGCAGTGACACATTGATGAGTGGCAAACAGGATGGGAGGATATGTAAAAAAATGTGAACGAGTGTGATGGTAATGGCTGCAGAAATGTTTTGAAGGCAGGCAAGGTAAAAGTGGTTATGGAAAAATTAAGTTTAGCCCTGCTAGTCTGGGAGACCCTAGGAGATCTATGCTGAGAGGATATAAAGAATATTGCTTTGGAAGTCCTGCAGTTTCAGCATCCTGAAGCACCAGCATCATGGAAGGAATGTCCAAGCTCAGTGCTCAGAAGAGATGATGAATTTTGCCTCATTGAGAATAACTTGCAAGAACAGAAAGAAATGGATTGATAGTAACTAGCAATAACTAAGAAACTGCACGTTTGGAAGAGTAATTCAATAGTGCCATCTAGAGTGCACAGGGAGCTAGACGTTTGTTCTCCACTACTAGTTAAGCACTTTTAGGCATATAATACATTAGAAAATAAATCTAAAAATTAATATGATGCTGCTGCCCCCTACTGTTGCAATTTGTTAATGTTATCTGGGAAATACAGCATAAAAAAAATTCTTCTCAAAGAATATCTAAGCTAGCCTGTAAAAGCATACTGAAAAATGCTTTAAAACTATCTGCTAGGATTGCTATTAATTTTTGGAATATCAAAATTAAGAAACCAGTACTTTTCAAATGACTACAGTTACTGTGGGTGAGATTTGTAAATGTAAGTATGGGAAAAAATATAGGTCCTGATCAGGAGCTTCTCTGGAGTCTGAACACATATATGATAACTCATGGAAATGAGATGTGGTGCAGGAGTAGATATAGTTATGCTATTGCTAGGTGGCTGCCACATGATATTTCTACAGAGTGGTTACACTAATCATTTTCTGTCTCTCCAGAGACCAGACCACAAATATAATATTCAATAGTCACAGCCTGTAAAATTCATTTTATGATAATTAAAATAGAACACATGGAAGCGAATGATGTATTTTTGTATTTTAAATATATGTGCTTCAGTGAAATTCCCATTGACATTGATCCTTATTTCCTTTTAGAAATCTAACTAAGCTACCACAAAGATATGTTTCAGTAATAAAAATGACAAAACCACACATTAGGCATAATGTTAAAAACAGATAAGTGTAATTTACAAGTAGAACACCTCAAAAACTTTTTAAAAATCAAAGTTCTGAAGATATCCTAAATGGGGAGTAAATTCAAGTTCAGGCAGAAGTTGTTTACATAGGTGTTGTATGATGCTACTGGTTTATTTTTTTTTTATTAGGTCGGTTTCTCCTGCTGGAAGAATCTCCACCTCACCTATAAGACCAGTGAAATCTCCATCTCCAATCCGTAAAACACAAGTAGTAACAACAGCTGGGGCTGAAGTCCTTCCTCCTTGGAAGCAGGAAGGATATACTGCAACCATGGAAGCCCAGATGAAGGAAACAAGAGTATCTACAAGTGCTACCCAAATAAGAACTGAAGAAAGATGGGAGGGGAGATACGGGGTCCAAGAACAAGTTACCATTAGTGGTGCTACTGCTGGTGAGGCTGCAGCTGGTGCTAAAGAGGTAAAGTCTATTTTTGGAATGAGCATTGGTTTTGCTCAATGTGTGGCCTCACCACTGCTGAGTAGATCTGATAAATGGAATCTGAGAAGCTGTGTATAAAAATGTGTGTGTTGTCTGTTGAGAGAGTTCTGCTGCAAATATTTAAAAGCTTCTTTGCAAAATTCTGTCTCTGTACTTGTTTTGTGCTTCTTCTGAATGTATGCAAAAGATGAAAAAAAAATGTCTCTTGATGTGACTAATATAGGTGAGAAAGGACAGTGAAAAAACAGCAGCTGTTGCTACAGTTGTTGCTGCTGTGGATCAAGCCATGGTGAGAGAACCAGCTCCAAGTGTTGTAGAGCAAACTGCTAAAAGGACAGCAATGACTGCAGTCCACGTTCAACCTGTTCAGGAGCAGGTAGAAACGGAGTGCAAACATTCTATGATTTTCCCTTTATCCCTTCATCCAACATGCAAACAAGGCATGATTCACTGTGAGGAATTAACAAGATATTACTCAGTGCACTGCAAAAGCATGCATACTCATAAAGAGCATCCAGACTGAAAAGGAATGTTCATGGATCACTTATTCCATTGTTTTCCATCATAGCAGGATTGAAATAATTATTCTTAAACAGGTTTTAAGTTTAAGAATGCCTTCTATGAAAGTGATCCCATATTCTCCCTTGTCATTTTTTCTCTAACATTACACTGATGAAGTTTTTCCTCTAATATCTCATGTATAATTTCCCCAATAGCAATAAAATAATTTTCCCTTATTATTTTTTCCTTTCAGTTGCATTCTTCTCTTATATTTCCTTCTCCTTTTGATGATCAATGTGCTAAAGTGAATTTTAAGGCTTTGGTTGTTTTTTTGTTTTTTTTTTTGCTATAAAAAAACAGATGAGAAAGGAGGGAACAGTAATAGTTACCAGTGATAAAGCCACAAAACAAACAGTAATATCGAGAACTAGAGAAGGAATTGTTACTTCACAAGAGCAAAGGCACATCTCTCATGAAAAGGTGAATACAGTTGTTACCTATGATTGTTGTCCCCTACCTTGTTCACATATCTGGTACCTCATCAAAAAGACAAGCCTATGAACAAGACACTAAGGGCATACTGTAATATTATTTTTACTTTTATATATGTTCACTCTTCTAATTTACTTTATCTTTTTTCTTTCTCTCCTTAATGATGACTGTCCTTTTTTATTTCACTTCTGTTATTAATATCTAAGAATGTGATAGAAAATCTTGCAAAACATTAACTTGGGGAAAAAAAAATTATGTGGTGATTTACTGGGTAGTATTCTCAATCATTTAAAGAACTGAGCTGATGTGTAGGAAATAACTCTTAAATTTCTCAATTTGTTTCCTGATTTTGTTTCTAAGCTTGCTTAGAATTTGTAGCCTGCTTTGTTTGTTGGTAGCAAAGTGGGTCAGAAAAAGGAGGAAAAAACTCATTCTGCATTGAAATCAGTTTTTAAAATACCAATGATTGATTAATTGGAATACAGATTATTTTAGCATGTAATTTAGTGAATAGCCAGCTTTTATAAAGAAATTTTACCTTTGCATTGTAGCTGAAAAGTGTGAAGAAGAAAGTGTAACCTAGCTTTAAAGTACTGAGAAACAAAATTGTACCAGGGCAAAGAATTACATGTTTATGTGCATATTACTTGTGAACTTCTTGGCAAACTGAAAGTTACCTAAAACTTGGTTTTAATATCCTACACTTTCTCAAACTGACTATGATGTGAGACAGTTTTTCTCTGATCCCTTTTAATTATTTAAAATTACTGATATCAGTAGCAAAGCAAGCATTTGTGGAATGTTTTAGTCTTGTTATGCTGAATGTGTATACGTTTTAGAGCAAGTCTGCTTATGTCGTTATTGTTCTTTCCAGACTGGATGCTTTTGAAAACCAAAGTTTTACATTTTTCCTATTTTGTTTGTATCCTCTTTTCCAAGTGTATTGAAAATCACATGCCTTATATTTTAAAACAATATATAATTTAAATTTCTTTACTTGTAAACATTCAGGTAAGAAAAGAACCAGAGAAAGCTCCAGTACCTACAGTAATAATTGCCACGGACAAAGCCAAAGAACAAGAAGCACTATCACGAGCTAGACAAGAAATATCTACCAGACATGAGCAAGTGCACATTGCTCATGAAAAGGTAAATAAATGTTATGTGAGTTTAACTCATTGTTATGGACATTGTTATACAAGTTTGTAAAACTTCATTCTTCATCAAATGTGCTACGTAACTGCTCTCCTTCTTTATGGAGAGAAGATTCAAAATTAAGTATAAAGCAAAGTATTCCAGACAAAGGCCCAGCACTTCAGATCCAATTATACTGACTTCATAGTAGCTCTGTCTCCAGAGGAAGACATCTTCCCTTCCTGAAGATCCTTTAAGCAATATTTATTGCTTTTATTGCCTGTGTACTCAAAATTTCATCTGTTGTTTAATGACCTTTGCTTTCTGTCTGAGTGTAGATTTCTGAAGATAAATTGTTAAGGTATCTCATGATAAGATATTTATTTGTGGAGTTTGATTTAATGAAGTTTATATTTGTATGATCTGCTTAGACAATATTGTAGAACTTTGTTGGAGTAGCTGGTGAAGTAATTCCATCAACTAATAAAAGTAAATATTAAGTCAGTAATACTCATTTTAATGCAAACAGTTTCTACAAAACTTAACAATGATATATCACTATTAACTAGGAAGCAGGAAGTTTCTTCTCTAATTCACGTACAAATTAATGCAATATTTTAATCACTTTGAAGCATTTTGTTCAGCTAGCATATAAAATATGCAATAACTTGGTCTGTACAAAGGAATTATTTCATAGGTGATATTTTTCTCTTATTGATAGACATTCTGAAATCTTGTCCCACTTTTCCAAAAAGCTGCATAATTTTAACAACAGGCATAATTGATTACTATTATTTTTCTTTGACATAAAAACTAGATAAGAAAGGAAGAAATGAAACCTTCTGTACCTAAGGTAGTAATTACTACTGATAAACCTAAAACACCGGTCATAATATCGAAAAGTAAAGAAGGAATTTCTACCAAACAAGAACAATTGAGCATAACCCACGAAAAGGTGAATAGTACTATTACAACCATATTTGGCTTTTTATCCCCTTTTTTTTAAAAACCTTCTGTGTCCCTCAAAACATACTAACTATACATTTCCAGCTAATTTTTTTCTAAGATTTATTCCACTTACAAACTTTCATCAATACCGCTAATTAGACTATATTATTCCAGTTCTATCTTTCTCTCCTAACTGCTTTCATTAATAGGATGCCCATAATTCCCTTCTGACTGACCTTTTGAATGGACTGACTTCTGAAATGCATTTTAGCCTTTATTTTAATGATTTATTTTAAATCATTACTTTTATTTAAATAGGTATCAGGTTTTAACAATATTTGCCAGTATACACATATTACAGAGATGTGTGCAGTGCACAAAGATCTAACCCTTTAATTCTCTGTCCCTGCTCCCATTCCAAAATGCTTTCTCATTGTTCAAATATCTTTAAAGATCATATGTAACTGAAACTTTTATTTCTGCTATAATAATTAGATTAAAACGGAAGCTAAGAAAACTACAGTAGTTCCAAAAATAATTGCCACTGATAAAATCAAAGCACCTGTCACAGTGTCCAGAACTCAAGAAGAAATTACAGCCAAGCAAGAAAAAATTCTTCTAGCTTATGATCAGGTGAATATAGCTGTTGCAGATGTGAAATGCACTATTACAATTTGTTTTATCTGCAAACGTCACCTTTTAAGTGCTACTTGGGTACAATAGAATTCCCTCAAATATTCCCAAAACCATATCCATTAAGTGGGAAGTTTGTCAAGTAAGAATCAGAGTAATTAATGTCTAGTGATAAAGAGGTTTATGTCTCAGCCTGTTAGGACATGCCACTTTTAAACTTACAATGAGATTTTTCTGTCAAAGCCTTCTCCTTACCAATTACTTTCACGTAATGTTTGCTTGTTAAAATTTCTGACTTAGCAATCTTTTTTCCTACAGGATGACTCCTTGTAATTTTATGGTTATAAGATGAAACAACCTCTCTCTATTAAGTTTTGAACTGTATTGTTCTTTGTACAGTATAAACTTTAACATCCATTCAAGTCTGTCCAGTTTATTACTTCTGACAATCAGACATTTATTGACACTGCGTTGTTCCAGTAGGACTCCTACAGCAGAAAAACTTTTCTATTATAATACAGCAAGGAGCTCTCATATGTTGAAGAACAGCAGAGTTGCCAGCAGCTCTTATTTAAAAACTATTTTGTTAGAAACAGTATGGCACATTCATAAAATACTTTAGTGAAATATAATTAAAAGAGCATAGCATACAAAACTCATGTCAGACAGCTAAGAGATTACAGTTACTTGTTAGATGATGTAAATTTAAGGCCAAATTCAAGTTGGCATAAACAATAATTTTGAAATTGGCAATGATCCCAAGTAAGAGGTCCCTGTTACCTAAACATTACTTTAATAATAAAACAAAATCTCAAAAAAAATCCAAACCAAAACATTTTGGCATTGCTTAAGTTATTTTAAGGTGATAATGTTTTTAAAATCATGATGAAATTATCCCCCCCCAGTCTACAGAGCATATATTTCATATGCTCTGTTACTACATCCATAATAATAAACATTAGTAGTAATCATTCTATTACACACTGTTGACTGACTGGGCAGAAATTTGGACCCTTATAGTATAGAAGTTGACTGTAACTCTGAGTAATTAGAAACAAATAGAAGTCTCAGTACAAATGTGTTATTTCAAATTTCTAAGAAAGCTCAGTTTCTTTTGTAAAATAATTTAAACTAGATTAACACTGAACTAACAGATAAGTAAGTGGTAAAAGAAAATGATGGGTTATTCCTTAGTAAATAGATTCATATCAGATGCTAGACAAATTCTCTACAGTTTTAGTAGCATCTAACATTTATATGGAGCTGATAAGCATACTGACTTTAAAATTATGTGGGCATTTACATACTTGCTGTACTCAGCCAAGTAGTCATAAATGTGACTATAAAGTATTAAAAGTGGTGGGCTTGCATACAGATGTTAATATATATAAAGCACACAATCAGATATATGTTTTGAATATGCATAGAGCTTAGAAAAAATATGTCTAGGTTTGAATCTGCTGACTTTGAAGTGTATTTATGGATGACTACATTTGATGTTTACATTATTACTTTTGCATATCTATGCGCTCTTTCTTTGTATAAATTCTGCCAATGTTATCTGTAGACTGATGCTGGAAAAAGAGCTGAAGCTGTAGCTACAGTTGTTGCAGCAGTTGATCAGGCACGTGTTCGATCACCATGGGAAACAGAACAAGCAGATGAAACTTATGTAAAGCAGAAAACTTTGGAATATGGCTATAAAGAGCGTGCTGTAACAGACCATGTTGCTGAGACCCCAGCAGAGCGTCATGTTGTCACCAAAGAAGTTAAAACTGTCTATGTTCCTCCCGAGAAACACATCTCAGCTGCTGAAAAGGAAGCTCATATATCAACAGAGGTTAGACTCAGTTTACAATGCATTCTTTTCCAAAATCTATCTCCCAGTGAAATCTGTTGCAGTTTGGAGAACAGCATCAAATTTTCAACATTTTTCATTGCTTTTTGTAGATTAAAAAAGCAGCAGAAATGAGGGCTGAGACGACAATTCATGTTGAACACCCGCGACCACGCACAGCAAGCCCCCACTTCACAGTCTCTAAAGTTGCTGTTCCTAAACCAGATCATACATATGAGGTAAGAAGTGAAAAGTATCTAAGAGGAACAGTATGCTCATTTAGAATGATCAGTCACCTATTCCATTTTGCTTTTTCTTCCTCTTCAGTATGGTGCTTTCCCAGAGGAAGAGTTATATGCTCTCTACAGTTGTTTCTGGTGACTTCTTCACATAATATTAAAAAGTTCCCATTTAATTAATTTTCTCATTCAAGCATATTTTCTCTTCATCTGGATTTTAAAAATTAACTTTCTTTCCCCCTCAAACATAATTAAACAGTAAGAATTACCTAAAATAGTTTTTTCTTCAAAAAATTCTGTATGTTTTCCACCTACAGTAACATTTTGAAATCTCTTCAGTTATATCACTGACAATTATGTCATTAGTAGTACTGCTTATTATTATTACATTTATTATTGCAGTATCAGACAGATTACATAGAAAGCTAAAGCCTCTCATGTTACATTTAAGAACTTTTTAAGGTAAAATTATAGAGAAAACAAATATTTGAATGTTAGACAGATAAAAAATAATATGAAGTTACTATATCTTTATATTTTACTACTGCAATCTAAACCAAGAATTCATTTGTCTCCTCTGTTTAATATCTTTATCAATGATATTCACAAGGAGATTGAGAGGACCGTCAGTAAGTTTGCAGATGACACCAAGTTAGGTGGGAGTGTTGATCTGCTTGAGGGTAGGAAGGCTCTGCAGAGGGACATGCACAGGCTGGATCATTGTGCTAAGGCCAAAAACATGGGCTTCAACAAGACCAAGNTTAAACTTACAATGAGATTTTTCTGTCAAAGCCTTCTCCTTACCAATTACTTTCACGTAATGTTTGCTTGTTAAAATTTCTGACTTAGCAATCTTTTTTCCTACAGGATGACTCCTTGTAATTTTATGGTTATAAGATGAAACAACCTCTCTCTATTAAGTTTTGAACTGTATTGTTCTTTGTACAGTATAAACTTTAACATCCATTCAAGTCTGTCCAGTTTATTACTTCTGACAATCAGACATTTATTGACACTGCGTTGTTCCAGTAGGACTCCTACAGCAGAAAAACTTTTCTATTATAATACAGCAAGGAGCTCTCATATGTTGAAGAACAGCAGAGTTGCCAGCAGCTCTTATTTAAAAACTATTTTGTTAGAAACAGTATGGCACATTCATAAAATACTTTAGTGAAATATAATTAAAAGAGCATAGCATACAAAACTCATGTCAGACAGCTAAGAGATTACAGTTACTTGTTAGATGATGTAAATTTAAGGCCAAATTCAAGTTGGCATAAACAATAATTTTGAAATTGGCAATGATCCCAAGTAAGAGGTCCCTGTTACCTAAACATTACTTTAATAATAAAACAAAATCTCAAAAAAAATCCAAACCAAAACATTTTGGCATTGCTTAAGTTATTTTAAGGTGATAATGTTTTTAAAATCATGATGAAATTATCCCCCCCCAGTCTACAGAGCATATATTTCATATGCTCTGTTACTACATCCATAATAATAAACATTAGTAGTAATCATTCTATTACACACTGTTGACTGACTGGGCAGAAATTTGGACCCTTATAGTATAGAAGTTGACTGTAACTCTGAGTAATTAGAAACAAATAGAAGTCTCAGTACAAATGTGTTATTTCAAATTTCTAAGAAAGCTCAGTTTCTTTTGTAAAATAATTTAAACTAGATTAACACTGAACTAACAGATAAGTAAGTGGTAAAAGAAAATGATGGGTTATTCCTTAGTAAATAGATTCATATCAGATGCTAGACAAATTCTCTACAGTTTTAGTAGCATCTAACATTTATATGGAGCTGATAAGCATACTGACTTTAAAATTATGTGGGCATTTACATACTTGCTGTACTCAGCCAAGTAGTCATAAATGTGACTATAAAGTATTAAAAGTGGTGGGCTTGCATACAGATGTTAATATATATAAAGCACACAATCAGATATATGTTTTGAATATGCATAGAGCTTAGAAAAAATATGTCTAGGTTTGAATCTGCTGACTTTGAAGTGTATTTATGGATGACTACATTTGATGTTTACATTATTACTTTTGCATATCTATGCGCTCTTTCTTTGTATAAATTCTGCCAATGTTATCTGTAGACTGATGCTGGAAAAAGAGCTGAAGCTGTAGCTACAGTTGTTGCAGCAGTTGATCAGGCACGTGTTCGATCACCATGGGAAACAGAACAAGCAGATGAAACTTATGTAAAGCAGAAAACTTTGGAATATGGCTATAAAGAGCGTGCTGTAACAGACCATGTTGCTGAGACCCCAGCAGAGCGTCATGTTGTCACCAAAGAAGTTAAAACTGTCTATGTTCCTCCCGAGAAACACATCTCAGCTGCTGAAAAGGAAGCTCATATATCAACAGAGGTTAGACTCAGTTTACAATGCATTCTTTTCCAAAATCTATCTCCCAGTGAAATCTGTTGCAGTTTGGAGAACAGCATCAAATTTTCAACATTTTTCATTGCTTTTTGTAGATTAAAAAAGCAGCAGAAATGAGGGCTGAGACGACAATTCATGTTGAACACCCGCGACCACGCACAGCAAGCCCCCACTTCACAGTCTCTAAAGTTGCTGTTCCTAAACCAGATCATACATATGAGGTAAGAAGTGAAAAGTATCTAAGAGGAACAGTATGCTCATTTAGAATGATCAGTCACCTATTCCATTTTGCTTTTTCTTCCTCTTCAGTATGGTGCTTTCCCAGAGGAAGAGTTATATGCTCTCTACAGTTGTTTCTGGTGACTTCTTCACATAATATTAAAAAGTTCCCATTTAATTAATTTTCTCATTCAAGCATATTTTCTCTTCATCTGGATTTTAAAAATTAACTTTCTTTCCCCCTCAAACATAATTAAACAGTAAGAATTACCTAAAATAGTTTTTTCTTCAAAAAATTCTGTATGTTTTCCACCTACAGTAACATTTTGAAATCTCTTCAGTTATATCACTGACAATTATGTCATTAGTAGTACTGCTTATTATTATTACATTTATTATTGCAGTATCAGACAGATTACATAGAAAGCTAAAGCCTCTCATGTTACATTTAAGAACTTTTTAAGGTAAAATTATAGAGAAAACAAATATTTTGAATGTTAGACAGATAAAAAATAATATGAAGTTACTATATCTTTATATTTTACTACTGCAATCTAAACCAAGAATTCATTTGTCTCCTCTGTTTAATATCTTTATCAATGATATTCACAAGGAGATTGAGAGGACCGTCAGTAAGTTTGCAGATGACACCAAGTTAGGTGGGAGTGTTGATCTGCTTGAGGGTAGGAAGGCTCTGCAGAGGGACATGCACAGGCTGGATCATTGTGCTAAGGCCAAAAACATGGGCTTCAACAAGACCAAGTGCTGAATCCTGAAGCTGGGCCACAACAACCCTGTGCAACATTACAGGCTTGGGGATGAATGGATGAAAAGCTGCTTGGCAGAAAGGGAACTGGGGATATTGATCAACAGCCAGGTGAACATGAGCCAGCAGTGTGCTCAGGTGGCCAAGAAGGCCAACAGCATCCTGGCCTGCATCAAGAACAGTGTGGCCAAGAGGGCTAGAGATGTTATCATGCCTCTGTACTTGGCACTGGTAAGACCACATCTTGAGTACCGTGTTCTGTTTTGGACGCCACAGTATAAGAAAGACATTGAGGTGCTGGATTTGGTCCAAAGAAGGGCAACAAAGCTGGTGTGAGGGCTCTTGGGAATAAATCTGGTGTGAGTTGGGGTTGCTTAATCTGAAGAAAAGGAGGCTTAGGGGAGATATTATGGCTCTCTACAAGTACTTGAAAGAAGGTTGTAGAGAGGTGGGTGTTGGTCTCTTCTCAAAGTCACAATTGATAGGACAAGAGGAAATGGGATCAAGTTGCACCAGGAGACGTTTAGGTTGGATGTTAGGAAAATCTTCTATACCAAAAGTGTTATCAAAGGTTGTAACAGGCTGCCTAGGGAAATGATTGAATCAGCATCCATGGGTGTATTTAAAAGCCGTCTAGCTATGGTGCTCAAGGATATGGTGTAGTAGTGGCACCAGCAGAGTTAGAGAACAGTTGGACTTGGTGATTTTAAAGGTCTTTTTCAACCATAGTGATTCTGTGATTTGTGTATATAGAGCTTTGATATTGCCAACAAACAAGCAACTAAAGAAGCAACTGGTTCATATGCAATCTGCTCAAGAAAGATGCTGTCTCCTTTGAAAGTAATAGGACAAGCAAACAGTAACTCTTTCTCATCTTAGGTTTCAATAGCTGGATCTGCTATGGCTACTCTGGAAAAAGAGTTATCGGCTACTTCTGCTGTGCAAAAGATAACCAAGCCTGTGAAACCACCTCAGCTAAAGCCGCATGAAGTCAGGATAAAAGCAGAGCCAGTTCCCCCTCCACAGTTTCCCTTTGGAGAGGCTGCTGAGACCTATAAAAGTCGCTATGATGTTGAGACTAAAGCAGAGACAGGTGTAAGCATTAAAGGTGAAGCAGTGCGGGAAGAACACTTGGTATTTCGGAAAGAAGGTGAAGAAAAGGTATGTTATTAAAGAGGATTTTCATCTCTGTGGCTGACTTGTATCTTAATAACGTAGCATTGCCATACTTGTTTGCTGTTCCTCATTGCAATTTTCCACTTTTACAGCTTTCTGCTGACTTTTAGCTTTGTTGTTTTACATAAATCCTTCTAAGGACCTAATATCTACTTATGATAAGCAAAGAGTTCTTTTAACCTAATTTCTTATCTAAATTTTTGGCTGATTTGGTTTTAAGGATAACAAACACCTTGGTTTTGTTAGGTCTGTATTAACTGTATTTTAAACAACTTAGGTGACAGAAACTGCCAGAGTTCCTGTGACTGCAGAAATTCCTGCTACTCCACCCACCTTAGTCTCAGTAAGTTATCTCTATGTAGACTGAAGAATTACACCGTTTTACCTGTTTTGTATTCTAGCTTTTATCTTTAAACATGAAAATTTGGTTTTATTTAATCTTTTAAACTCTTAGACTTACGTGATGATGATTAAGGGACCTGAGCATTTCTCCTATGAAGAAAGACTGAGAGAATTGGGGCTGTTTAGTCTTGAGAGGAGAAGACTGAGAGGGGATCTTATTAATGGCTATAAATATCTGAGGGGTGGGTGTCAGATGGAAGGAGCTAATCTCTTTTCTGTAGTGCCCAGTAACAGGACAAGGAATAAGGGGTATAAACTTGAACAAAAGGTTCCACCTCAACATGAGGAGAAACTTAATTGTGAGGGTGGCAGTGAACTGGAACAGGCTGCCCATAGAGGTTGTGGAGTCTCCTTCTCTAGAGACTTTCAAGACCTGCCTGGATATGTTCCTGGGTGGCATAGCCTAGATGTTCCNAAAGACTGAGAGAATTGGGGCTGTTTAGTCTTGAGAGGAGAAGACTGAGAGGGGATCTTATTAATGGCTATAAATATCTGAGGGGTGGGTGTCAGATGGAAGGAGCTAATCTCTTTTCTGTAGTGCCCAGTAACAGGACAAGGAATAAGGGGTATAAACTTGAACAAAAGGTTCCACCTCAACATGAGGAGAAACTTAATTGTGAGGGTGGCAGTGAACTGGAACAGGCTACCCATAGAGGTTGTGGAGTCTCCTTCTCTAGAGACTTTCAAGACCTGCCTGGATATGTTCCTGGGTGGCATAGCCTAGATGTTCCTGCACTGTCAGGGGTGTTGGACTCGATGATCTCTAGAGGTACCTTCCACCCCTAACGTTCTATGATTCTACTCAGGCACACAATTAATCTCTGATACAAACTATTCTGAATGTTTGTTACAGGGGTGATTCTTCATAATTATGTCATATAGTAGATTGCCCTTTGTGGTGAAACAAGATCTCACTATGATCTGCATAAATATCCACCTACCTTTTCATTTTCTTGGTAATGACAGTAATGTGCAGAGATCCTAAATCCAGTTTGAAATACTTCCCTCTGGAAAATGCCCCTATTTTTTTTTTTCCTGGATACACTGCTAAACAGAACACTGTTGTAATGAAGCAGACATTACATTTTCCATTCAAACAGGTTTTAGTTACTTAAATGTCTGTCTAGTAGAAAAAAATAGATACTAACTATGATAATTATTTTTTGTCATACAGGGCCTCAAAAATAAGACTGTGACTGAAGGCGAGTCTGTCACGCTGGAATGCCATATCTCTGGTCATCCTCAGCCTACTGTGACATGGCACAGGGAAGACTACAAGATTGAGAGCTCAATGGACTTTCAGATCACTTTCAAAGCAGGGCTTGCTCGCCTTGTAATTCGTGAAGCCTTTGCAGAAGACAGTGGAAGATTTACCTGCACGGCTACCAATAAGGCTGGGAGCGTCAGCACATCTTGCCACTTACATGTGAAAAGTAAATATACTTATAGAATCATTTAGGTTGGAAAAGACCTTTAGGATCGAGTCCAACTGTTAACTAACCCTAACCAAGTCCCTTAAGTGCCATATCTACATATCTTTTAAATACCTTCAGGGGTGGTGATTCAACCACTTCCATGGCCAGTCTGTTCCATTGTTTTACAGCCCTTTCAGTGAATATATTTTTCCTCATATCTAATCTAAACCTGCCCTGGTGCAACGCCAGCCCATTTCTTCTTGTCACTGTAGGAAGATTACAGTGTTGTTAACTGCACTTTTACTTGTAGTATAACAGACATTTTGTCAGCTCCCAAGTAGAAGGCTCCCATATGACTTGAATTGTATTGCAGGGCTGTTAGGTAACAGGGCTGTAAGAATGCGAGGAAAAGGCCAATTACAGGCTAATGGAGACTCTTAACTTACTTCCTCAGTGGAAGTTCCTGGCACTCTGAGCCTATTAACTACTTAGCCTTCTTTCTCTTTGTGTCAGCTAAACTAAATGCTTAAGTGTTGTTGCAGTATTTAAAAAATCTGGTATATTGGTCTTACAGTTTCAGAAGAAATTGAGACTCGAGAAACCATTTCTGAGAAGGCTGTTACAGAAGAGAAGCGGTAAGATTACTTTCCTAAACAGACTGCTCCTACTGTGGTCATTAGTTTCTTGTACTCTGTTTATGAGAGCTTCAGACATTAACTCACCTGCACTGCAATCTTATTTCAGCTATGTGGAGACAAAAGACGTTGTAATGGAAGATGTGTCTGCTGCAGCAGAAGAAGTATCAGGAGAACCCATACCTCCTTTCTTCATAAGAAAACCCATAGTACATAAATTAATTGAAGGTGGGAGCATTATTTTTGAATGCCAAGTAGGGGGCAACCCAAAGCCACATGTCTACTGGAAAAAAGGTGGAGTTCCTCTAACGACTGGCTACAGGTACTTTGAATACGATGTACAAAAACTATTTAAACATATTTTTAAAGAATATTAAATTGACAGTACCGTAATTTTGATTTTATTATTGAAGCTGAGCCAAATAACATCACTGATTCTGTGAGATTTTATTTTATAAATGGAAAAATTATAGGAACGTGTCCTGAAGTGAGACTTTATAGGCTTGCTAAGTTTTGCAATATAAATATTCAAATGACCACAAAATGCAAAATGTTATGTATCCTTAAAAACAAATCAGGAAGGAGTTTTGAGTTCATTTTATTCTATCTATGCAAATGTTGTCTGTAGAAAGCAGCACTATTTCTAGCAGGAAAAAAAAATAAAAAATTTGTAGCATTCCTGAAATATATCTTGCTATAATGACCCATATTATGACAAAATGCATGCACATAGCATATACTATTTTTTTGTATCTGATAACTAGATTTCTGATATTTCAGTACTGCTGTTTGCATCCCATTGTTTTACTGACAACAGGAAGAAAGTAGACCTCTACTCTGGGTTCAGCATGGATGCTTTTCCTACGCTGTTCTGCAGATTTATTGAGTGAAAACTCCCTGTAATTTTTTTTTTTGTCTTGCACAAATTAAGAGTGATTCTGATTAATTGTATAATGAGAAGCAAATTCACTGTAAAGTCTGTTCATCAGAGTTATAGAGATCTTGTATTTTTCTGTTTTCTGTAGATACAAAGTGATTTACAAAAGAGAAACCGGGGAATGCAAACTTGAAATTTCCATGACTTTTGCCGATGATGCCGGAGAATACACCATTGTTGTTCGTAATAAACATGGAGAAGCTTCTGCAACGGTCTCCCTACTAGAAGAAGGTACATTGTAGAATAAATAAATGCAAAATTTTTCTTACAATTAACTTTAAAATGTGAAACAACATTTTAAATTATGCTGCAAATTCTTTGCAGCTTAGTTTGGTAAGTTCAAGAAAGATTAAGGACGATCTGGTGGTTCTGTTTCTGCAAGACAGAGTATTTGACATCAGGTTCTTGAAGGACTTATATCCTTTCCTAGAATGTGTAACTATAGGAAACTTCTTCTCTTGATATCCATAACAGTCTACATAAAATAAGGCATTCAGAGTGTGATGTTGGGACAGGAGGTTAATCAATTACAAAAAAAAAAGTGAACTTTTTTTTTTTTCCTCCTTGTGAAAATGTGTGCAAGTTTTCAGGAGACAGAGCCATGGTGAAGAATTTGTAAAAAAGTCTCTACAGGTGCTTCCAATTGGAAAACTACACCACCTAAATTACACAGTAAAACTTTTACCTGTTTATAAAGCTCATCTGGGGCATCGGTATTTTATTGCTGTTTGGTTTTGTTGCCTAAACAAACAGAAATTCTGAATCAGCAAAACCAGTAAAATCAGTTTGTACTTCTTTCCTCTATGCAATCCAGTGAAACCCAAAACCCACAAAAATTTATCAAATTTAATGTGTTCTTAATTCTTAGCTGATTATGAAGCCTACATAAAATCACAACAAGAAATGATGTACCAAACTCAGGTGACTGCATATGTACAGGAACCTAAAGTGGCTGAGGTAGCCCCAGCTGTTTCATATGGTGACTTTGAAAAAGAATACGAAAAAGAACAAGCCTTAATTAGGAAGAAAATGGCGAAAGATACAGTGATGGTCAGAACTTTTGTAGAAGATGAGGTACGTCTACCACTCCATAATAATTTTGTATACTGATATTTTACTGGTACAAATCACTTCTTTACAAGGTCTTTATCTTACACACAGAACTAATGGTCTTGCTTTTCTGTATAGGAATTCCATATTTCTTCTTTCGAAGAAAGACTTATCAAGGAAATTGAACTCAGAATTATTAAGACCACCTTAGATGAACTTCTTGAAGAAGATGGAGAGGAGATGATGGTTGATATATCTGAATCTGAAGCTATAGAAGCAGGATTTGATTTAAGATTAAAGAATTACAGAACCTTTGAAGGGACAGGAGTTACTTTCCATTGTAAGACAACTGGATATCCATTGCCAAAGGTACCCCAAATCTATGTGACATTAATCTATTTAAAAAAAAAAAAATATCACATCAGGTGCTCTACTTGAAATTCCCTAAATTCCCTTAGCAGCTCATAGTCAGACGTTCTACATTCTGCATAGAAAACAGCAAATCTCAAAGGAAATCCAGTCTTCGGTTTTGCTATCAACCTGAATTTTCCTTTTGTTCCATAGTAGAATAGTGTTATGTTGTTTAGCCAGTTCAGAGGTAGGTTAGATTTACTAGTTATGTTGGTCTTGCTTCTGAGTATCTCAGAGTTAGATCACACAAGTAGCAAGTTTGATCTAGGTTACTTTGCTCTGTCAAAATGGACTTTTAGATCTGTTTCTAGCTCTAAAACTCATGTTTCAGGCTACTGTGAAATTGTGTTACTTTAGTCTTACTTATTTAATATAAAAATGTTAATGTTGACATCTATAAATGGCCTATGATAATGCATAAGATGAAAAATAGGAAGCTGTGATATATGTGGGTCACTACTGAATCTTGGTCTTTAGGAGAGTTCACATATCATTCCACTGTTTCTTTCCATGCAGATTGCATGGTACAAGGATGGTAAGCGCATAAGGCATGGAGAGCGCTACTACATGGAATTGCTGCAAGATGGCAGTGCCAGTCTGCGTTTGCCTGTGGTTTTACCAGAAGATGAAGGAATTTATACTGTCTTTGCCAGTAATACGAAAGGAAATGCTATTTGCTCAGCAAAACTCTATGTTGAGCCTGTTGCACCCACAGCAACTCCAGGTTATATGCCAGGACCAGAAGTTATGAGAAGATACAGGTACGTACACAGTAATACATAAATTTCAGGAGACTTCGGTCTGCTGTGATAGACAGTCTAAAAGCTGATTACATAGCAGCTAAACAGCTTCAGTGATTGAACTGTGCATACCTCTAGTGAAGTTCTTAAATACTGTTTGTTTATATTGATTTATGTACCAAATCTTTTCTGATTTGCCTTCTTAATGAGCAGTACAGTTCCCAGAGTACTATCATTCACATGTATATCCAACCACAGTATTAGACTTACAAGTAAACATATTTTTTTCTTAAAGTACTCATCTTTTGGAAAAATAATTATTCTTCACTTGACATTATAGTGCTGTGTGTGACTCTCATTTCCCACCCTTGAAATTGATATATTTCTATGACACAAAAGATCCAGCAGTCCCACATACTATGTTCTGTATCCATATACATCCACACTCATGCACAGACATACACAAGGTTACATCTGTATCTGTACAGTATCCAAAAGCCAAACATTTCCTTGGCTGTGGTGTAAAATAATACTATTTATCTATATAAATTGCTGTCAAAAACCTAAAGAAAATTGACTACAAATAAATATAAATTTTGTTACAATTTATCACATAAGTAACTTGGTTAATCTCTTTAAAATAAATCACGCTAAAGGCAAAATTTGAATTCTGAACCCACTGCTATATGACAGTGTCATATTTATTGTTTCTTTCCAGGTCTATTTCTCCACGCTCTCCAAGCAGGTCTCCTGCCCGCAGTTCTCCTTCTCGTTCTCCTGCCCGCAGATTAGAAGAAACTGATGAAGGGCAACTAGAGAGACTATATAAGCCAGTTTTTGTGCTGAAACCTACATCATTTAAATGTTCACAGGGACAAACAGCAAGATTTGACTTAAAAGTTGTCGGCAGACCGATGCCGGAGACCTACTGGTTCCATAATGGTACATAATTCTCAATTTTATCAATAAATAATCTTAAAAAAACAATCTTAACATCCATTTTACATCTTGTTGAGACACTGTTTTGAGTGCAACTTTTTTTTTTTTTAATGTGTATCTGTAGGTCAGCAAGTGGTTAATGACTACACCCATAAAATAGTCATTAAAGAAGATGGCACACAGTCATTGATCATTGTTCCTGCTATGCCTGATGACTCTGGCGAATGGGCTGTCATCGCTCAGAACAGGGCAGGCAAAGCTTCAGTCTCAATGACACTGACTGTGGAAGGTATCTACTATGCATGCTATTTTTAGGAGGCTGGTTGTTTCATATTAGAAAGCTTAGTTATGTCTTTCATCTTGTGATAACTTATCCTTGTGCTTTCAGCTAAAGAAGACCTAGTCAGACCCCACTTTGTGGAAAGGCTGAAGAATGTTAGTGTAAAGGAAGGTTCTAGACTGGAGATGGCAGTGAAAGCTACTGGTAACCCTAATCCTGACATTGTATGGCTGAAGAACAGTGACATTATTGTACCTCATAAATACCCCAAAATAAAGTAAGCATTTTTATTTTGTTTAAATAATAAAGGAGTTAATCACCATTCTGCAAAGTGCCTCCAGTGTGCTGCATACCCTTGCTTCCATAGAATGGATTGACTAAAGGCTTGGTCCAATGTCTAATAAAACTACTAACAACTTTTGTGCTGCAGCAAGGTTAAAAGACATAAGACATTGTAGGACTAATTTTTCCACCTCGTATATTTTGTATTCTGTAAAGCTAATGCTTTTACAACAGGGAATTAGGGAACCTTTATCTGTCTCTAATACTGAAGTACCCTGCAGACAAAACTGCCATTGAATTCAAGGCTTATTTTTATTATCTTTATCTGTTTGATTGTCAGGCACTGCATATATGAACATGAATAAACATAAACAATGTGTCTAATTCCTCCGGAGATTTACCTTTGGAGGCTTTGACCTAATTTTGGAGAAGGGAGAAAATGAATGACAAAGAAGTGAAAAAAGTTTGTAAAAAATTGTTTTAATATTTCAGGATTGAAGGAACTAAAGGAGTAGCTGCCCTTAAAATTGAATCTACTGCCAGGCAAGATGCTGCATGGTATACTGCTACGGCTATAAATAAAGCTGGGCGGGACACTACTCGATGCAAAGTAAATGTTGAAGTTGAACATGCAGAGCCTGAACCAGAAAGGAGATTAATCATTCCAAAAGGAACTTACAAAGCTAAAGAGATTGCAGCACCAGAGTTAGAGCCTCTCCATTTACGTTATGGTCAAGAGCAGTGGGAGGAAGGAGATCTCTATGACAAAGAAAAGCAACAAAAACCATTTTTTAAGAAGAAACTCACATCTTTAAGGCTCAAACAATTTGGACCAGCGCATTTTGAGTGCAGGCTTACACCAATTGGCGACCCAACCATGGTGGTGGAGTGGTTGCATGATGGAAAACCCTTGGAAGCAGCTAACAGACTCCGCATGATCAATGAGTTTGGGTACTGTAGCCTGGACTACGGAGTAGCCTATTCCAGAGATAGTGGAGTGATCACTTGCAGGGCAACTAACAAATACGGTACAGACCATACATCAGCTACTTTGATCGTGAAGGATGAGAAAAGCCTCGTGGAAGAATCCCAGTTACCGGAAGGGAGAAGGGGACTGCAGCGGATTGAAGAATTAGAAAGAATGGCCCATGAGGGTGCTCTTCCTGCAGTTGCAGTGGACCAAAAGGAAAAACAAAAACCAGAAATTGTTTTGGTTCCTGAACCTGCAAGAGTCCTGGAAGGTGAAACAGCACGATTCCGCTGTCGTGTGACTGGCTATCCTTTGCCCAAGGTCAACTGGTACCTCAACGGACAGCTCATCCGTAAGAGCAAGAGGTTTAGACTCCGTTATGATGGAATCTACTACCTGGATATTGTGGACTGCAAATCTTATGACACAGGAGAGGTGAAAGTCACTGCAGAGAATCCAGAAGGCTTTATTGAACATAAGGTGAGACTTGAGATCCAGCAGAGGGAAGACTTCAGATCTGTTCTTCGTCGTGCTCCTGAACCCAAACATGAGCCCGTAGCAACAGAGGCTGGCAAACTTCTATTTGAGGTACAGAAGGTAGACAAACCCTCAGAGGCAACAACCAAAGAAGTGGTGAAACTGAAAAGGGCTGAAAGAATCACTCATGAGAAGCTTTCAGAAGAATCTGAAGAACTGCGTAGTAAATTCAAGCGTAGGACAGAAGAGGGCTATTATGAAGCCATCACTGCTGTGGAACTTAAGTCTCGTAAAAAGGATGAATCATATGAAGAAATGCTAAAAAAGACAAAAGAAGAACTTCTTCACTGGACCAAAGAGATCCCAGAGGAAGAGAAGAAAGCACTTCCTCCTGAAGGCAAAATCACCATTCCAACATTCAAACCAGAGAAGGTTGAGCTTAGTCCAAGCATGGAGGCTCCCAAGATATTTGAGCGAATTCAAAGCCAGACTGTAGCCCAGGGAACAGATGCACACTTCCGTGTAAGAGTGGTGGGAAAACCAGACCCTGAGTGCCAGTGGTTCAAAAATGGTGTGCAGATTGAAAGGACTGATCGTGTTTATTGGTACTGGCCTGAAGATAATGTTTGTGAATTAGTCATCAGAGATGTGACTCCTGATGATTCTGCCAGCATCATGGTGAAGGCAGTCAATATAGCTGGTGAAACTTCTAGCCATGCTTTCCTGTTAGTACAAGGTAACTTAAATTCTCTTGCTTTTATCCTATTGCTTATCATAGTATGTTAAGTTTATATATAGTCAGTACACTGTTGATTCATTGCATATTGTTTTGCACAGCCAAACAGTTAATCAGCTTCACTCAGAAGTTACAAGATGTTGTTGCTAAACAGAAGGACTCCATGGCAACATTTGAATGTGAGACATCAGAACCTTTTGTCAAAGTCAAATGGTTTAAGAATGGAATTGAAATTAATTCTGGGGACAAATACAGGATGCACTCAGACAGAAAAGCTCATTTTCTTTCTGTACTAACAATTGAAATGTCTGATGCTGATGACTACAGCTGTGCACTGGTAGAAGATGAATCCATAAAAACTACTGCAAAGCTTACTGTTGAAGGTAAGAAGCTCACAGCTCAGTACTACACAGCACTGCTATGTGAAGTCAACTACAAGAAGAAATAAAACAATGTAAAATTATGCCTGTCACACTAAGAAATGTTCAAGCTGCTTTCACAGTCTCAGAATCCACTATGAAAGTTTGGAGATACTTTTATGTGAAATAGTTACACCGTAAATATTTATTATTTTTTTTTAGATTAATTTAATATGAAATGTTTTTGTTGGGGGTATCTAATCAGTCTTATTAATTAATGTAATTATTTTTGCATATAGGTGCTGTGGTTGAGTTTATTAAAGAACTTGAGGATGTTGAAGTACCAGAATCTTTCTCAGGTGAACTGGAATGTGAGGTTTTCCCAGAAGATGTGGAGGGGAAATGGTATCATGGTGATGTTGAACTCACTTCTAATCATAAATATGTGATTACATCCCGCCGTGGTCGACAAATCCTCACTATTAAAGAGGTTAATAAAGATGATCAAGGAGAGTATAGCTTTGTTGTTGACGGTAAAAGGACTCACTGCAAACTGAAGATGAAGCGTAAGTGTATATTGTTCATATATTACAGATTTTGTATATTATAGCATATATTATAGCTACTGCCTTAATATTCAATATTCTGCATACCTGTTATGAGGATTAATTAACTTCATTTTATTCCACAGCTCGACCTATGGCTATTCTTCAAGGACTTACTGATCAAAAAGTCTGTGAGGGAGATATTGTACAACTTGAAGTTAAAGTCTCCTTAGAAAATGTGGAAGGTGTCTGGATGAAAGATGGTCATGAAATTCAATCAAGTGATCGTATTCACATAGTGTTGGATAAACAGTCACACATGTTGCTGATAGAAGATGCAACAAAGGAGGATAGTGGAGCTTACTCTTTTAGTGTTCCTGATCTTGAACTGTCAACCACTGGACAAATCACAGTGTACAGTAAGTCATTATCATGATTTTGAATATGTGTTTGATTTTGGGATCATTTAGCATTCTTAAAAGCATGTTGGGTTTTTTCATGATGAATATTTTTGTAATTTGACAGGTGTGGAAATAATGGTGCCTCTAAAAGATGTGCATGTAGTTGAAGGAACAAAAGCTATCCTCGAATGCAAAGTTTCAGCACCTGATGTGTCTTCCTCCAAATGGTATCTAAATGATCATCAGATAAAGCCTGATGAACGTGTACAAGCTGTATGTAAAGGCACTAAGCAGAGGCTAGTACTTACAAGAACCCATGCATCAGATGAAGGACGTTATAAGCTAATGGTTGGCAAAGTTGAAACAAGTTGCAATGTCACAGTTGAAAGTAGGTTTCCTCTGAGATGCACATCTTTTTGTGAAATTATTTATTTAAAAACAAACCTATGGAAACAATTAATATACTTGTAATGTACTCTTTCTATAGAAATTCAGATTATTAGAGGCCTTCATGACATCACCTGCACTGAAACTCAGAATGTATCCTTTGAGGTCGAGCTCTCCCATTCAGGGATTGATGTAATTTGGCATTTCAAAGGCGAAGAGATAAAGTCTGGTCCTAAATATAAAATTGAAACACGTGGCAAGATATATAAATTGACAGTGGTGAAGATGATGAAAGATGATGAAGGAGAATATGTATTTTATGCAGGAGAGAAGAAAACATCTGGAAAGCTCATAGTAGCAGGTTAGTGGATTTTTCACTGTGATTTAAAAACAATACTCAATGTGCTGTATTTTGTAATTGCAGAAATTGTACTGTTTCTGTAATTTTTCTGGTCTTTAATTTATCATTTTTTTTCTATGTTCTCCTTGCACTTTCTCTTATCTTTTGTGATTGGTATAATTTGAATTCAACGAAGCTTTTAAGTAAGCGCTAATATGTTTTGCTAAATCAGAGCCATAGTATGGAATGCTGTAGTATGCTTTGATGCAATTAATGTAAACAGAAGATTTTTGTCTTGAATGTTTGGAGTACCTGTGCTGATAATAATAATTAAAAAAAAAAAAAAAAGAGAGACAGAGAATAACTAGGAAAGAAATAAGAAACTTCTTTTTGTGATGTTCAGGTCATATTCTATTCTTGAGTTTTCACAGGACTCAGAATGTCTATGGGCATGCTGCAAATTAGGTCAAAGAACTCTAGCATCTAATTTTCATGTGGTTGCATGTCTATATAGGGAAAGCTGAACAGCAACACAACAAAATCATGTTTTCGTTTTTGCTTCTCAACAGGTGGTGCAATTTCAAAGCCTCTTACTGACTTGACTGTGGCTGAGTCCCAGTCAGCTGTTTTTGAATGTGAGGTGGCAAACCCAGAATCAGATGGCCAGTGGCTACAAAATGGTAGACCATTAGCTATGACAGATCAGTATCGTGCTGAGTCTGATGGTGTAAAGAGAAGGCTCAATATCCCTGTCACAAAACTGGATGATATGGGTGAATACAGCTATGAAATAGGAAGCTCAAAGACATCTGCCAAACTGAAGGTCGAAGGTGAGTACTTTTTATAACTACCTCAGTCCAGCATCAGTCACGATGTCCTGGATCAGGCCCTAAGATACAAGCATATTTCGCTTCATTTTCTGAAAATATTTTAAAATTATGGTGCACTTTATGAAGTAGAAAACTTACTGTATTTTGGAATCTGTATTTGAAATTTAGCATGGCATTTTAATAAACCCACGCTGTATTCAGGGTAGTGGCTAGCAGGTAAAAATTCAATCTTTGCTAGGTGTATAATAAACATAGAAAATTAAAACCCTGTTTCTCATGTATGCTAAAAATTAAATGTTCCTTTATGTGTTCCAAACACACCATTTTGTGGTAAACTGTATAAATTAATATATGCATAATAGATTTTAAAGTGAAGCACCATGATTCAATTTTATTAAGACTATTATATTTACTATAATTTTAAATTTTGGTCTGTTTTGTCAAGTCTTTTTTATTTTTTTTTTCCTTATTTTTTTCCTAGCTGTTAAGATAAAGAAGACACTAAAGAACTTGACTGTAACAGAAACACAGGAGGCAGTTTTCAGTGTAGAATTGAGCCACCCTGATGTGAAAGGAGCTCTATGGATTAAAAATGGTGTTGAACTTGAATCAAGTGACAAATATGAAATATCAGTGAAAGGAACTGTTCACACACTGAAAATCAAACACTGTGTTGTCACTGATGAGTCTGTATATAGCTTTAAGCTTGGAAAGATAGGAGCAAATGCCAGACTTCATGTGGAAAGTAAGCCAACCTGGTCTGAATGGTTGTTTTAATGTGTAGCTTGAAATGACAATCAAACACACTGCTGAATCTTGCTTTTTTTCTCAAGCCGTCAAGATCATCAAAAAGCCAAAGGATGTGACTGCTTTGGAAAATGCTGTTGTCTCCTTTGAACTGAGTGTATCCCACGATACTGTACCAGTCCGATGGTTCCATAAAAACATTGAGCTTAAACAAAGTGATAAATACAAGATGCTCTCTCAAAGGAAAGTTCACAAGCTTATGCTGCATAACATATCTCCTGCTGATGCTGGGGAATACACAGCTCTTGTTGGGCAAATTGAGTGTAAAGCAAAACTCTTTGTTGAAAGTAAGTATTGTAAGTTTGTAAGAAAGTAATTATATGAATTGCTACACGAATTCATATGGAACAACTTATGAACAACTGATACTTAACAGTTACCCTTGGGTTTTTGCAGTCTTCCACACATGCTGGCTTTTAACAGACCTTTCCTTTTCTTTTGTCGTCCCCCCTACTTTTAGCCATACATATCACAAAGACGATGAAAAATATTGAAATTCCTGAGACCAAAACAGCCTCTTTTCAATGTGAAGTTTCTCATTTCAATGTGCCTGCTGTCTGGTTGAAAAATGGTGTGGAGATTGAAATGAGTGAAAAGTTCAAAATAGTGGTCCAGGGGAAACTCCATCAGCTCAACATCATGAACACAAGCAGTGAAGATTCTGCAGAATACACATTTGTCTGTGGAAATGACAGAGTCAGTGCAACTCTGACCGTAAAACGTATGTAAAAATTAAATTAGCCATAATATTTTACAGTTACCAATAATGGAGTTATTGTTAATGCAGGTGCTTGGTCTAATTCAGACAAGCCCAGCATTGCTGTAGGGGTACTTGCAATGCTAAACAGTCTCAGTTACATTTTTAAAAGAGACTTAGTTGTGAATTCGAAAGTCAGATCCTGGATTCTTCTGTTTAGGCCAACGTGGCTAAACACCATGTCACCATAGAAGGTAGAATTTGGATTCCTATGTCATGCAGAAGTTTTGGGAAATTTAGTTGTAGTATTGATTCTGGACACAGGACCTTACTTCAAATATTACCAAAATCCAGGATCTGCCTTAAAGAATTTTAAGCATTTCTGATCCACTGAGCATGCATTTCAAATAAAGCGAAACAGAACAACAACAACAAAACAAACAAACAAACAAAAAAAAACCAACCGACCAAAACCACAAAAAAAAACCCAAACACAAAAAAACCCACAAAACTAAGCCATGTCCATTTCTTTTTTTTTAGCCATCCTAATTACTTCTATGCTAGAAGACATCAATGCTGAAGAGAAAGATACAATAACATTTGAAGTTACTGTTAACTATGAAGGTATCTCATATAAATGGCTAAAGAATGGGATAGAAATAAGATCCACTGATAAATGCCAGATACGAACAAAGAAGCTCACACACTCCCTCTCCATAAGGAACGTGCATTTTGGCGATGCTGCAGAATACACTTTTGTTGCTGGAAAAGCAGCTTCATCAGCCAATTTATATGTGGAAGGTATTTGTCCTCCTGTTTTGTATATTTAGTGTCTTCTAGTGGTTTAAATGACATCATGGAACTCATTCTATATTTATGTGCCCTAGCTCGTCATATTGAATTTAGGAAACATATTAAAGACATCAAGGTTGTGGAGAAGAAGAGGGCTATTTTTGAATGTGAAGTTTCAGAGCCTGACATTCAGGTCCAGTGGATGAAGGATGGACAAGAACTCCAGATTGCTGATAGGTAAATGATTGATTCAACATTATATCGACTTCTTATATATTTTCCCCCATGAAATAACTTGCCCATTTTCTTTTCTGATGTCTTCAGGATGAAAATTCAGAGAGAGAAATATATCCATCGTCTCATTATTTCTTCCACAAGAATGTCTGATGCTGGTCAGTACACTGTAGTAGCAGGTGGAAACACCTCCAGTGCCAATTTGATTGTGGAAGGTCGTGACATTCGTATCAGAAGCATCCATAAAGATATTCAGGTATGGCCTATGCAGAAGAATAAATATTTCATGACTTTGTCACTCAAAGAATAACACAAGGGAAGAACAACAGTATCTAACCAGCAAGGGTCCTAAAGCAGAAATCTGTAATCATAAATTCAGGGCCTCCTAGGAAACTGGAATATGTGACCCTCTACAAAAGCAAATGTTATTTCTAATATTTATTCTACTTGTTCAAAGGTCATTGAGAGACAAAGAGCTGAAATTGAATTTGAAGTCAATGAAGATGACATTGAACCACAATGGTACAAGGATGGTATTGAGATCAACTTCCAATATGAGGAAAGATACAGTTATGTGGTAGAAAGGAGAGTTCATCGAATGACCATCTTTGAAACAACTTACTCTGATGCTGGAGAATACACTTTTGTTGCAGGACGGAATAGGAGTTCTATTGTTCTCTATGTGAATGGTAGGTGTTCCTGCAAACAATGTTTTGACTGTATTTATCACCCTGTGCTTTTCTGATTTCTATATAGCTTTTATGGAATTCTAACTCTGGAAGTTAAAAAATAAAAATAATAATAATAAAAAAATCCAAACAAATCCTTATGTTTGAAACACTACCAAAATCCTCATGTACATGGATGTTTCCTGCTCTACTGAAAGAGCTGGTTAGCTGATGAAAATGCTACAGCAGGTTTTTTCGCCACTTTATTTAATTAGACCAGGAAATTCTCAAGTGCAAATAAAACTAATTTGTTCAAATGGACAAATATTGTTTTCCAGAGGGATAAACCTAACAATTTTTGGACATGTTTTGATAGAAAACACTTGGCCAACACAGCTAATTATGCTAAGGCACTTGCTGCTTTATCATTCTCCCTATATCATGGAAAAAGGTAGATTTTCATGGACATGCAAGATTTGGAATAACAAGGGTTTTTTCAAAAAATGAAATAAAGCAAATCCTTCCTAATATTTTTTAAACCTTGCAAAATATTAATACTGAGATATCTTTCTCTCTCTTCCCCTTCCTCTCCCCCCCAATTTGCAGCTCCAGAACCACCCCAGATTATTCAGGAGCTAGAACCAACCACTGTGGAATCTGGCAAGCCTGCCCGCTTCTGTGCTATGGTATCAGGCAAACCACAGCCCAAAATTTCCTGGTACAAAGATGATCAACAGCTTTCTCCAGGTTTCAAGTGTAAATTTCTTCATGATGCACAAGAATATACTCTGTTGCTGATCGAAACTTTCCCTGAAGATGCAGCAGTGTACACCTGTGAAGCAAAAAATGACTATGGAGTTGCTACAACTTCAGCTTCACTTTCAGTGGAAAGTGAGTTTCCCGTGCTCATAACAATGTCTGTGAAATGTGATAGTCAATGTGTGTGACATCCTCATCTTTAAAAATGACAACTTTTTCTTATCCTTTAGTCCCTGAAGTTGTTTCCCCTGAGCTAGAAGTGCCAGTGTATCCACCTGCTGTCATCATACCACTGCGTGATGCTGTTACATCTGAGGGACAGTCTGCTTGTTTTCAGTGCAGAGTTACAGGAACAGGTGGGTTTCATTAAATCCTGTACATCTTTTTATATCTCAGAATTTTTCATCTACAGTTCAGGAAAACATGCAATGGTTTGTGTGCTGGGATTACTCCTTCCCTAGTAGTGTGGTCATTTGATGCATGTGTGCAGCAAAGAGTTACTCACTGATAGTTGTCAGTGAGTAAAATGTAGAGTTTCAAAACACAGGGTATCATGGTATCAAGAATCATCATGTTAAATGAACATGATGAAGTTTCTGATGACACACAGTGTCATGCCAGTTAATTACGTAGACTGAAATTGTGCCTCAACCTTTACCTTAACATTCCAAAGTATCATGTATCATTTTACAAAGAGTAAATTGCCATTGCATTCTTTTTTTACTAGCATAAAAAAGTATTTGCTCATTGTCTTTTTAAGGCCAGGTTTCCCTTAAATAAGTCTGCTTGCTTTAGTGACATAGAATATCATTCTACAATTAAAATAATTATTTCCAAGTTAACACAAAACCAAATAAAACTACATTTCTTTATTTCAATAAATGGCCTTGGGTATAACTAGCAATACAATATTCACATGGCAAAATGCAGAATAAGATCCACTTAAAATCCTAAATAATTTACAATTATTTAAATATAAATAAAAATCCAAATTTAAAAATATCCACATAAAATTGGTATTGTAAAAATCCACATAAAATTGGTATTATACATACGTATGGACAGATGACATCCAGAGGGACCTGGATAGGCTGTGGAGAGGTGGACAGATGAACCTTATGATGTTCAACAAGGCCAAGTGCAGGGTCCTGCACCTGGGCCAGGGTAACCAGCATTATCAGTATAGGCTGAGAGAGGATATACTGGAAAGCAGTCTTGTGGAATGGGACTTGGGGGTGCTGGTGGATGAAAAACTGGATATGAGCCACTAATGTGCAACTGCAGACCAGAAGACCAATCACATCCCTGGCTGCATCAAAAGAACTGTGTCCAGGAGATCAAGTGAGTTGATTCTGCCCCTCTACTCTGCCCTGGTGAGACATCACCTGGAGCACTGGGTCCAGTTCTGGAGCCCCCAGCACAAGAAGGGTGTAGACATATTGGAGGGTGTCCAGAGGAAGGCCACCAAAATGATAAGGGGAAGGGAGCATCTCTTGTATGAAGACAGGCTGAGGGAGTTGGGGCTGTTCATCCTGAAGAAGAGAAGGCTCCAGAGGGATGTTATAGTGACCTTCCAGTACCTGAAGGGTGTCTAAATGAAGGCAGGGGAAGGTCTATTCAAAAGGGTTTGTAATGATAGGACATGGTTTTAATCTAGGAAAGGATAGGTTTAGAGTGGATATTAGAACAAAGTTCTTTATTATGAGGGTGATAGATCACTGGAATGGGCTGCCCAGAGAGGTGGTGGAGGCCCCATCCCTGGAGTCATTCAAAGTCAGGCTTGATGGGTCTCTGAGCAACCTGCTGTAGGTAGGTGAGTTTGGACTAGATGACCTCTAGAGGTTCCTTCCAGCCTGAAACATTCTGTGATTCTATATGCAAATATATAAAAATTTCATTTCCATCACTTGAAATCAAACTGTTTTTAAAAACAAACAAACAATACGAAAAACCAACAAATCTGATTCTGTTTTAGAAATGGTGCTAGAACTCAGAAAATATATGTGGGAAAAAATGGCCTCTCTTCTGTGCAAAGCACACTAGTGTAATTTTTTGGACAAGAACTGTATTTATGTGAATGTGGAAGCTGCATTCACATCACAGAAAGTAAGGATCCATTCATCTAGGCCCCCTTTCACAGAAGCATTGAATGGTTTGGATTGAAAAAAACCTTTAAGATCATCAAGTCCAACCATGATTCTAACGCTGCCAAGTCCACCACTAAACAATATCTCTGAGCACCACATCTACACATCTTAGTACTTCCAGGGATGGTGACTCGACCACTTCCCTGGGCAGCTTGTTTCAGTGCTTCATAACCCTTTCAGTGAGGAAATTTTTCCTATTGAAAATTTCCTTTAATGAATGTTGTGCTTTTGCATACCTCTCACTTGTGTTGTAAAAATCTTTTACATTAGGTTAGGTAATAAATAATTGCAAATACAGTTGTTTAGAGGCACAGTATGCAGCAGTAAGTGTGCAGCTGGCTATAGAAAAAACTGTCTCTTTCTTCTGATGACATGAATAGCACACTATTTGTATGAAAATATTTGATTAATGACTTAATATAGTGCCAGTGGCAGTCCTCTTTTTTTCTAGTCTACAAGAATCTATACAAGTCAAGTAATGCAATATAATATATAGGAATTTTACAGAAGTACAAAGACAAGATCTTTCTTGAAAAATAAGAAGTGCAAAATTTATTAGATTTGCAACAGAGGCAAAGTGCTGTCCTTAGCAAAAGACTATTCTACCTTAGTTTCTTCAACTTGTTCAGCTCAACCTAATGATTAATAGCCTGTTTAATCAAGTAATTGTAGCAAAATCCCTTTTTAAAAATGAAATTTTCTTTGATTTTAGCAGTAGCAAAATATTTTTAATTTTGTACTGTTCTTCTTTCTGTTGCTTGACCAGATCTCAAAGTATCTTGGTACAGCAAAGAGAGAGAGATCAAGCCATCAAGGTTTTTTAGAATGACTCAGTTTGAAGACACTTATCAACTGGAGATTGCTGAAGCTTATCCAGAGGATGAAGGAATCTATACCTTTGTGGCTAGTAATTCTGTAGGCCAAGTGACAAGCACTGCTACGTTGAAGCTAGAAGGTACTGTGTGTCTTGTTTAGGTTGTGTTCCAACCCTAATCTTAATATACACTCATGAATATATGTGAGTCATCTGTCATGTTGTCTTTTAACTCAATTAATTGCTACCATTTACAATGCCCACAGTATACATTTATGTCTCCAAAATACAGGTCATGCACAGGAAAACTTATTTCACATTTTTCAGTGCTCCATGCACCTCACCTTTTCATTCTCTCCAGTGTTAGAATCTGTCATGCATCAAAGATGGTAGAAACCTTATTTCTAATGGAAGTGCTTTGTTCACACATTCTTTGATTTGACTGTGAGGAGCATCTAGTAAAAGTTTTTGTATGAAATTAGTGTGAAAGTATTGGAAAACATGCTAAGCAGAGGTGTGTACCAAGAACTTAGTTTACATTCATATGAATTGATGAAATGCTGATCAAAGTTTTAGAGCAGAAATATTGTCTGGAGATTTAGCTATTTACGTTCTATGTTGTCCTTGATATTATGTAACCATAAATATTTTGTTTTCTATTTTCAACAGATTCTATAAATAGAATAATTAATCCTGTTAAATTTCAATTTAGTAAAAATTCTTGAATGAGACAGACAATTTTTGTAGTGTAGGGTAAGAAATTAAAAATTGACATGCTTCTTTTCAGGATTTAAAAAGGTTGAAGAAGTTACACCAGAGTCCCACTGGCATGTTTCTTCATCTGTTTCACTTAAGGAGGAGTCTATTGACCAAAGGCCCACCTTTATCCAGCCTATTTCAAGCTGCAGTGTATGCAGTGGGGAATCAGTCAGATTTCAAGCTAGGGTCTCTGGCATGCCCAAACCAAAAATCCAGTGGTTTCATAATCAACAACTCATGTTGCCAACAAAAGACCTAGTTTTCCACTTTGATGAGTCTACAGGCACAGCTATGCTGATAATAGTAGATGCTTTCTTAGAGCATGCTGGCCAATACTCTTGCAAGGCAAGAAATAGTGCTGGAGAAACAACTTGTACAGCTACACTTACAGTGACTGCAGAAGGTAAAGCCCCATTTTTACTTCAAAGGGATTCAGTTTGTTGTATACCACACTTCTACACTGTTACTAATGTTCTTTCCTTAATTCACACCTTTTCTTTACCAGCTAATAGTAGTAGTTCCTATCCTCTGTAACCCAAACATTATCATTTCTTCTGTTTAAGCTATAACATTTAGAAATTTGCAAATTTATATCTCGATATAGGTCAGAGAACAGAATCATTTTACTGAAGGCGTTCAGTTTTTTTTTAGAGATCTTTATAACATTGACTGAGGTATTTTGCACTGTCCTGTAAGAAAAATAAAATAAAGAAAATACCTCCTTAAGAAGTTCCATAATAAATTTCCAATACAATTCCAATGGACAACTTCAGTGAAAGAAGAGACAAGCATCAGCTGTGTATCAACTGCATGACCAGCTTAGGCATCACTCATCATTCATATATGTGAATGGATAAACTCTGTGTTGAGAGTAGTGCATTTGGCATGCTGAGTTTTCAAATGAAGATCATTCATTTTCATCCTCCATGCTGTTTGCTTTTGTTCAGAGCATGGCCTAGTGAAATTCTTTAGATACTAATATTGTTATTTTTGTTGCTTGGTTACACAGTGCAAGCCCTAGGTAGGCAAAGTTCTGGGAAAGACGTAAAAGAGTCTGTCCGGTCACAGGCTATAATAGAACTTCACGTTGCTCCTCTGACAAAGAAGAACATTAAAGCTTATCAAAAATAATTTAAATCAGTGCAACAGCCATCTCAGGAATTGGGTGTACAGGTTTTTGAAAATGTAACCGAAATTTTGACCATGAAGACTACATCTGTTGAAGAAATAGAAGCCACACACCAAACAGTCCTTTTCCAAACATCTCAAAACACCAGATTCTCTATGACTTCTGCTCAGGAAATGAACGACATCCCTCCAAAGATTCTCTTGCAGCTCAGAGACCTAAGTGTGAAATGTGGTGACACTGCTCAGTTTATATGTGCCTTAGCATATGAATCTCTTTGGGCCCATGAAGGTGAAAGGATAGAATTATCTGAAAAATTGAAGATATCACAAAATGGAAGTGTCCTACTGCTCACAATCCTAAGTGTCCAGCTGACAGATCAAGGACTGTACAGTTGTACTGTCTGTAATGATTACAGAGGGACAACAACTGCTGCAATACTAACAGTCAAAGGTGGTCATATGACTTCTAACGTTGTGACTTGGAACTTCATTATTACTGTCTATAGCTCACTCCTATTTCCTTTATTATGAATGTTTAATTGAGAAAGTACTAGTAACAATGCTTTGGGGTTTTCCCTTCACATTTACAGCTCTGTTCATATTGGACATGTTGAGATACTGGGAAGCCGGTATTTATCATCTAATGTTAGTAGTACCTACCTAGAATTTCATGCCTCTTCTCAGCAAGTTACAGGTGTCTAAGGCTTTTTATTCCTCATATCCATCATGATATGCAGTGAGATGTAAAGCAAAACATGATAGTAATTTTTACATTTTACATTAATTTGAGAATTCCTGAAGCTGGAATTTAAGGAAGATAAGAATGTCAGATAAACAATGTTTAACTAGATACCTGATCATTTCAAACTCCATGGGTCCAACTTTTTTCCAATAAATTTAGGGTTCCAAATCCAATGTTGGTAGTAGAGGTCATTGTACTTGAAAACATTAATTAATCACCCTTCAATCTCCCTAATATTTAAATACCTATTATCACTAAGACTCCTTCCACTTCTTTCTGACATCATTGTATTAAAATGTTAGTTGTGTTACCACTAGTGATGACCCAAAAATGTATTATCACCACCATTGAACAGGTGGTAGTATTTCTGCTGAGCTCAGAGGAGTCAAGAGCAGAAAATTAAAATGAATAATGAGGAAGCCATTGACCCTGTTCATTTGATTCTTACATGTTGAAGTTTCTTTCTTTGCTCTTGAGCTGTGCAAAGTGCTTTACTTCTGCTACTACTTCCTAAATTGAGGCTCTAAATTAAAAGCAAAGGTATGCTTGTATTAGGCATTACAGACAAAGTCTTTGATCCATGAAAGTCCCATAGGTTTAGCTGGTACCTAGAATTAGCTCAACAGGAATAGAGCTCTTAAATGTGTAATTAAACATGTTTAATAACGTTGATGTAGCACTAAATCCCTGGAAATTCTTTCTGTACTAATTATTTGGGGCTTTTTTTCCCTAAGTACAAGGATGATTTTATTCCTGTAAAACATCTGACCTAATCCTTTTCCTAACTTTATTCTTACCTAGCTAAAGAAGCACAAGCCAAAGCAGTAACAAAAATTAGCCTTGAACCAGATACTAAAAGCTTTAAAGCAGCCAAAGACTGTCAGTTTAAAGCATCTGAAGTTAAGCAAGAATCTTCCAAGAAAACTTCGATCTTGTTTATATCTACATCCCAAAGACCATATGAAACTGAGAAGCAAAAAAACAGAGTCTACTATCCTGATGTTGTTCCATGTGAAGACGTCACAGAAACTGGTGCCAAAGCACCTGAGTTTCTTGAAACTGCCTTCAGAAACCACTGTAAAAGAAGATGATGTGTTACTCTTTTGTATAATGAAAGGTGTGCCTCCACCATGTGTGGTCTGGCTGTGCAATCAGCTAATAGTTGAGGAGTCTGCACTGTGTTCCTTAAAACACGATGGGTCACTGTGCAGTTTAAGATTGTTATAGGTTGGTCAGCACCACAAGGGTATATACAAGTGCAGAATAGTTAATCCTGCAGGACAAGCCGAGTGCAGCACTCATCTCAGAGTGACAGGTTGGCAACTGCATGTTCCTTCCAAGTATCAATTCCTCATGATAGCATCATTGCACTCCATTCCAGTGCAATCATTCCCTGGGAGATGATAAAGAACAAGAAGCATCTCATTAGTCTGTGGATTGTTGAATGTTTTCTTCAGGGTTTTAAGGCATGATAAAGGCATGTTTCATTAGAAACTTTCCCCCATCCTGCAAAAAAAAAGAAAGCAAACCATATAGAAAAGTCTACATTGCAAAAAAGTTTTAAAGCATTTGATTATTCTCAAAATTAATCAAGCATTTGAATTGTTTGGCATGCATTTATCTGTATGTATGTGTGAATTTCTGTATATTTGCAAGAGAGATTGGATATTTTTATGACCTAAAGTGTTGATTGGCATATTTAGTGACAATAGCTCAAAAGACTTTGTCTTTTCATTCTAGCTCCTGAAAAAATTATTCATGAGAAGCTAGAGGAAGAGATTGAAATGGAAGTGAAAGGTACAGTCACCAATGATGTTATACTGAATAATTAGTACCAGTAGTTAGTAACATTATGAAAAGCTTTTATCGGCTTATATGGAGTGTCTGATGGGGAAAGACAGACATACTTTGAAGTATATTGGAACATGTTGCATGTTTGACTTGATATGCAAAGGATTACCTGCATTATAAGGGTTATTTAAGTTTTAAAATATGTTTAAAACTTCAAATTTATGATTTTGCAGCCATATTCTTAACTTTTACTTCATGCTTTGCAGCTGTTCACAGAGCTTTTATTTGTTCAATTTCCTTTTGAGTGCATGGGATAGTTTACACCATAAGGAAGCTATACAACTCTTAATCGTATTACGTTTAAACAAGTTATCAACCTAACATTAATGAGTTCAGTGGACACAGGTGGATGGATGGATGGTTGGATGGATGGAGTATACTAGAAAGCATTTGTTGTTCAGGATATGTGAAAGCTACACATTCTCATTGTTTTCTTGCACTCTTTTTACATACATTAATTCATCATTATATATCTCTTACCCTGGCTTGCAGATAGCATATGTGGTTCTTGTTGCTTGCTTTTTTTCCCTGTGCATAACACTGTGAAGTTAGTGGCTGTATTAGTTCGAATAAACGCCTTCTCGTTTCATGTTAGCTAATTACTTACTTTTTAAAATATATTTCAAAATATTTTTTCTCAATTGTTTGAACATTTAATCTACAAACAGAGGGGTCAGAAAGGGCGTTTATTCTACTGTCTGCAAGTCAGGTAAGATTTTCTTCTTTGCAACCCAAAGACACACAGCTTTTCCAGGCAGCAAAAACATACACGCAGAAGAACTTGTTATTTTGAAATTCATTTTTGCTTGTTCAAGAAGAAATTTCCACAGTCTGAAGAAAGAACAGACAACGAACGATTTTCGTGTCAATCTTTAAAACAGAGCAAGGCGTTGCGTTTATTCGAACAAATATGGTGAGTGAATTACTTTTTTTTCCTGGGTGTGTGATGAAATCTGTTGCATGCCCATTTTTTATTTCAATATATTGCTATTTAATTTTTTTCAATCAGATGACAGGGAGAGCGTGACGTTGTAACCCAATATCCTTCTTTTGCAGAGCAGCACAGAAAGGAGAACCTTGAGGAACGTGAGACAGCGGCAGTGCTGGCTTGCTCCCAGAACTGTAAACCCACCTTCACACAAGGCCTCAAGTGTAGGTCTGTCTTGGAGGGGGACCCTGCACTCTTCCAGTGCAAGCTGGTGGCTTGTCCCCCACCCCACATGGCCTGGTTTCACAACAACCGACCGGTCCGCCAGGACTGCCGCAAGGTGATCCGCACTGAGAGCGAGGAGCAAATGCACCATGCCAGCCTGGAGGTGCGGGATGTGCAGGAGCGTGATGCTGGCAGCTACAGGGTATT
Source organism: Chloroceryle aenea (assembly GCA_013399075.1). NCBI lineage: Eukaryota > Metazoa > Chordata > Aves > Coraciiformes > Cerylidae > Chloroceryle > Chloroceryle aenea. Next base: position 206,972 of record VWZY01007241.1, on the reverse strand, counting down.
TGCCATTAACAGCGAAGGCTCAGCTGAGTCCACTGCCTCACTGCTGGTGGCACGTAGTGGGGAGCAGAAGGGCTTGGGTTTTGCCGGGAAAGCAGAGCGGGGGTGCGAAAGCTGGGAGTGTTTGCTGCAGCGGCAGCAG
>VWZY01007241.1:29810-206520 GCA_013399075.1 Chloroceryle aenea | reverse complement strand
TCATATCCATGCCCCAGGGAGGCCCTCCTGGGAAGCCCAGCCCACCTGAGGCAGCTACCAGGATGGGTGGCTCAGGGCCTCTTGCAGTGAAGGTAGTGGAGGGGTACTGCAAGTCCAAGGCCACCAGGGAGAGATGGCAGATGCCAGGTGGGTTCCTGGAGAACTGCCCACCCCTCTTTGTCCAGGAAGTTCAGCCCCAGGAGGCCATTGAGGGGCACCAATGTACCTTCTCCTGCCTCTTCCATGGCCGCCCACAGCCTACAGTTATGTGGTACAACAATGCCAAGCCTGTGGAGTGCATCCAGGGCACAGCCGTTCACACCACAGAGTGTCACTCTACACTGACCTTCCCATCTGTGCTCCCACAGCACGGTGGTACTGTCACCTGTGTGATCTTCAACCCACTGGGCACAGTCAGCACTTCAGCTGCACTCTGTGTGAGGCAGAAGATGCTGGCCTATGAGGCCACAAAGGAGGAGGAGGAAGAGGAAGAAGTTGGCCTGGCCTTTGCAGCAGAACAGGGACGGTCAAATGCAGTTCCAGACTCAGACTTGCTGTCACTGCCTGTGGAAATAAAAATCACTGCCCCCACTCCAACGCCAGAACAAGATACAGAAATGAGGGAGACTGTGCAGCACTCTCCAGACCAGGCTGCTCCCACCATAAAGCACAAGTTCAAGTTTTCATTTGATGTGGGAAATGAGCCACCTCAAATTACAGCAGAAGTCCCAGCACACATTCATTGCTGTGAAGGGGAGGCAGTGGTGTTGGAGTGTGCTGTGTCTGGGCAACCCCCACCAGCTGTGGTCTGGTCCCTAAATGGTGAGAGCCTCTCTGCTAGTGAGAAGCTGAGGTTTGAGGAAGGCAAGAATGGCATGTATCGCTTACACATCCAGGGGGTCTCTGTAACAGATGCTGGTCTGTATAGTTGTGTGGCCAGAAATGTGGCTGGAACAACACAAACTGCCTGTGAGCTGATAGTGCAGCCCAGTGCACCCAGGCTGTTTAGCAAGGATAGAAACACTCAGGAACTGTCTGCTGTGAACCATGTTCTGGACCTTCAAGGCCATGGCACACTTGTGAAGGATGAAGAGGAAGAGATCAAGTGCTCCAAGGAGAAGATGCATGTACCCTGGTCACTGAGGCTGCACCCATCTCCTGGTGAGCAGTTGGAAGAGGAGTGTGAGAAGACTCCTCACGTCAGGGAAAGCAAGGAGGAGGAAATGATGGTGCTGGATATCACAAAAGTTTATGCAAGAAGAGAAATAGGTTATACAGAAGAAAGTGTAACAGATACATATGGTACTTCTGAGAGGAGGCAGCACAGGGGAAAAGCTGTCTCTGAGGAACACAGTTTTGAAATTGATGTCACTGAGCTTCACTCCAGCATGTCCAGGGAAGAGCATGAACTGGTGGCCAAGGACTCCGGTCACTTTTCAGAGGAGCTGGAGGCTGAAGGAGATAAGGTGGTACCACATACAGTTACTCTGTCCTGGGACAGTTTAAAGTCACCATTTATGGAACTGAACGGGCAAACACATGCCTCTGAACAGTCTACTTTGGCAAGTGAGTGTCAAGATTCTCAATTTTTCATTCCTATATCACCTGTGGTGCAAGAGAGGAGTAATGTACACATGGAGGAGAGCGATGTCCCTGACTGGGAGGCAATATCTCCTGATGGGCCTCTTGTAGAAAAGCCAAGTATGCCCAACCTGCAGTACAACGTTGCAAGCACATCCACAAAGGTGCAGTTTGCCTTCTGTGACTTCTGTACAGAAGAGCAGCAGGAGGAACAGGCCAAGGAGCAAGAGAGATCAATTGATACTGAACAGCACATCAAGACTGATGATCATATTTGTAAAGAAGAAATGCTTGATGCTGAGGATGCCACACACTGGGAAATGCACAGCCATGGACAAATGGTGAAAGTAATGGAGTTTGATGCAGGCAACTCTTCTTTGAATCTAATCCTCACTCCTTCTGGCATAGAAAACTCAGGTCAGGACTTTGTTGAAGAAGTTGAGGTTCACCTAGAAGAAGTGCATTTCAAAAAACAGCTGTTGCCATCTGAGACTGATAAGACCAATATCACATTTGATCTGAAGAAGTTCATGGAGCCATTACCAGCTGCAGATACTGTGGACACAGAACAGGCACAAACCCCCACAGCTCTGGAAAGTGAGGAGGTAGGAGTGTCTGGGCTTATCTCCCCTGTACACCAACCTGATATACTTGTAAAGGAGATGTCTCTCAGTGAGGAGCTACGTCATAACTACAGGGTGCAGGAAGAGGAGGTCTGTTCCCAGGAGGAGGCACAGCCAATAGAAGTCAGAAGGGTTGATTTGCAAGTCCCTAATGGGGACCTTGGCAGCCTCATGAGATCTGCTGAAGAGGGATTTTCTGCTGAAGAAATTAATGAGTCAGAGGTGAGTGTATGTGAGGGGGAGTCACTTGAAGGACAAATTCATAGTTTTCTGGTGGAGTCCACTGCAGATTTCCCACAAGTCCAGGAAACACATGTGTGGGATAGTGAGGAGCAACTCAAGACCACAGATTCCCAGAGTGACAGCTTCATCACTGACTTGAAAAAAGCTGCACATGAAAAGAAACCCCAGGCTGGGCATCAGACTGAGGAGGAAGAAGGTTCTAGGATAGAAAAGGTCTTTGAGAGAGGAAGGAGCAGGTCCACCTGTGAGATAGAAAGCACAGATTCCCCTGAGGAGATGCTCAGGGACACTCACCAGGAACCGAACACAAGCAAGGTCTTCTCTTTTGGTCATCTCTTACTTGGTTTAATAATGGATGATCCTATGGCACAGAAGGAACAAAGGAACGAGTCTTGGGACAAGAAGGTGGCTCCCACTGAGGAAGCCCCTGAGACTAGCCTGGAGGGAGAAGGACAGTGGAAGGATATTTCTGCAGATCCAGAGCCCAGTGCTGTTCCACACTCAGAGCTGGAGTCTGACTTGTCCCTGGCCACATACTTAAGGTCAACTGGGAAGCAGAAAACTCCAGATCTCACAGAAATAGTTCAGAAGGAGAAGCAAGAGACCATTACTTCACTGGAAGTGGAGGAGGTTACTTTCAGCACAGTTTACGACTATTACAACAACCAGCAGGAACTTGTTCGGCCCTTCTCTCCTGAGTCAGAAATGTCTATAGAGCTGGAGAGTGGGAGTGGAGAAGAGTCACCTGATTCGGACCGCTTCTACACACCTCCCTCCTCAGTGGAGATCTTTGAAACTGCTTCATCAGCATCCTACCACACACCACTCAGCACGCCAGAGCGCTACTCCACACCATCTGAGGGCTCAAGATGCAGCACACCTCCTGAGCGCTACTCCACACCATCTGAAGGCTCGGGATACAGCACACCTCCCGAGCGCTACTCCACACAATCTGAAGTCTCGGGATACAGCACACCTCCTGGACGCTACTCCACACCGTCTGAAGGCTCAGGATACAGCACACCACCTGAGCGCTACTCCACACCATCTGAGGGTTCAAAATGCAACACACCCTTAGACTGCTATTTCACACCCTGCGAGGGACACTACTCTGCATCAGGGGACAACACACCACCAGAGCGCTACCGAACACCCACTGGGGAGTATATGGATGCCCTGACCATACTGCCACTCCATGAGAGAAGAGAACAGCCACAGGCTGAGGTGTTTAGAACCCCCTGTGAAGCCCTGGAGCCATCAGGCAGGGAGATGCCACCTGCATTCCTCAAGGCGTTGAGCAGCAAGAGGCTGCATATGGGCAGCACGTTGAGCTTTGTAGCCGAGGTGGTGGGTGTGCCCAAGCCAGAGGTGAAGTGGTATCACAATAAATCTCTGTTGGAGCTGAATGAGAGAGTGCAGATGGAGAAGGATGGGAACAAATATGTGCTGGAGATCACTAACATCCAGAAAGCTGATGGAGGACAGTATCTGTGCCATGCAGCAAACATTATTGGAGAAGCTAAAAGTATCGCACAGGTGGAAGTTTTGTCTGAAGATTCGCGGTCACTAGCACTGCCACCCCCTGTCACTCACCCACATGTTATACACTTTGACCTGGAGGAAAACACATCTTCAAGGTCACCTTCCCCACAAGAAATCCTCCTGGAAGTGGAGCTGGATGAAAATGAGGTGAAGGAGTTTGAGAAGCAGGTCAAAATCATAACCAGTCCTGAGTTTAGCCCAGATAAGAAGACCATGGTGGTTTCCTTGGATGTCCTTCCACTTGCCTTGTTGGAGCAAGCTGCAGGCTTGGCCATGGAGGAGAATGAGGATGTGAAAATCGATTTTCAAGTAACTGAAATGCCTCCTTGTTTTGCTGTGCCCTTTGCGGATGTCAAGGCGACAGAAGGCTTCGAGGCAGTGTTTGAGTGTGTGGTAACAGGTAGTCCTGTCCCAGCAGTGCAGTGGTTCAGGGGTGACAGTTGTGTGACACCTGCCACAGGGAAGTATGTTGTGAGTCAGAAGGAGGGACTTCATAGTCTGAAGGTCCAAGACGTACATCCTTCTGATGGCGGCTGGTATCACTGTCGGGCAATCAATAGACTGGGAGAAGCAGTGTGCAAAGGCTCCCTCACAGTCACAGCACAGCAGGTAACAGGTGCTAAGATGAGCAGTGAGACCACTGTGGGCAGTGACCCACACAGGCCCCAGAAGTGTGACTTGCTTTTGAGTAAGATGGTGAGCCCAGGTGACCAGTCAGAAATAGAGCTGGAGTTTGAGTTTGAGCCGCATATAGATGACTCAGAGAAAGCAATCCGCCTGCTTGCAGTGACTGAACAAGAGCAAAAAGTGTCAGGGGAGAAGTGTGTCAATATTAATTTTGATGTGTTTGCAGAGCCGTCCCAAGAGGAATGGGTTGAGTTTAGGGCAGAGGACTCAGAAAGCTGCAGCTTTGAGTTCCAGGTCACAGAAACCCCTCCCAGGTTTCTGAGGCTCATTTCTGACTATAGTACATTTGTAGGTGCCTCAGCATGCTTCCAGTGTCTCGTGACTGGTTGCCCCCACCCAAGTGTCTGTTGGTACAAGGATGAAGTGTTGTTGGAAGGGGACAGGTACTGTGCACAGGAAGAGCAGGAGGGCTGTCATAGCCTGACTATTGAAAACTTGATGCAAAGTGACAGTGGGCAGTATAAATGTATAGCTACTAACAGGGCGGGAACTGCTGAGACTTGTGCTGTGTTAACATTATACTAAATCTCCAGAATTTATTTCGGAGTCTCTTTTGAAACACTACATGTTTTTATGCTGTTGTTCACTGCAGCTAAAGATGCAGAACTCATTTTAGGGGCATTGTTTTTCATCTCTTTAGGGGTGAAAACCACTTTATGTGGGCATATTTCTGTCTCACTTAAGCTTGTCTTCATTGGGGAATTTAAGTGAGATTTAATCTGTGCATAGGTTTTGTGCACACTTTCTGCACCGAGGTATCTTTCAGGCTCCTTCCAAGCTCCTTACTCATTCTTGTAAAGATATTGTAATTGACACTCATTTATGTAGGGCTAATATATCCAAATAGTGTACATATTCCTGTCTTTCTGTAACTGTGCAATCATTGTTTTATGTAGGTTAGAAATCACCTGAAAATGTAGAAACCACATTTTTCTTGTAACCTAAAGGTATAGAATATAAACTTATACCTGTTGTTTAGTCTGGATACAGTTTTGTGAAAGAACTCCTTAAACTGGTATGCCCCCTTCTCACGATGTTGTGTCAGAACACGTGAGTTTCACTGATTCAAATCCTGTGCTTACAGTTTCTATCACTGCAAAATTCTTACATCCATGAGCCTCATTCTACTGACTCATGGAATTAAATGACTTTTTTTGAAGTCATTAGAATTATGCTGTTGCAAAGAAAAGCAACGTAATGGGAAGAAAATGAGTTTTGCATTAGTGGAGACTGGACAGGATTTTTTTCTCTATTACCAAGTAATAATCATGAAAACATATTTTGTACTGTATCTTTAGAAGTTAAAGGGAAAGGAGAGGGAGCATATTAAATCAATGATGTAGCAATAAATTCATTAAAATAATTTTGGTTGTCCCCGTATTCCAGTGTCATTCATAAAAAATGCGTAGTAGTAAAAAATGAGATATTTTTATGCAGTTTGTGTTTCACATTAGAACTAAATCTCTACATATTATTTTTTCTCTTTTTTAATAAGTAACAGTTAAGTGTGCTATGTGTCAAGATGACCAGAAATAAATCGAATATATTCAACTGCTATCTGACATTGTCTCAACAGCAGTTTTTACATTAATATTCCCAATATGACTATATATTTTTGTATTTAATACTAATATTTAGGAGGAGGAATTGTCAGCAGCTGGCATAAATCAGAACTAAAACTATCTTACATAAATTATGATAAATTAAGAAAATATGTTAAAAGTATGAAAGCTACTAATTAATGTTTATTGGCAGTTAAATAACTCTCTAGTGTATGTGCCAGTTTTCCAATTACTTATATGCCAACTTTAAACCTTGAGTTCAACAGTCCTAAGCAAAAAATTATTTTTACTTGGATTGCCTATTCATGCGGTTCTTCCAGTTATTTGCAAATTGCAGTCAGTTGCCTTGAAAACTTGCTTTAAGAATCATGTTGATTATAAGCATAAACGAACTATTCTTATAGTACATTCAGTTATGTTCATGCATGTTCTTATTTCTGAGTTTTATATGTCCTCACACTGAGGCCAGCATGCCTCAAAAACTCAATAATCTTTTAAGACTGTTCCGTCACTTACCTGGGGTAGTAATTTATGATCAAAAGTTTTAGTTCACCCAATTATGTTTCCCAATACAAATTTAAAGTTAAGAGTGAGAAGTTTTAATGATCCAGTACCTGAGCAAAATTACTGGAGTCACACTTTGGTTTCTTCTTGGTTGTGACCCCATGATAAATATTTAATATTTTTTGTTGTTAAGGCAGAAATAATTGTGTTTTTTCTTAGGTAATGATAATAGGAAAGAGAAGCATGATTGTCTGGTCCAATGTTGTGCTGGGCAAGAATTGCTTAATGATCCATTCCTTGTGCAGATATGTAGCCCTAACTGATTCATTAGACAGAAGAGATCCCTAGCGAAGTTGGCACAGATTGTCTGATGCTATATGTTAGCTGTGATACAAGAGGTCTTTTAGGTCCAAAGCCAAAGAGGTCAGAAGCCTGTTGGTTAGGTCCTAAGTAATTATGATGTGTGTTTAATTTGCACATAAATGAACTCAAAGTTTTAATAGAATCAGGCTTGTAACTTGTTGCTGAAACTATAAATCAGACCGGTCCAATTTAACATTCACGTCTAAAATACCTGGCCAAGCATCTTTACCTGTGTAGTAGCATTTGTGGTTTAAAAGTCTTGGTTTAAGTTTCATACTTTAACCAGGAGCACTATCTTTTATTTATGGAAGGACAGAGTCTCACTTAAGCTACAATGATGTAAATCTGGAGCAACTCTAGTTTTGAATAAGCTTACTTTGGGGCAATTGATATATCTTAGAGCCTTGATTGACCATCTCTCTTCAAAATTTCATAGTTTCATAGGAATTACAAAACTCACAATTTCATTGTCAGGTTTAAGGTTGTCTTCATTTCTACAAACCAAGTTTCTCAAAACCAGAATGAATTATGCTTGTTTGTTACTAATGTGTATTGAATGTTAACATGTATGGTTAATTTGTGAAATAAACATGTAAATGATTTAAGTCTATTGATTCCTGTACTTTAATAATTTCACTAAAATGTGAAAAAGTATCTGTCTATTTTTTCTGTCATAAATTATGATAAAAATGCAAAAAAGTGCATTGATTTTTGCTACACTCCTGTATAGAAAGCATTCTTATGTGTGTTGGCATAGATTTTGAAATTCTTATACTTCATTAAGGGCCTGATTCTGCCACCCTTTCACTAGCGTGTTGTATTTCTGGGAAGACTGCCCTACTGTTTTATTCAGGCTGGTAGGTAATGCTGAAGAACTAGTGTAACAGATATATATATATATATATATATGTTTGGGTTTTTTTCCACTTAAGCATCTTTTCTCTGCAGTTGATCACTGTATGCACTGTCCTATGTCATGTATATTACAGTATTTGTGACAACATTAATAATTGTTAAACTAATGAGAATTAATTAGGTATGGCATAATCTGTTCTTTATAAGTTGTTACTGGAGCGCAGCAAAAATTATCATCCCACAATAAGTTTTGGAATTTAAGGCGCTGTAATTAAGAAACTTATCAAGGTTCATCATTAGAGTGTCTGGAGATGTTTTTCCACTCTGCTTTTTTTCTTCTTTTTAACAACTCATGTCTTTCCAGTGTCAAATATTGTGGGCCTCAACTGAGCAAACTTGACTCAATGAGAACAGAAGGATTTGATTTACAAAGGTTTTCTTTGCGCCGTGCTTTTCATGGATGGTTTGTTCTGTTCTGGAAGTCTCAGATTTCACTGATGTTTCTAGTGTCAAGCTTCTGTAGAGAATGACACATATTTGTCATCATCTTCCTCTCATTTTTAAACCACCATTAGAACAAAGTCATCCAACACATAAATCTCTAAATTTAAAAAAGGCAAGAAAAAGGAAAACACTGAAGTGCTCTGTCCTCCTTTTCTCTGGTGCTGCAGGAGTTTTAATTTGCAACATTGTGACAGGGAGTGGTTTAAAAGTAGAGATTTAAATCAGTGACACTAAATCAAGGGTGATTTTTATAATAATGGTGTTGTAAAAATAAGGTACTAATGACAAAAACAGAACAAAGCTGATGAGGGAGAGATAATACCTTAATGTGTTAGTCAAAAGCGTTGAAGATGAAATAACTGCACCAGAAGAAAGGATGGTGCACAGAAAAGTTCATGTTCATGTTGTTATTCCAGTCCTAAGTTTCACATTCTGTTTTTTTTTCTTGGTGTTATGAATTAAACCAGGGTCTTAGTACTGCTCTGCTGTACTTGTTTGTATGAGTGTACATACAAATAGATATGGCACATAACACTTAATTATATTTGTGAAATGATCCAATGTTGCTTGACTGTTACTTGCACTGTACACCCTGGAGGTGTGTGAACTCACTGTGATGTCAAGTTTAAAGAGATACCCACGTTTATCCAGACAGGAAGTACATAAATAACATGACAGCACAGCCTGTCTTTTGGTAGGTTTTAGTAGGTATGTGTTTAACAGCAAGAGGACCTCATGTTTGTTGTTAACTGCTGTACAGTATTGAGAAAGCCTCCAGATATAAAAAAATAGTTGCACTGTTTATTGCTATCTACAAGTGTTCTCTTAGACATTCTAGTAAAACTAAACAATTTTTTTCCATACAGACATCCCTAGCTCTCTTATTGTGTCTTCTGAGGATGGAAGAAGAGAAGGCTATAGCAGCGGCTTTCAGTTGCCTGATAAAGAGAAAACACTTGAATTTGAGCCTGAAAAACCTGTTTATCCCAGCAAAGCAAAGATGAAAATGGAGGAGGGGGACAAAGCCCCTGTTTTCCTCAAACAGGCCTCAAATATTGACATCTGGCAGGGAGACGTAGCTAGGTTCTCTGTTACTGTTACTGGCAGCCCCACACCCAAAATCCAGTGGTTTTTCAATGGTATGAAGCTAACTCCATCCATGGACTGTAAGTTAGTGTTTGCTGGCAATGACCACAGCCTCATCCTCCCATATGCAGGTGTGCAGGATGAGGGTGAATATGTGTGTGTGGCCAGCAATGTACATGGTGAGACCACATGCAGTGCCCACCTCCACGTGCGGCAGCAGATACCAGGGGTCCCTTGCTTTGTCAGGGAGCCAGAGAGTGTCCAGTGTGCACCAGGCTTCACTGCAGTCTTTGAATACACTGTGGCTGGGGAGCCATGCCCTGATGTGCAATGGTTCAAGGGGAGTGAGCAGCTCTTTTCTGATGCACGTTGTTCTGTTGCTCACCACCCTGATGGCTCAGGCTCCCTGACAGTGTGGCATTGCATGGAGGAGGACAGTGGGCTCTACAAATGCAGGGCAGTGAGCACCCTGGGCGAAGCCACATGCTCTGCTGAGCTTCTTGTGCTGCCTGAGGAGCATGCTGTGTGTAGGCAGAGCCCAGCCTTACAGCACTCTGTTGTGTCAGAGGACCAAAGTTCCCTCTCCTATGAGGAGGTTAGTGAGCTTCCTGCCATGGAAGAAGTGCCCAGCCTTGAGGCCATGAGGGAGCCCCTGGCCCTCCTTCAGCTCCAGATGAGCCAGGTGGAGCACGTCCTGCCCAGGGAGGATGTCTTGCCAGACCTGCCATCAGCCTGCCTGGCTGCACAGAATGTTGAAGAGATGTTCAGTCAGGTGGTCACAACAGAAGAGATCATCAGGCTTGTGTCAGAGCCAGTGCAAATCCTCCCTGCTGACCCCCAGGGTGTGGTACCTCCAGCAGCAATGGAGACTCAACTGCCAGGCTGCCTTGGTACTGTATCTGCCCAGACACTCTTGCCCAAAGAGCAAGTCATCCACAAGGCAGCAGAGCAAATGGCTGCTTTGAAGACAGAGGCTTCCCAAGCCCTTCTACAGGTGTCAAGTACCACTGAGATCTGTGCCATAGATGGTGACCACATAAAGGTCCTTGAAGGCTTCCAGGCAATGCAAGGTGACCTGAAGGCTGAACCCAGGTTTCCCTCTGAACTGGCTTTCACTGGGAGCCAAGCTGTCCCCCTGGAGAACATTTCTTCCCTGGAAGCAACAGAAGAAGATTTTGCTGCAAGAATCCATGAGGGACAGGTTGCAAGATTTTCCTTGTTACTAGAAGAAAACCAGCCCCTGGAGGATGAACATGCTGTCAGTCTTGCAAACCCACTTATGCAGTGTCCAAGGGCAGGGAGACAGCCCCATGAAACAATGTACACTTACCAGCTCCAGCCTACCCAAGTCCTCAGTAAAGAGAGTCAGCTCACTGCCCAAGGTCCCAAGAGCTTCAACTTAAAATCTCAAATTAGAAATGCACTGAAAGCTGCAGTGGTAAGTGAGCAAAACCTCTTGTTTTCAGAATGGTTGGCTGATAAAGAAGACATTGAAGTACAGACAATAAACATTACCAAGGAACACAAACACACCATATGCACCTATACTGTGACCACGGGAGCACTCAGTCCCATAGAAATCCCAGTCTCTCTGGGAGAAGTCAGCATTCAGACAGCTGATCAGAAAACAGTCTTGAAGGAGGCTTTCTATTCTGTCATTTGTGAAGAAAAACATCTCTTGACAGATGAAAAATCCAAAGCATTGCCAGTCCATTCAAGCCGACATCTCTCAGGAAAATTTTACGGAAAAACCTCTGAGCTGGCACCACAACAGGCTGAGAGGACTATGGAGGCAGATATACCCCTGGAGAAGCCTTTGTCTGCAAAAGTAATCAACACTGGGCTCGATCAAATCAAGGATGTGGGCACAGATGCCGCCACTGCCACTGTAGCCTCTGCAGACGTTCCCATTGAGTCACCCACAGAAATACTTAAAAGGAAGGAGAAAGTGGAAAAAATACGTGATGAAGAGGCTGGAGAAGGTCTGGTAACTAGAGCTGGGAAGACGGAGGATGAGCTAGGCAAAGACAGTTATCCCATCATACAAAGGAAGCTGGTTGACATCATTGCAGAGGAAGGGGAGAGTGTCAGTCTGGTGTCTGTCATAAAAAACGTCAGAGAGGTGAACTGGTACTTTGAGGGTAAACTGGTGTCTTCAGGTGACAAATTCAAGTGTTTGCAAGATCAGGACATGTTTACACTAGTAATAGACAAAGTGTGTGGGGAGATTCATCAAGGAGAGTACACCTGTGAGGCACTGAATCAACATGGAAAAAGAGCAACAGCAGCAAAACTCACAGTTGTTAAAAGAGGTTTGATTATGGGGATAAAATATTGCCTTTCTAATACACTGCTCAACTAATGAAACTGCCCTACTATATGTCTGTGTTTTTGGATACAGATACAGTAATAATATCATCATTCCACTAATCACAGGGCCACCTTTCTCTCTGGGTTTATGGACTCATTTTATCACATTGCAAAGTCCCTCACTTCCCTCACTCCAGTCTTTGGTCAGGAACTTTGTTACTTCTGGTTCTCATCACACAAGCACAGTCACAACCAACTGTATCTCAGTCCTGACCAGTTCTCCCACTGTTGCCTGTTCCCACTTTCCTCACTGCTGCATCCTCTTTTATTCTTTAGAGTCATTGCAGTTTTGTCACAATTTCTTATTCACACCATAATTTCTCACAGTTCCAGGATAGCGTGGTACATATTTGTATCTCATCATTATTGTACATCACTACTGCACATTGTTTTTCCATTATCACCACTATGTGTGTTTCCTGATGTCATTATGCACCACGATACTGTCTGTCCACTAAGCCTGGCGCTGCTTTCATTTCTTACAGATATTTTTTTCTTTTACAGTCACTTTACGTGGATTGAAAGTAAATCACATTTTGTTTTGGTTTGTTTTTTTGTTTGTTTCAGTCAATCACTCCACAGTTACTTTCCAGAGTGTTATCAGGCAGAGCTTTAAGTTACTCTCTGCTTCTGATTTCAGTTGCACCGATCCTGAGGAGAAGGCTTGAATCTCTGGAGGTGGCTGTAAATCACGTGGCCAAATTCACCTGTGAGGTAGAGACTGCTCCCAATGTCAGGTTCCAGTGGTACAAAGCCGGACGAGAGATATATGATGGGGACAAATATTCCATTCGCACCTCAAACTACCTCTCAACACTGGAGATCCCGAGGCCTCAGGTTGTTGACTGTGGAGAATATAGCTGTAAGGCTTCTAACCAGCATGGCAGTGTAAGCTCTACAGCACTTTTAACAGTGACTGGTAAGTACAGACTTCCAAGCATTTCTTCCTCAAGTATCTTGGTATATTGTAATGCTTTCACTGCTATACTTACAAATGTTTATGGCAGGGCTCCTGTTTGCCACTGTTATACATAATACATGCTTAATTTGGGCAGGAACAAGCATTGAGAGGAATCATTTTTTAGAATGCTGGTTTTGGGTGCTTTCTGTACCTAGAAAAGGGATTCAGTGTGAAAAGTTTCAGAAGGGAAGAAAGAAGGGGGAGGAACTAGATCATCAACAGAATGGGATTATTTTGCGAATGCATTCTTGAAGGTTTATTTAACTTTCAGACAAAAAAACATACACTTTTTACATCTGATTTCTTTGGTCTAATAATCACTGTGTGTTTATCCTAGCACCCTGTGTTTACCCTGCAGCTATACTTGTGAGGCAGACTATGCAGCTACTCCTACCTGATATCTGTGTGCTATGGCCAGAGGGCAATGCTTTGTGATTGGGGAAATAGATCTTCTTAAACAAACAAAAGAGTGTTTAAAGCTGTTTCAATTTGCAGACTTTTTTTTTTTTTGGTCTATTGAGAGGCATATAATTATCTTATTTTCTTTTTTTTTCTTTTCTTAAAAAAAAAACCACCATCTTTTAGACTTTTGGTGTAGGATGACATTTCTTACTGACTTTTCTCTTTGTAGGAGGAGTCTTTATGAGGTCTTTGTTAAGTGTCAGGTGCTAGAGAATAAAGAATTATGCACAAACTGTGAATTGCATGCAACTTGTCTGTCTTGAGGGAATGGTGCACAAACACGACAGTCTTGGGTGAGGAAGTTCTAGCTTGTGGTTTATTTTCCTTTAGTTTGTGTATTGCTCCAAAGATTCAAAATGCCTTCAAGCTCTGGAGCAATATACACACCCAAGAAGTACCAAACCAAAACCCTAAATTAATCATCTTTAACACCTCTTATCTCCTTCACTGCTGGCTTCTTTTGCTTAAGAGTGTTCAGTGACAAACTGGCCCCTCTTGCTCTCTATCCCTAGCAAATGTGGAGAAAGAGCATAAGCTTTGGTCCTCAACTTTGCATAACATTGAACCCCTTTGTTTTGCAGAAGCATTTCCACCAACGTTTCTTACCAGACCTGAATCTATCACTACTTTTGTGGGCAAAAGTGCCAAGTTCCTGTGTACTGTTTCGGGCACACCAGTCATCGATGTCTCCTGGCAGAAAGATGGCACAACCATTTCGCCTTCAGACCACCACAAGATCTCAAAAGTGGAAAATAAACATGTATTAGAAATTTCCTTTCTCACCACCACTGACAGAGGAGTTTACAGTTGCAAAGCTTCCAACAAGTTTGGGGCCGACATTTGCCAGGCTGAAATGGTCATTATAGACAAGCCCCACTTCATTAAAGTTTTGCAGTCAGTGCAGTCAGCAGTCAATAAAAAAATACGTCTTGAATGTCAGGTAGATGAAGACAGGAAAGTAACAGTAGGGTGGACAAAGGATGGAAACAAAATCCCACCAGGCAAAGATTATAAGATTTACTTTGAAGACAAAATAGCATCGCTTGAGATTCCTCTGGCTAAACTCAAGGATTCAGGCCATTATGTGTGCACTGCCTCAAATGAGGCAGGAAGCAGCTCCTCTTCCGCCAGCGTCACAGTCAGAGGTAAGATAGCCCTACACACCCTTTACATTTGTTCTTCATGTATTCCCCATTTTTTTTCTTTTGCAGGCAAAAAACTTCTTTGTGCTGAAATCACACTGTGAACTCTTCTCAGACCTGATATCAGGTCCTTTGATCTCTTGCTCATTTCCCCTGCTGCCTTCTTATGGAACTGTATTACTTCAATATCTCTTTCACCAGCCAGATTCAAGAATTCCTCCAGTATGCAGGAGAGAGATGGATGGAGAAGTCAAGAGACACAACAAGAATGGGAGTTTAGCAAGGATTATGCTGATCATTTCTGAAGTTATGTTTTGTTCTTGCACTGGAAAGCAATCTTTCAAATCTTTGTGTTTAATTTTTCTCTTCTTTTTATCTTTTTCCTTTTCTTCCCCGTTCTTCTTCTTTCTCCCCCTTTCTTCCATTTTCTTGTCTTCCCATTTTTAGAACCACCATCCTTTGTCAAGAAGGTTGATCCATCTTATTTACTGACCCCTGGTGACTCTGCACGCCTTCAATGTAAAATCAAAGGGTCTCCTGAAATCCAGGTGACATGGTTCAAAAACAATAAGGAAATACGTGAAAGCAACACACACAAGATGTCCTTTGTCAATTCTGTGGCTGTGTTAGATATTTTGGAGATGAAAGTTGATGACAGTGGGAGTTACTCATGTGAAGCTGTAAATGAGGTTGGAAATGACAGCTGCACCACTGAAGTAGTTGTCAAAGGTCTGTTCTTCTTGCTGCTGACAATTGCATTCTTGAGAAAAACCTTACCCTCTTTTAATTTTTTATTTTTATTTTTTTACATGGTTGACTAATTCTTTTTTGCTGCTTTTATAGAACCTCCATCTTTCATCCGAACACTTGAACCAGCTGAGATAGTGAAAGGAACAAATCCTGTTCTTCAGTGTGAGGTTGTTGGCACTGGACCATTTGACATTAGCTGGTACAAAGACAAGAAACAGATTCGCAGTAGTAAAAAATACAGGTTGACCTCTCAGAAAACTGTTATTTCTCTGGAGGTGTCCTCTTTTAATAGTGCGGATGTTGGTGAATATGAATGTGTGATAGCTAATGAAGTTGGGAAATGCATATGCAGCGCAACATACATCTTGAAAGGTTAGTAGGAGAGAGAAAACTCCACTTATTGAAAGGATAGACAAAAACTTCTTATTTTTGAAAAGCCTTCTCTTTGGATTTGTGGGTGTCTAGGGAGGGTGGGGAGGAAGAGGATCATCTTCTTCTCTTAAAATTCTGTGTACATGTTAACTCTTCTCTGGTGTCAAACCTGTGAATTTGAAGGAGATTGAGATTAAAGAGCCATGCATTATCTCCCAACTAGGGAATGCAGCTCTTCTCTTTGCCTGTTCTTTAGCTGAATTGAACATGTGCTGCACATACTGTCACATAAAGCTGTATTTAAGCAGCAGTTTTCATGGGATGATGTGGTAGAAGATGAGTATTTCTTCTTGTCTCTTTTCTTTGAACTAGAACCACCATCTTTTATTAAGAAAATCGAAAATGTGACAGCTCTGTCTGGAGATAGTATTACGTTACAGGCTGTGGTGAAAGGGTCAGAGCCTATTTCCGTGATGTGGATGAAGGGCAAAGACATTATTCAAGATGATAACAAAGTGAGAGTGACATTTGAACATGGTCTAGCAACACTCCAAATTACTGGTGTCCAGCTGAGCTCTGGTGGCAAATACACCTGTGTGGCTGAGAATGAGGCAGGAAGTCAGTCCTGCTTTGGTGAACTAGCAGTGAAAGGTCAGTGGAGTAGTGCTGTGATCCCCACATTGCCTCCTACCTGAAAGGAAGAACAATTTCCTTTTTTCCTTAACACCAGTTGTTTAATTCTGTTTGTAGAACCTGCCAAAATAATTGAAAAATCTGAAATGATCCAGGTAACAGCAGGAGAACCAGCCATTTTGGAGTACACTGTCACAGGCACTCCAGATCTAAAAACCAAATGGTTCAAAGATGGAAGGCCACTACCTGCCAGCAAAAAATACAGGATCAGCTTTAAAAATAACATTGCTCAGCTCAAGTTTTATGCCACTGAAATGCAGGACAGTGGCGAGTACACCTTTGAGATATCCAATGATGTGGGCATCAGTTCTTGTACTACCGGCTTCATTGTGCTAGGTTGGTACCGACTCTTTGTAAAGACCCCTGCCACTCTGCTCTGAGCCCAAAAGAGCCAGAAGCAGAACTGCATGCTTGTTTTGCTCATGTGTTGGTTTCTTTACTTTTTTTTCATTCTCAACAGATCGCACTCTCCCTCCATTTTTTACTAAACCACTGAAGAATATTGACAGCATCATTAGCACTTCATGCCGTCTAGACTGCAAAATTTCAGGCTCTCTTCCAATGACCGTCTCTTGGTTTAAGCAGGACACTGAGATCACTTCAAGTCCCAAGTACACAGTGCACTTCGCAGAAGGCTCTGCATCTTTGGAAATAAAACACCTAGATGCAAGTGATGCTGGGGTCTACATTTGCAGAGCCACAAACTCTGCTGGTAGCAAAGACAGTAGTAGCACTTTGTTTATAAAAGGTTTGGCAATTTGTTTCATATTTCTTGGAGTTTTACTTTTCATGTGATAATACTTTTCTTCCCCAAATTGAAGTCCATGTGACTTACTCTTGACAATTGTTTCTTTTCAATGTAATCTAGAACCACCCAGCTTCACTGCAGAACCAGAGTCCCAAGATGTACTGCCTGCATCAACTGTACGTTTTAAAGCCACATTTAAAGGCACAACACCACTGACAGTGAAATGGTTTAAAGGTGATACTGAGCTGGTGACAGGCGGAGCCCACTACATTATGACAGAAGCATTAGCAAGTTACTTGGAGCTTTACACGGTCAAACCAACAGACTCAGGAAAATACACCTGCAAAGTCTCCAATGTAGCTGGTTCAGTAACACACAGTGCAGTCTTGTTTGTAAAAGGTTTGCATTCTTACTCTGTCATAAATTTTCAGCTGCTGGATTGACTCAGTAGCACTCTTTCCTGTCTTCTTTGTCCTGAACACTCTTCTTTGTCCTGAACACTCTTCTTTAATCCACAGAACCTGCTGCTTTCAAGGAGAAGCTAGAGACAACCTATCTGATAAAGAAAGGTGGATATGCCAAGCTGACCTGTGAAGTCACTGGTACTCCTGAGATTAAAATCACATGGTTTAAGGATGATAGAGAACTAAAAGAGAGTATCAAACACAGGATGTCTTTTGCAAACTCCTTGGCAATACTCCATGTTACAGAAGCTGAGACTGAAGACAGTGGGGAATACATTTGCGAGGCCAAAAATGACGCTGGAAAAGATATTTGCAGTAGCATTGTTACAGTCAAAGGTGTGTGTGACATTCAGCCACTCAGTTTTTCCCTCTAAACTCAGGGCAGGTTACAGTATGATTAATAGAAAAGTATGATTAATACAAACTGCACTCTTTCTCTTGAACTGTAGAGTCACCTTATTTTAGCAAGGAGTTTCAATCCATGGAAGTCCTGAAGGATTCTGATGTGGTTTTGGAGTGCAATGTGCTTGGCACACCTCCCTTTGAAGTGTTTTGGGTGAAAGATGACAAACCTGTGCGGAGCAGTAAGAAGCATAGAATAAACATTGAGAAATCTTTGATTAGCCTCCAGGTTTTCAGGTTTGATGCTGCTGATGTTGGCAAGTATCAGTGTAGAGTAACAAATGATGTTGGGAGCTGCCTCTGCAGTTCGGAGGTCACACTGAAAGGTTAGTGCAAGGTGCGGAATGGCACTAGCATGCTCTTATCCCAGTGTGGTTTCCATGCCACACTGCCATGCACCAGACATGTACTTACATGGCCACTTTCTTCCTGCCAGATCCTCCACAATTCTTGAAGAGGATAGAAAACATTAGTTCTCTTCGAGGGGGTACGGTGGTGTTTCAGGCCACTATTAAAGGCTCCTTGCCCATCACTGTGTCCTGGCTGAAAGACAATGATGAAGTGATTGAAGACAGCAATATCAAAATGACCTTTGTCAACAATGTTGCCACTCTTCTGGTGAGGTCTATTGAACTGAAACATGATGGGAAGTATTTCTGTCAGGCTAAAAATGAGGCGGGAATTCAGAGATGTTCTGCTCTGCTGACTGTCAAAGGTTGGTGCTGCCCTGAGGGCTTGCAGTGATCTCAGATTGTTTCCTTGTGGCTTTTACAGATGTCTTTAATACTCTATCTCCTTGTTTACAACAGAACCTGCTACAATTGTGGACAAGGCTGTGTCAATAGATGTGACTGAGGGAGACCCAGCAACCTTGCAGTGTAAATTTTCAGGAACAAAACCTATTACAGGGAAATGGTCCAAAGATGGCCAGGAACTGACATTAGGCCCAAAATACAAGATCAGTGTTACAGATACTGTATCAGTCCTAAAGGTGCTCCATGCAGAAAAGAGAGATAGTGGTGAATATATCTTTGAAGTTCACAATGATGTTGGGAGCAGTAGCTGTTCTGCCAAGATTAATGTCCTAGGTGTGTATGGGCTCTCTCTTATCATGGTTTATACAAACCAAATCTTTTCTCCTGATCTGACATCTGCCACAATCAAGGTTGAATTTCATACTTTGTCTTTCTACTCTGTCTTGAATAGATCTCATTATACCGCCTAAATTCACCAAAAAGCTGAAGAAAATGGACAGCATTAAGGGATCTTTTGTCCACCTGGAGTGCATAGTGTCTGGTTCACATCCTATAAGCATCCAGTGGTACAAGGATGGCCAAGAAATAGCATCAAGTGAAAAGCACAAATACTCTTTCCACGATAATACTGCATTTCTGGAAATTAATAAACTGGAAGGCACAGACAGTGGCTCTTACACCTGTGAAGCAACAAATAAGGCGGGAAGCAACCAGTGCAGTGGGTTCTTAACAGTCAAAGGTTTGAGATCCTTCTTTGTCTTGTGGTAGATCTCTCATTAATAGTTTGGGAATTCCTCTGTCTCAGAGTAACCCTCTTTCTTCCTTTTTATATGTTATAGAACCGCCATATTTTGTGGAAAAGCCCCAATCCCAAGAGGTTGTGCCCAATGCTAGGGTTCAGTTCAAAGCACTGGTGAAAGGCTCTACTCCTATTCAGATAAAGTGGTTTAAAGACAGCCAGGAGCTCCTCTCTGGAGCCAATCGATCTGTTTGGAAAGACAATACATCTAGTGTACTGGAGCTCTTCTCAGCTAGGACATCTGACTCCGGGAACTACACTTGTCAGATAAGCAATGATGTGGGGACTGCTACTTGCAAAGCATCTTTGTTTGTAAAAGGTGCGCAACCCAATGTTGTTCTTATCTTTGTGGTTATGATTTTTTTTGTGCAAATTGTGGAGAGGGTGTAGGAAACCCTTGTATTTCTTTAAACCACTTTCAATATTATAAAGCCTTACCTTTTCTGTCCATCTTTTAGAGCCCCCCAGATTTATTCAGATGCCAACTTCTGTAGTAGTGTTGCGCAAAGGACAGTCGTCTGCTTTTGAGTGCCAGATAGTAGGCACACCAGAGATCCACGTCACATGGTACCTGGATGGGAATGAAGTGACTGACCAAGCTAAGTACAGCACCTCCTTCATAGATGGTTTAGCCACTTTGAAAGTGACTCAAGCCAGAGTGTCGGATAGTGGGATTTATGTCTGTGAAGCCCACAATGATGCAGGTAGTGAGAGCTGCAGCATCGAGCTGAAAGTAAAAGGTTAGTTTTGAACATCTTGTACTCATCCACCTATGCCATATAGCTGGGGTGATGGTGTAGGGGAGACTTATTCTCCCTTCAAAACTATTCACGTTTACTATTTACTTTCCCCTCATTCCTCTTTTTAGAACCTCCAACATTTGTGCGGGAGTTGAGTCCCACTGAGGTAGTGAAGGGTTTGGAGGCCACACTTCAGTGTGAGGTGACTGGTACTCCCCCATTTGAGGTGAAGTGGCTGAAGAACAATAAGGAGATGTTCAGCAGCAAGAAATATGCCATCTCCACCAAAGAATCAGTATTTACTCTTAATGTGACTAACTGTGACGTCTCAGATGTTGGTGAATATCAGTGTGTTATATCAAATGAAGGTGGGAGCTGTTCTTGCAGCACAAGGCTCAGCTTGAAAGGTCAGTCCTCTAGGAAGCATATCCTAAACATTCCATCCCCTAGCTAAACTAGTGACTAGGATGACTTTATATGTTCTCTCTTTACCCTCTTCCTTTTTCATGACTTCTCTTCCAAACAACAAACAAAACTCGCACCACAGAACCGCCATCATTCATCAAGAAGCTGGAGAACGTCACTAGCATTTTGAAAGGCACCGCACTCTTCCAGTGTGTTGTAGCAGGTGCTCAACCTTTATCTGTGTCTTGGATAAAAGATGAGCGAATACTAGAAGATGATGAGCATCACCATATTACCTTTGAGAACAGCATGGCCAAACTGAAACTTATCAATGTTGACCTGAGCCACAGAGGGAGATACACCTGCCAGGCAAAGAATGAGTCTGGTGTGGAGAAATGCTTTGCTTTGCTTTTTGTACAAGGTGTGTACAATGTGTTATCCTTCGAGTCCATCCTTGATGAATACTTGGAAAGACAGTCCCTGTCTGTGTAGCTAACTGCCATTTTTATACACTTTATACCTCAGAGCCTGCACGGATCATAGAAAAGGCTAAATCACTTAAAGTCACTGAAAGAGACCCTGTGACTTTGGAGTGTACCGTGGCTGGGACACCAGAGCTCCGAATAAGATGGTACAAAGATGGCAAACAGCTCCTGCCCAGTAGATACTACACAATGAGCTTTGAAAACAATGTGGCCAGCTTCAGGATTGAGCCTGTATCAAAGGAAGATAGTGGTACCTACAGTTTTAAGGTTGAAAATGACTTTGGAAGTAGCACCTGTGAAGCTGTTCTGACTGTGCTAGGTTTGTATTGTCATTTGATAAATTCACCGGTCCAGCATGGAGGGAATGGAAAAGCAATAATTTCTGTTTGTGAAAGATAGGCAAGAAGGTAACCAGTGNTTGATTGGGCAGATCAATCAATTCCTCCTGTATTTATCAAAAAGCTGATGAAAAAGGATACTGTTCTGGGATCTTCTATCCAAATGGAATGCAAAGTCTCTGGGTCACTTCCCATTACTGCAAAATGGTTTAAGGATGGAAAAGAGATATCAGACAGTGCAAAATACAGAAGCCTATGCCATGAAAACACTGTGTCACTTGAGATTGCTAATCTAGAGCTATCAGACAGTGCAAATTACACATGCAATGTTTCTAATGTCTCTGGGAGTGATTCTTGCAGTGCTGTCCTAACTGTGAAAGGTTTGAAATTCTCTTACTATTTTTTATTTGTGGTATATGTGGATAGAAAATACCTTAAATCTTATACTAACGTAACACTCTTATACCTCTTAACATTAACTCTGAAAACTTGGTCTTCATTCTTACCTAATTTTCTTCATTCTTGACAATTCTGATGTAATTGAATATTTCTTTTCTTAAAAACTGCAGAGCCACCAAGTTTCTTAGTAAAACCTGAAAGCCAGCAAGCCATCCCAGATTCCACAGTGGAGTTCAAAGCCACACTAAAAGGAACACCACCCTTTACAGTAAAGTGGTTCAAAGAAGACATAGAACTTGTATCTGGTCCAACTTGTTTCATTGGGATTGAAGGGTCAGCTGGGTTCTTAACCCTCTATTCGGTGGATACTTCAAGAAGTGGGCACTACACCTGCCACGTTTCAAATGATGTTGGCAGTGACTCTTGCACTACAAAACTGATGGTTACAGGTGTGCACTTTCTTGTTGTGTGGCAGTCTTTTAATTTATTTTTGTCTTTCCACTTTGCTCACCTCAGTGATCTTTGATACACTGCCAAGTGAATTCCCCACCCTGTGTTTGCAACCTACAGTTGTTTGGCTCTTTTCCCTTCTTTTTCCTTTCCAGCATTAATTCAGACCTTCCTGACCTCTCTTTTCTGGTTTTTTAGAACCACCTAAGTTTGCCAAGAAGCTAGAGGCAGCAAAAGTAGTCAAGCAGGGTGACTCAGCCCGGCTTGAGTGCAAAGTAAGTGGATCTCCAGAGATGAAAGTAATGTGGTTCAGAAATGACCATGAAATTGTTGCCAGTGAAAAATTCCGGACATCTTTCATTGACTTTGTGGCCGTCCTTGAAATGAATCATCTGAGTACTGACGAGAGCGGTGACTACATCTGTGAAGCTCACAATCCTGCCGGCAAGGCCAGCTGTAGCACCAAAGTCACAGTGAAAGGTTAGCTGTCCTCTTGTTCTTAGACTACACCCTATTTTTTTCCCTGGTAGTTTTATCCCTTGGAAATACATAGGATTATGAAATTAATTTCTTATTTAATGACTGTTTTTTTTCTTCCAATCATGCTTGTTTCTTGATGCCCCCTCACCCCTCTCTGCCAGCATCTGAACAAGAGAAAAGTTGCTCTTAATGTAGATGAGTTCTAAGCTAGATGTTCCTCATTTCTGTGACTGTTGTCTAAGACAGATCATAGTGGGTATTACTATATCAAGGAGCTGAAAGATGAAGATGAACAGACCCAAACTGATCAGTGACAATTTTACACCCTGTATTTGAGACTAATACCAGATAAATGAGACTGTACCCTCTCTGCCAAGTTTCAACCCTCTGTTTACCTATTCTGTAAAGAAGCTAAACACTCTTAATGCTCACCTACCTGCAAGATCATTTCATTCTGTGCCCAAAAAATGAGGAAAGTCCTTGCCCATTCTGTTGATTTTCTGAGAAGTCTCACTGTATAGAAGCTGGTATCAGTAAACTGTTGATCAAATAGCTCCAGACTCCTTTCTAAAAGTGTTCCTTTCTTCCCTTGTTAGAGCCCCCTGTCTTTAGCCGGAAGCTGTCTCCAGTAGACATGCTGAAAGGAACTGAGGTTAGCCTGGAGTGTGAGATTTCAGGAACACCACCATTTGATGTTACCTGGTATAAAGACAGGAGACAAATCCGCAGTAGCAAGAAGTATAAGGTTACAGCCAAAAATTACCATACAAGTGTTCGCATTCTAAATGTTGAAGCAGCAGATGTTGGTGAATATCAATGCAAAGCACAGAACGACGTAGGAAGTGACACTTGTTTTTGCACTGTGAAGCTGAAAGGTAAAGTATTCACACATATTCCTTCTGCAGTGCTCGCAGTAGTACTGCATTACTACTCTTTATCTAGACACTGTGCATATTCACTATAACTGCATATTTCTTCTTCAGAACCTCCAAAATTCTTAACTAAAATAAACAGCATGACTGTTGTGGTTGGTGAACCAGTAGAGCTGCAAGCAAGAGTGGAGGGCTCCCAGCCAATTTCTGTGCAGTGGCTTAAAGACAAAGAGGAAATTATTAGAGAAAGTGAAAACACAAAGATCACATTTATGGAAAATATTGCAACTTTGCAACTTATGCACACAGAGACAAGCAATGCTGGAAAATACATCTGTCAGATCAGAAATGATGCTGGAAGTCGCGAGTGCATGGCTACCTTAACTGTTTTAGGTTGGTAAAAAAGCACAAAATGATAAATGATTTTTCTAAAGTTAGGAACTTGACTATTCAGTGTCAGCTATATGATTTGCTTATGACCCTGAGTTCAAAACAGTCAAAACAGAGAATCCTCGTGTCCCTAACAAGCAGTAGTCAGGTTCCTTATTTCCAGTTGCCCAGGGAGAGGGGTGAAAGGAACCCCAGGCCTCCACACTGTGATGAGATCCGGCTGATTGGATTTCTCAGTCATGACTTCTGCTCATGCCTGCTTGGAAAGGGACAGAAATTTGCATTTCTCTTCTAGGAGTTTAAAAATATTTTTACATCTGAAACCTCCAGTTTAGGGTAGAATAAAGGGTGGAAAAAACAGAGCTGAAAAAATTCAGCAGCCCAATAAACTGAAATACCCTTATTATCAAAAGTGTAAGCCCCATCTTATAGTGCTATAATATTTATGGTTAGTACTAATGAAATCCTGTTTTCACCATACATGTTACCCATCTCTCCTTCCAGAGCCTGCAGTCATTATAGAGAAAGCAGAGCCAATGAGAGTTACGATAGGAGATGCCTGTACTTTGGAGTGCAAAGTTGCAGGCACACCAGAGCTTTCCACTGGGTGGTTCAAGGATGGCAAAGAGCTTACGAGCAGCCAAAAATACAGAATTACTTTCCGCAATAAAGTATCTACACTAAAAATTATGGATGCAGAAAAGGAAGACGGTGGATTGTACACTTTTGCAGTGCAGAATGATGTGGGAAAAAGCAGTTGCACCGCATCAGTTGATGTTTTAGGTTGGTTGGATAATTTGTCTTTTATCTTTTGCAAAAACTTTCAATTGTGTTCTCTTTCCTTCCTTCCTTCCATTCCTTCCCTCCTTTTCTCTCTAACAATGGATTTATTATGTTTTCTTATGCAGATCGAATCATTCCTCCTTCTTTCACAAGAAAACTAAAGGAAACACCTTGTGTCCTGGGTTCCTCAGCATTGCTGGAATGCAAAGTGTCGGGTTCACCTCCTATTTCTGTTGCCTGGTTCCATAATGGGAATAAGTTAGTCAGTGAGGAAAAACATCAAATCTCCTTTTCAGATAACTTATGTATTTTAGAAGTAAATTCACTGAGTGATTTAGATACTGGAACTTACACCTGCAAAGCTACCAACATAGCTGGTTCAGATGAATGCAGTGCTGTATTGACTGTACAAGGTCAGTATATGATGACCAAGAAGCTCTCTGAGCTATTCTTTTCTCTTTCTCTCTTGAAATTGCCTGTGGTCTTTTGTAAATATACTTGGGGAAAATTATTGACTGGAAAATAAAAGTTTTGTTCTTTATCTTCAGTAGGTGTGTAGAAATGCCAGGGTTATGCTGTAGCAACCTGTCTTATCTCTCTTTTTCTCTTGTGTGTTTAGAACCACCTTCTTTTGTGAGGATGCCAGAGCCTTTGGATGTCTTGCCAGGAACCAGCATCACTTTTACATGTGTTATCAGAGGAACACCTCCTTTTAGGGTGAACTGGTTTAGAGGGGCCAATGAGCTTGTGCCAGGGGACAAATGCAATATCTATTTGGAGGACTCCATGGTGGAGCTTGAGTTATTTGATGTAACTCCTCTCCAAAGTGGAGAGTACACTTGTCTAGTGACTAATGATGCTGGCAGGGCAAACTGTACAACACACCTTACAGTAAAAGGTTTGTAAAGTTTGCGCCTCTCTATTTACCGTAACATATTCTTTCCTTCCCTCCATTTGTCTTTTTGTGTTCAACATTTTTGACTTCCTACCCTTCCTTAGAACCAGCTATCTTTGTCAAGAAACTGAGCGATCAGTGTGTGGAGCCTGGAAAACCCATCATCCTGGAGGGGGCTTACACAGGCAGCCTGCCCATCTCTGTGACATGGAAGAAGAACGGCCACACCATTACCCAATCTCAGAAGTGTAGCATCACCACCACAGAGAAGTCCTGCATCTTGGAAATACTTGACAGCACCAAAGATGATGCAGGAGAATACACTTGCCATGTTGAAAATGAGGCAGGAAGAGATGTTTGTGAGGCTGTAGTCTCTACCCTAGGTGTGTGCTCCATTTGCTTCATTTTCTTGTCTGTTCTTTCAAGTGTATGCTTTCCAAGGCCTGGCACTATAATGAACCTATCTAATTGCTTCTGTTTTTTTAGAACCTCCTTATTTTGTTACACCCTTGGAACCTCTTGAGGTGTCAGTTGGGGATTATACAACATTACAATGTCGCCTTGCTGGAACACCAGAAATCACTGTGTCTTGGTACAAAGGTGATACAAAACTCAGGTCTACTCCTCAGTACAAAGTGTTCTTTAAAGACAATGTTGCTACGCTTATTTTCAACAAAGTCATTAGCAATGACACTGGAGAATATATCTGCAAGGCAGAAAACAGTGTAGGAACTGCATCTACAAAGGCTCTCTTATCAGTTCAAGGTGATGATTTTATATTAGCTTGTTACAAATTCTTTTCATCTTGCAAAACTAGAAAAAAAATTGCTTCCTGGGGCATAGTTATCTTTTACTTGCTTTCTTCTAGAGCGCAAACGACCACCTTCTTTTGCAAGAAAATTAAAGGACATCGAGCATCCTGTTGGTTTACCTCTTAAATTCATGTGTCGGCTCAATGGCTCAGAACCCATTACTGTGACTTGGCATAAAGATGGTGTGCTGCTAAGCGATGACCACAATGTGCACACATCCTTTGTAGATAATGTTGCAGTGCTGCAGCTGGTGAAAACTGAGATGAATCATACCGGGCAGTACTCCTGCACAGCCACCAATGCTGTGGGCACTGCCACCTCAAGTGCTAGGCTTACAGTGGCAGGTGTGTTGTCTTACATAACTTTTGCCTGGATCACAGGCTCCTCCTTCCTATTTCATGCAAGCAATGGTAGCTGTATGTTGAATTAACTGTTTCATGAGGTGTAAGTATTATATGGTTTTCCTGTGTTTCTAGAACCCAAACAAGCACCTGTCTTTGACACCAAACCAGAATCTATTGATGTGCCTTTTGGAGAAAGTGCTGACTTTGAATGCCATGTTACTGGAGCCCAGCCAATGCACATCACCTGGTCCAAGGATGGGCAGGAGATCCGAACTGGAGGAAACTTCAATATTACATTTGTAGCCAACACAGCACACCTTCGAGTGCTCAGAGTGGGTAAAGGAGACTCTGGCCAATATACTTGCCAAGCTAGTAACGAAGCAGGGAAAGACTTTTGTTCAGCCCAACTCAGTGTGAAAGGTATTAAGTCATCTTGTTTGTGTGTTTTCTTTTTCTGGAGGAGAGAGACCTCTTTGTTACTGTGTCTCATCTTCCACCATTTCCATTTTGGAAATACAAAAAAAAGTAGCTCTCCAGAACGCAGACATATACTGTGTGGTGACCTTCTCCTATCATACTGCATGATAGTAGAAGCCTTGAGTGCCTGCAAGATCCCCAAGGGGAAAGGTCCACTTGTGAAGCTGTTTGTATCAAGAATTCCACTCACACTGCCTTTTCCTTTGTCATTAATGCTTAAGCGACAGTCACAGTGGGATTCAAACATATCAAATATGGTAAATACAATGGTAAATACAACGACCTTGCATTTGTAGGCCAGTGCTGGTAAATCTTTCAAATTTGCTAAATATTTCAATTGGACTTCTGAATTGCTGATTTAATCTAGACTACAAATCCCATAATTTCTTCATGCAAAAAATATGCTTTAAAGATGTGTAAGCAAGTGAAACTATCCTTACCGTGTTTCTTCTGCTCCTGGGCGTGAATGGTTTGTCAAATCTTTCATGCTGGCCTGGGGATATTTTTACCCCTCAAAGGTAACAGCAAAACTTTCCTTGGGTGGAGCAGTTGTCCTTTATGTCTTTTTTTTGCAGCTACAGCTGTGTGATGCAGCAGGCTCCAGAGTGGGCATAACATAGTTTTAGTTGATATCTTTGCCTTCTTTTCTCCATCTTACACTTTTCCTTGAGGGGAAACTCTGGTTGGGGATATAACCAACTGCTGTAGCAAGCTTACTTTGTTGTGCCCCAATACTCTTGTGCTCTCCATAACTCTTGCTCAGCACTGTAGCTTTCATGAGGCAAACAGATATGCTGTCACTCTGTACATAATTATTCTGTTCTGCAGAACCTCCCAAGTTCATCAAGAAGCCTGAAGCTTTGCGGTTTGTGAAGCAGGGGGACACAGTTCAACTTGAATGTAAAATCAGTGGCACACCGGAGATCAGAGTCGTGTGGTACAAAAATGATCAAGCACTCCAGGCGAACGAAACTCTCCTCATGTCCTTTGTAGACTCTGTGGCAATGCTAACCATCCTAGACGCCAACATTGAAGATTCTGGCGATTACATATGCGAAGCCCATAACTCTGCTGGCACAGCCAGCTGCAGCACTTCAGTTGCAGTGAAAGGTTAGCAACATAGTTCCAAACACCAGCAGAATCCCTGGCTTTAGGGCCCACTTCCAGCTGCACATCCCCCCAGACAGAGATCTGCTGCTATAGTCACTGGTGGCTGCAGAAGCAGTGTCTCTCTAGATGCTCTCACATTCAAATGATGCTGTATTTAAGCAGCAGAGACAAGGCAGGAAATAGTGATGGGTGTTCAGCACTGTGCTGCCATTCCTTTGTCTCCACATTTAAATCAGTTGCAAGCTGAATAAGGAAAGCTTGTCAGATCACAAGGAAAGCATGGACTAGATGGAACGCCAGCCATTGTGAGGGAGCTGGGCATACTCTGCAACCACCCTTCTGCCTCCTCTTTATACATGGTGATTCTGGCAGGAATGAAATTTAAGACGGAAGGGGAGGCTGTGTTGCTGAGATTCACTGATGGTAGCTTTCATGACTGGAAAGAGGCGGGGAAAGACAGATTGTCATCCTGGAGAGAGGGAAGAGTAGCTTTTGGGGAGGAGCACTGAGCACTGACTCCTAACAGGTGCAGAAGTGTCACATTTTCTGCCCTTGGGACTCTGTGTGCTGGGATGGCTTGCTGAGAGATGCTGGAAGCTCAACATCTTTTAGAGGTGAGGCTATATATTTGGAAGCTAAATATGGGTTTATGAGAATAAGTGTAGGCCCCTTTTCTGATTATGTTGCCTCCTGCTACTATTCAAAAACTCACCCAGGGAAGTAGGCTCATACATTATGATGTGATTCTTTTTTTATAGAACCGCCTGTTTTTAGCAAGGTGCCTAGCCCTGTGGACACACTTAAAGGCTCAGATGTTATCCTCCAGTGTGAGATAGCAGGGACTCCACCCTTTGAGGTGGCTTGGTTCAAGGACCGGAGACAGGTCAGGAGCAGCAAGAAGTTCAAGGTGACAGCAAAACACTCCGTTGCCAGTCTTCATATTCTCAATCTGGAATCTCAAGATACTGGAGAATACCAATGCAAAGCTATGAATGAAGTGGGAAGTGACACTTGCACCTGCCCAGTGAAATTCAAAGGTTTGTATGCTACAGCATCAACAGCATCACCACTTTCTTTTCTTGATCTTCTGGCTGTCCCTCTTCCAAGAAGGCATGCATGATTAACCCTCCTCTGCCTCCTTGTTTTTGCCATCAGAACCCCCACGTTTCACCAAGAAGCTGAGTGACACTGCAATCTTCGTTGGGGAGCCAACAGCCCTGCAGGCAGTGGTGGAAGGATCCCCACCAATTTCTGTTGTCTGGCTCAAGGATAAGGGTGAAATTATTAGGGAGAGTGAAAACATCCAAATGTGGTTTATGGACAACATTGCAACTCTTGAGATTGCCAGTGCAGAAGGAGCTGATGTTGGGAAGTACATCTGCCAGATAAAAAATGATGCTGGCATGCGGGAGTGCTCTGCCTTTTTACAAGTCCTAGGTGTGTATAGACTGCTTTACAGATACTATATCTTACATCTTCTAAAATTGCCTCTACCAGCCTTTGTTTTCTCCTTAAATCCCATGCTCATTGGTTTGTGATTAGATTTCCTGATGACTCACTGACCCCTCCCTTCCTGTTTCAGAACCAGCAGTCATCTTAGAGAAGACTGAGCCAATTACAGTAATGTCTGGAAATCCTTTTACCTTGGAGTGCAAAGTAGGAGGAACACCTCAACTTATCACCAAGTGGTACAAAGATGGCAGAGAATTAAGGAGTGACCGCAAATACCAAATTACCTTTTTCAACAATATATCCACTTTGAAAGTCTTTTCTGCAGACAGGGGAGACAGGGGCTTGTATACTTTTGAGGTGCACAATGAGGTGGGGGACAGCAGCTGCACTGCTTCAGTTGATGTTTCAGGTCAGCTTTATGTCATTGTTGTTCCCACTTGTCTTTAAAGGAAGCTTTTTTGGTTTTGTCCCTTTCCTTTCCCATGAAAAGTCCCCAACACTTTTATTCCTATTCTTTTCCTCTGTCCTACTTAGATCGTCTTGTTCCTCCTTCATTCTCAAGAAAGCTAAAGGAAATAAATGGGGTGCTGGGATCCTCAGTGCTTCTGGAGTGCAAAGTGTCTGGCACATCCCCCATATCTGTGGCCTGGTTTCAGGATGGGAATGAGATTGTTAGTGGAGAAAAATATGAAATCTCATTCTTGGATAATGTTTGTGCTTTGAAGCTGAATGTCCTAGATGTCACAGATACGGGGCCATATACCTGTGTGGCATCCAATGTGGCTGGATCTAATGAATGCAGCGCCTTCTTGACTGTACAAGGTCAGTGGAAGGATACTACAGCCTCTCCAACAAAATTCTTCTCTCTTCCTTTCTTCTGGTTTCCCCTGGTTTCTTTCCTGTTTTCTCCATNTTTGCATGATCCATAGAACCACCTTCTTTTGTGAAGATACCTGATCCCCAGGAAGTTTTGCCTGGATCAAGTGTGACATTCACCAGCTACATCAAGGGCAGTACTCCCTTCAAAGTGACCTGGTTCAGAGGCATCAGGGAACTGGTGCCAGACAGCAACTGCTCCATCTCTTTGGATGAGTCTGTGACGCAACTGCAGCTGTACAATGTGGAGCCAGACCACAGTGGGGACTATGCCTGTGTGGTCACAAATGATGCTGGCAGTGCCTCGTGCACAACCCAACTCTTTGTGAAAGGTGTGTTTGTGTGTGTGCCTGTACACATAGGTATCTCCCTTTGTGTGCTGCCTGCAAGCTATGCCACATCTGTCCCTCTCACTATTGATCTATGCCTCCCAACAGAGCCTGCAATCTTTGTGAAGAAATTAAGTGATTTCAGTGTGGAGCAGGGGAAGTCCATTGTGCTGGAAAGCACCTACATAGGCACCCCTCCCATCTTTGTCACCTGGAAAAGAAATGGCATGCCCATTGCTCAATCTCCACGCTGCAGTGTTACAACTACTGACAAATCTGGTATTCTTGAAATCTTCAACAGCACCAAGAGTGATGAAGGCGAATACACCTGTGAGGTGGCAAATGAGGCAGGTGGAGATGTTTGCCACAGCCTTGTATCCATCTTAGGTACACATCATCCCTGGTCCCCCTAAGGCACCCCAGTGATGCTCTGCTTCTGCTCACCAAGCTCTCTCTTTCCCTAGAACCACCCTACTTTGTCACACACCTGGACCGTGTAGAGGTGAAGGTTGGTGAACCTGTTATCTTGAAATGCCAGATTGATGGTTCTCCAGAAATCAAGGTGTCCTGGTACAAAGATGACACCAAGCTGAGATCAACACAAGCTTACAAAATGCACTTCAAGAATAAAGTGGCAACACTGGCATTCTCCACCGTGGAGGATAGTGATATTGGAGAATACGTCTGCAAAGCAGAAAATAACGTCGGCTTCGCAACCTCCACAGCTTTGCTTGTTGTTAAAGGTGATGGCAAGAGGGCCGCTCTTTCCTGGGGCAGTTTGTAGGAACTCTTTGTTATCTGCAGAAAGGGGTTGTTAGTAATTTCAGAGTTAATTAATTCCAGATTGTCAGGATGGCTTCCTACTTAAAGTGGTGATTATTATTGTTTTGCAGAACGTCAGCTTCCCCCTACATTCACCAGAAAACTGAAAGATATTCAGGAGGCACTTGGTGCCCCAGTGACTTTTGATTGCCGCATTAATGGCTCAGAGCCTCTCCAGGTGTCTTGGTACAAGGACGGAGTTCTCTTAAGTGACAGTGATAACATGCAGTCAGCCTTCTTAAATAATGTTGCGACTCTCCAGATCTTGCAAACTAGTATGGCTTACTGTGGCCAATATACCTGCTCAGCCCAAAACGCTCTGGGGACTGCATCTTCCAGTGCCAAACTTCTTCTCACAGGTTTGTAGCTTACACTGAAACAAAGATCTTTTGTATGTCTTTGCTCTTTTATTTCTTCACCCTCTTTCCCACTCATATTATGGTGGCCAGGTAGCACAGGCACGGTGTGGTGAGGTATGTGGTGAGGAGGACTTTGTGGTAAGCTGTGCCACGCTTTCCTCTTTGCAGAACATCTACAAGCTCCTTTCTTTGACATCAAACCAGTACCTATTGATGTGGCTAGAGGGGAAAGTGCAACTTTTAAGTGCCACGTGACTGGCTCTGCTCCCATGAGGATTACTTGGACCAGAGACAACAGAGAGGTCCGCCCAGGTGGCAACTACAAGATGACACTGGTGGAAAACACAGCCAGCTTGACGGTCCTAAAAGTCGGTAAAGGGGATGCTGGAGTCTACACATGTACTGCCAGCAACAGTGCTGGAAAGGACACGTGTGCAGCTCAGCTGGCTGTACAAGGTATTGCTGTGACCTTTAGTGTGCAATGAGGCTTTATTTTGCAAGACAAACTTCTGAAAAGAAAATGTTTCTAATGCAGACACCTGTGAAACTAACAGTATTTAAGTATTATTGTAATACTCAAATACTTATTCATCTTTCTTTTGCTCTAGTGCATGTTTTGTCTTATCAAAGGGCTGCTTCTGTTGAAATGTTAACTCTGACATAATACACCACTGCACTTTATGAATGACCCTGTGGCCAGGAAAATCTGTCTGTCTTAAAGTCTTTCTCCAGCAGTGACATTCACTATGTTGTCCAGAGGAAGGAAGGGTAATTGAAAGAAACTCAGTTCACTTACAAGACTTAAATGTGTTTTTACTGGTTGTGTAGCTCCTGCAAACTATTTTACTTTTTCACAGACTGAAAACAGTGAAAACTGATCTTCTAGACAGCAAAATTAGAGGATCTGGGGGCAGACCTGGTAACAAATATCCATTCTGATAAAACTTTGCTTCTCCACATAGTGTGTGGATCTTACACATTTCAATCATCTCATTTTATAACTGTATCAAACTCTCTTGGAAAAGTGAGCCTTGTAAATTAGTGTAATTTCCTCAATGTAGGTGGGAATATTGGACTTATTTATAGCCATTCCGGATATCTTATTGTTACTGAATTTACAAACAAGTATTATATATACTACTTAAATTATGCACAAGTTCAAACCCTTATCGGCTTAGTGCTTTCCCTTTTTTTTTTTTTTCTCTATGAATTTGGGACAAAAATAAATAAATAAATTTCAAGAGTAAATACTATCACTTTTTAAGACAAATAATGCAAGAAGATAAACTACTGCTACCAAGATTTTGTAATAATTACTTGTCAAATGTATTCTATATGCATCTAGAGTATATTCTACCTGTAAGGATATTTTTTTTGGTACCAGTGGAAATTGTGTCACACTGAATTACCTGTGGATTCAGTGGCAAGTAGGGATGGTACTATTATGTAGCTTGACTTACAAAAAGTGTTGAAAGATTGTAGCAAGAAATCTAACCTCTTCAGAAGATTTAAAGCTTGCTTCCAGCAGAATCATAAGTCTGTTTGTTACTAACGATAAGATTATGGTTTATTTGAATGGAGTTGCTGTTTATAAAATGATCTCAACTGACTTCATTTATTTTCTTCAACTCTAATTGTAACTACTTTTTTTCCAGGATTATTATTTTCTTTTTTGATCCTGAATTTACACTATCACTCAGTTCAATTCTTTAGAATTTGTACTGCTTCCCCATGGCTGTAAAACTGATAATATTCACTGCTTGTCAAGCAGTTTCTATAGAACTTGGAAGGGCAAGCTCTTTGTGTGCATTGATTTGCAGATGCTGTCGCACTTCTATGACACACAGCTTTTTGTTTGTAGAATTAAGACCTTTTGTTCAACTGACTTTCAAAATCTCCCAGCTTTTTATAAGCTTTCACACTTTAATATCTAACATTCCCAATGTGTACCTTTAACAGTTGCTTTAGGTTCTAGAAGCTGCTTTACATTCTAAGTATATACCTTACTTGTATATACTCATTTTTGGAAAGGATTGGAATTAGTGTGCAACTACTTGGCAACTGTTAGTATGAAGACAGATAATCAACTCTTAGTCAAAGTGAAACCTGATAGTAAATTACTAAGGTTGCAAGAGTCCATGTGTTAAAAAGCCATCATTTCTATTTTTAGAAACTCTAAGTTTTGTTACTAACAACATAGGATGTTCTGTAAATGTCCCACAGATTGAAGTAACCCACAAGAAAATATTCTTCCTACGCTTTGCAGGCAGATGCACAAAGAGGCACTTTATCCTGTTTTGCAGAGATATTTTTTTGTTGTGCCCACATTACCACCTCTTGGTTTTACTAGTTGTGTCTTTGATCTAAGAGCATTCTGTCTTATGATTCTGAATCACCCGTACAGTACTTTTGATGGAAAGTGTCAAACCACTCCTTTCTCTCCTTACAGAAGAAAGTGTAACCATCCGGTTTATTGTTCAGTCACAGGACCTTTAACACCAATTTCCGTAATAGCAGCTATCTCATAATTCTTCCCCGCATGATTATTTTGAACCTCTTCCATTTGCTACCTAAGCTCCTTTACTTTTATTCCTGATATGCACCTTTATGTTTGGCTTTGTAATAAATGTTTGAAGTGTTATAATGCAGACACGTTTATTGACTATATCAATTGCTAATGACATATTAAGATAGAAAGCAGTTGCTATAATTCTCAGCATCAATGCTCTTAATATTTTTTGGCTGAACAGTTTGGATTCTTGCATTTCCACCACATATTTTGATTACTCATGTATTGTAAGAGGATATTATTTAAAGAAAACCACATCAGCTGATCTGGACTGAATACATAGGAGAAGTAGAGTGGGACAACAAAGGAGAAAGTAGCTGAGATGCAGATAGAGACTTTATTTCTTTTCTAAGATTTTGGACCAGCTTGAAATAATCTAAGAAAAAATTTCATAGCAACTGCAAAATTACAATGTTCCCAAAGTTTACCTTTTCTGTTACATATTTCCTTGCTTATTCAAAGAATCAGTGCAGTTTAAAGCATCTTCCCTTTTTGGCTTTCCAGAACCACCAAGGTTTATTAAGAAACTAGACTCCTCAAGACTTGTGAAAGAACATGATTCCACTAAGTATGAATGCAAAATAGGTGGATCTCCAGAAATCAAAGTCACATGGTACAAAGGTGACACTGAGATCTGTCCCAGTGAAAAATACAGGATGTCCTTTGTGGATTCAGTGGCAGTCCTTGAAATGCACAACCTCAGTGTTGAAGACAGCAGTGACTACACTTGTGAAGCTCAGAATCCGGCGGGTAGTGCAAGTACCACTACCTCACTGAAAGTGAAAGGTCAGAATCCCATTTCTTCCCTTATCTTTCTACATGTATGAGTCTTCCTTTTTAGAAAAGCTGATAAAAAACCAAACCAAACCAAAAACAAAAAATGAAGAACAAACTTTTTCCTTAGTCAGAGAGGACCAAACCTGTCTGAATATATGGCATATCTTTTACCTGGTTTTATGCTGTGGAAGATCTTTCTTATTTATGGTTTGTCTTTGCTGTTCAGCATCAGAACAGCTACTTGGATTTTCTGTCCTCTTTAATCTCCTGTGCTCAAATAACACAACCTTTAACCCCCTTTTTCTTTTTCAGCACCCCCCATTTTTACCAAGAAGCCCCAACCAGTCGAGACCTTGAAAGGGTCTGATATTCACCTGGAATGTGAGCTTCAGGGCACCCCTCCATTCCAGATTTCATGGTATAAAGACAAACGAGAAATTCGGAGCAGCAAGAAGTTTAAGATTATGTCTGAGAACTACCTAACTAGTATTCACATTCTCAGTGTGGATACTGCAGATGTTGGTGAATATCACTGTAAAGTTGTAAATGATGTGGGAAGTGACTCCTGTATTGGCTCTGTAACACTAAGAGGTTTGTATAATGATTGGCATCTTCCTGGCATTTCATTGTTCTTGTCACTCTCCTCTTACTTTTCCGCTCTTGGCATGGCTTTTTACTATTAAATATCTTCTCTTAAATAGCACCACCAACCTTTGTGAAGAAGCTGAGTGATCTCACTGTTGTAGCTGGGGAGTCAACTGAACTTCAGGCTGCAGTAGGAGGATCACAGCCCATTTCTGTTCTGTGGTTAAAAGACAAAGGTGAAATCATCAGAGAAAGTGATAATCTTTGGATCTCCTATTCAGAAAACATTGCAACTATGCGGATTGGAAATGCAGAACCAGCCAATGCTGGAAAATACATTTGTCAGATAAAAAATGATGCTGGAGTTGAGGAATGCTTTGCTGTGCTGAAAGTGCTAGGTTGGTAGCATGGGATAAGAAACACAATGTGTTTCAAGGTGCTTAAAAATTTCAAATTTTATGATACAAAAAACTATTACATTGTTGTTTTTAAAATTTTTTTGACTTGCATCTCATTGCAGAACCTGCAGTCATTGTAGAGAAGCCAGGCCCAGTCAAAGTTACAGCTGGAGACTCTTGTACTCTGGAATGCACAGTAGACGGCACACCAGAGCTTACTGCTAAGTGGTTTAAGGATGGGAATGAACTGTCTACTGATCATAAATATAAAATCAGTTTCTTCAACAAAGTATCTGGGCTAAAGATCCTCAATACAGGACTAGAAGACAGTGGAGAATATACTTTTGAGGTGAAAAACAGTGTTGGTAAAAGCAGCTGCACAGCTTTAGTGCAAGTTTCAGGTTAGTTGACTACTCTTTTTGAGTCATATCTGACCCTACCTTTCCTTTACAAAGCCTCCAGATAACAAACTGCTTCTCATGATTGGCAGCCTGAGAGACTCATTGCTTGTATAAACTTGGGAGCACTTGTCATACCACTTTGACAGGCATTAAGAACAGATGCTTACTTAACCTCTAAGTGGCAGGAGTTGTTGAAAGGGCTTCATTTCTTCTGGTTTAATCTACATGTCTTCTTGGAAAGCTGATGCAATACTGTTGCTTATGAAAAAGAACTGAAAAAAAAAGATGTCTCTCAAAAAGTGTGAATGAAAGCTCCAGCGTATTCTTAGCTATCACCTATTTTTCAATGACTTAGATGTCTAGAGGCAGATTGCATAAGCAGATCAAAAGAAAATGAATCAATTCTATTATGCATGGGGAACTTTCTGCATTTGAAGTATGGTAATTTTTTTACATTTTTTTTCAACAAATGCAGATCGTATTATACCTCCTTCTTTCACAAGAAAACTGAAAGAAACATATGGTCAGCTGGGTTCTTCTGCTGTACTGGAGTGCAAAGTTTATGGGTCACCACCTATTCTGGTTTCCTGGTTTCATGATGGACAGGAGATTACCAGTGGAGACAAGTATCAGGCTACCCTTACAGACAATACCTGTTCTCTGAAAGTGAATGGACTTCTGGAATCTGATATGGGAACTTATTTGTGCACAGCTACTAACATAGCTGGATCTGATGAATGCAGCGCATTTTTGAGTGTTAGAGGTTGGTATAATTAAGAAGCCAGAGACAGAAGACACAAATTCATTTTCAAAAAGATATCATTCTTTGCTTTGTTACATTTTTCTGATTACTATGCTCTTTGTCAGAAGCTCAAATGTACTTCTCTGCCTGTTTTATTTGCATTCTTAGAACCACCATCTTTTGTGAAGAAACCTGAACCACTGAATGTTTTATCTGGAGCAAACATAACCTTTACCAGTATCATAAAAGGCTCCTCTCCACTGGAAGTTAAATGGTTTAGAGGTAGTGTTGAGCTAGTACCAGGAGACAGATGCAATATCACCTTGCAAGATTCAGTTGCAGAACTGGAGCTGTTTGATGTGCATCCACTTCAGAGTGGAGACTACACCTGCCAGGTCTCTAATGAGGCAGGGAAGATTTCTTGCACAACACATCTTTTTGTCAAAGGTTTGTCTAGAGTATTATTTCTTATGCTTCTTATGCGTCTAAAAATATCTTGGCTTTATTAACTTTTTTTCTTCCCACTGTTCATTATAGAACCAGCCAAATTTGTGAAGAAGGTGAATGATTTAAGTGTAGAGAAAGGGAAAAATTTAATCTTGGAATGCACATATATGGGTACTCCACCAATTTCTGTGACATGGAAGAAAAACGGAGTAAAAATAACGCACTCTGAGAAGTGTAGTATCACCACTACAGAAACATCTGCCATACTGGAAATCCCTACTAGCAAACTAGAAGATCAGGGGCAATATTCTTGTCATATTGAAAATGATTCTGGACAAGATAATTGTCATGGTGCAATCACAATACTAGGTGCGTCAAGCCATCATTTTATTGAGTGTTATTTGAACTACTAATTGTCATTGTGCAATATCTCTTTATGCTAATGGTGTGTGTTTGTTCTTCAGAACCACCTTACTTCATTACACCTTTGGAGCCAGTGCAGGTGACTGTTGGGGATTCTGCATCCTTACAGTGCCATGTTGCTGGAACACCAGAAATGATTGTATCGTGGTACAAAGGCGATACAAAGCTGAGAGGAACTGCTACTATGAAAATGCATTTTAAGAACCAAGTTGCCACTCTGGTTTTCAGCCAGGTAGACAGTAGTGACAGTGGGGAGTACATCTGCAAAGTAGAAAACACTGTTGGGGATGCCACTTCATCATCTTTGCTGACAGTTAAAGGTGAATATTTAATTTTGAAAATAGGAAGATGGCCTGTTTTTCTTAAGTATGCTTTACTGTTTAAAAAAAAAAAAGTGAGCCAGCACGGGTGGGATGCAACCATTAAATCATAAAGGGAATGCAAAGTGTAAATTTATTCTTGTTCACTTGTGAACCTTGGAGTATCTCTGAAGCAGCAACCAGGCAGAGACACGTGAGCAGATTTGCAGGCACTGCAGGACTTAGTCCCTGTTAGAGATCAAAAAGCTTTTGAATTTTCATTCTGCTTTCGTCTGTGTATCAGGAATTTTTTCAGGTGTAGTTATCTGCTGTGCTTTGATCTTTCCTGCAGTGGGGCAGGAATGTCAAACATGTCCAATAAGGTGACGCTGAGTCCATCACCGGCCTGTGTTATCTAAATATAGATGTTTTGCTTGTCAATCACAGAAATCCAAACAATTATTATGATACATGTGTTTTTGACACCCCAGCTGCAAGTCACTTGAGCATGTTTACAGTCCTCCTTGCCAATCTTCTGTTATTTTACCACAACAGTGATTACCTTTTCTTGCTAAACACTTTACTGTTTCTTGACATGTAAAATACCCTGTGGCACTGTCTTCTAGTAACAAAGGCTTACCAGTAAAGCTAATTGAAATATGTCTCTTGCTGACCACAGCTCTTCTGTAGGGATACAAGCTTTTACATCTTCCTTCCCCACTGGAGTTATTTCTTTTATTGATTGCACCATTAGCAGTCCTGAGTGTTAAACAGGCTCACCATGTGTAAGAAAGGGCAGAACAGTTATATATTTTCCTTTCACTCTATACACATTGCTCTTTTCACATCATGTTCCAAATAAATGATATGCTGAATAATATTTTTAATCAGAAGTTATTAGCAAAAATTCAGTATACTCTACAGTATATTAGGCAGTGACTACTGCTGAGCAGAGCAATAGGTGCATATCTTCTGTAAACTCTTATTGTACAATACCTGTTCTTTTACAGAGCGTAAACTTCCTCCTTCTTTTACAAGACAATTAAGAGACGTTCACGAAACTGTTGGCTTACCAGTTACATTTGAGTGCAGCATTGCCGGTTCAGAACCTATTGAAGTTTCTTGGTTTAAAGACGGTGTACGTGTAAAAGAGGACTACAATGTTCACACATCCTTCATAGATAACATAGCAATTCTCCAGATTTTGAAGACAGATAGGAGCCTTATTGGGCAATATACCTGCACAGCTACCAATGCAATTGGAACTGCTTCTTCTAGTGGCAGGCTTGTCCTTACAGGTCGGTGGGCTGTGAAATATTTAATGGAAATATCTTAAAACTCCCTTTTGCTTTATATATGGATTCAGTATTGTACAAATAATATTTATTTCACAGAGATTTAACGCAAATTGAGATTAAAGTGATGCCTTTTTATTTCTTTCATTCTTCAGAAGGGAAGACTCCTCCATTCTTTGACATCCCAATTACACCCATGGATGGTATTATTGGAGAAAGTGCTGACTTTGAGTGTCACATTTCTGGAACACAGCCTATTAGAGTCACTTGGGCAAAAGATAACCAAGAGATTAGAACAGGAAGAAACTACCAGATCAGTTTTGTAGACAACACAGCCCATTTGACCATCTTGAGAGTTGACAGGGGAGACTCTGGAAAGTATACGTGCTATGCTAGTAATGAAGTTGGAAAGGAGTCTTGCACAGCTCAACTAACTGTTAAAGGTATGGAATAGATAATACACTGTGTGTACATTTTTATTCCTTTAATTATAAAGGAAGTTAGCTTTATTGATACAAGACAAGTTTAAGAAAATCTTTTAAGGTATTGCTTAAAAGTATTTGTATCTGTAGATACAGGTGGGTATCTGTAGATACCTATGAGTCTCTTAAAGGAATTAGGGTCGGTCATGAGCAAGAATAGGACAAGAAATGAAAGAATATTTTCTTCAGCTTAGTTTCTTCATAGGTTTTGGTGTATTTGTTCCTTAAGAACTCAGGAAAAATTTTTCAAGTATGAAAATCAAGTATGACAATGGCTATATGACAACAGCATGACACCTGCTGTTTATTTTGGCATAGTTTTACTTTAAAAATATCCTACTTCAGTGAGAGAAAATTTCAATTCCCCAGTGTTCACATTTTTCTTGAAACATTTTCTTTAGACTTTTTCATTTCAGGTTTGATTCATAGAATTTGAACAGTATGTTCTTTTTATTACAGAACGAAAGACTCCACCGACTTTTACTAGGAAACTGTCTGAAGCAATAGAAGAAACAGAAGGGAACGAACTTAAACTTGAGGGCCGTGTTTCTGGCTCTCAGCCTTTGAGTGTTGCTTGGTATAAAAACAATCAAGAAGTTCATTCAAGCCCTCATTGTGAAATAACTTTCAAAAACAATACCTTACTTCTGCACATAAAGAACGCAGAGCAATCAGATGCTGGTTTATATGTCTGTAAAGTGTCCAATGAAGCGGGAAGTGTGTTGTGTACATCTTCTGTTGTTATCAGAGGTTAGTTGAAATCTTATTTTTCTTTGCTTTTTACTTTTGTTGTATGTTAGCAGCAAAAATACGGTTTCTATCTTAAGAGCTGGTTTTACATATCTTAACAACAATAATTTAAGATGGAAAAGAAAAAAAGTACTTAAACCACAAAATCAAGGAATTCTTTTAATTTGTGGCTGAAATAAAACAATATTCTTCAGGGAGGAGTTTCTTTACTTTTTGTTGCTATGACTGGTCCAAAGTGACCATTGAAATCTTTATGTGACATTTCTGATGAATATTTAAACATTCTCTTTTCATGGAATATCAGGTTTTCCATGAAATTACATCTAAGCCTGAGCAACCTTGACGTGTTGTGGCAGCATGGCACTTCATTATAATACTCTTGCAGGAAACTGCATATTTGTTTCTTTAAAGATGCTTATATAGTTTTGCAGCCTAATAACAGTGCTTTAGTTCCTATACTATTTTTCATATGTGAATATCCTTGCTGTGTAGAGAAAAGATATTGACCTGCATAGAAAACATATTGTGTTGATGTTTTTTCCATTTTCTAAAACTATAAATGACACTTTCAGACTTACGTTTATCTTCCTTCATTCTTTGCCATTGTCTTCTTAAGAATCACATCTATCTCTTTTTCTCTTACATTCTTAATCATACTTTCCTTCCTTGAGTATTCACTGAAGCATTTTCGTATTCCAGAACCTAAAAAGCCTCCAGTGTTTGACCAGCCTCTTCAGCCAGTGGCAGCAGAGGAAGGTGATACCATACAGCTCAGCTGCCACGTCCAAGGATCACAGCCAATCCAGATTCAGTGGCTGAAAGCAGGGAGAGAAATAAGAGCTTCAGACAGATGCAACTTCAGCTTTGCTAATGGAGTAGCTCTTCTGGAGCTTGCTGCAGTTAGCAAATCTGATTCAGGAGAATATGTATGCAAAGCTTCAAATGCAGCTGGCACTGATACTTCCAAATCTAAACTGACAGTTAAAGGTACGGTAACATGGAGAAAATCAAGGTATATGATCAAAATTTTAAATGAAATTCCATCTTGCTTTTGTAATAATAATAGAAATAGTACCCTTAGCAATACATGGGTAGCCACAAGGCTAAGACCCATGCAAAAGAAAAAAAAAAAAAATAATTTACAGATCACTGATTAAAAAGGGCAATTAACGCTGATGGCGAAATTTCCAGAAATAGACAGAAAAGAGAATACCTCACTAAAATCTGATCCATTTTTAGCAAAATTTTAGAAAATGAGACTTCTTATTTGCATATCCACTTTTGAATTTGCAACCATACAGGATATAGATGATCTGACATGAACGTGATCAACCGCACAATATGGCCCACACTGTTCTGGTTTAGCCAGAAAATAAAATACACACATGTAGAAACAATATGCAAGGATTTTTCATTGTTATCTCTTGTTATCTCGTAATATTTTGTTCCATGTCTGTAATTGATTCTTTTTTTACAATTCCTTTGGAAGCATCATCATGCATGAATATAAACTATTTTAATTTCTTACTCTTTTTTTTTAGAAAAAAGAGCAGCTGCACCAGCAGCTAAGAAAGCAGAAGTGGAAGGAAAACTTTATTTTGTGTCAGAGCCTCAGAATATCAAAGTCATGGAAAGTAAGAGCTCTTTTCAAAAAAGTGCAGTGTTTTCTATTTGCCTATACTTTTTGTTTGACTTTGTCCTGCTGTCATAGGCAGCTGCAAAGACTCAGCTTCCTCATTTGCATCTTTCTGCAGAGACAGTTGCAACATTTATTGCAAAAGTTGGAGGAGACCCAATTCCAAATGTTAAATGGATGAAGGGAAAATGGAGGCAACTCAACCAGGGAGGTCGCATTATAATCCAGCAGAGAGGAGATGAAGCCAAGCTAGAAATAAAGGACACAATAAAAACTGATTCTGGCATGTACAAATGTGTAGCTTTTAACCAACATGGTGAAATTGAGAGAAGTGTAAACCTACAAGTTGAAGAAAGAAAGAAAGAAGTTGTTGAAGGGGATTTCAGGGCAAAGCTAAAAAGGTATATGGAACATTTTTTAGATGAATTCACCACCAACACTGAAGAAACATTTTTTATTGCATATCTCAGATCAAAATAGTATTTTTAAATATTCATTAAATATGCTTAAGTTTAGTAAAAAATAGAAGCACCTGACTAGACTAAACTAAAGGATTACATTTTACAAGGCAGCTCTAAGCTGATTCATTTTTTTAGTGAACAGCTTCCTAGGAATGTACATTTATCTTATGTCATTGATTTGCATAGCACTCCAACAAAAAGGAAGGAAGATGAGGAAGAGCACCCTATCGATATCTTGGAGCTTCTCAAAAATGTAGATCCCAAAGAATATGAGAAATATGCTCGCATGTATGGAATTACAGATTTCCGTGGCCTCC
The DNA here is from genome assembly GCA_013399075.1 of Chloroceryle aenea. Classification (NCBI taxonomy): domain Eukaryota; kingdom Metazoa; phylum Chordata; class Aves; order Coraciiformes; family Cerylidae; genus Chloroceryle; species Chloroceryle aenea. The sequence goes on along the minus strand of VWZY01007241.1, from coordinate 162,652 downwards.
TGCAAGCTTTTGAGTTACTAAAGCAAACCCAAGCAGAGGAAAGCCATAGATTGGTAAGATACAGTATGACTGCAATTTGGCTTTCACAGAAACAATACAGTTCCTTTGAAGAGAGTTGGTGCCCACTCTCTGATGTTACTGTGTGTGCAGGAATTTCTGGTTCCTCTTTAAATCTTGACAGTTCTCAATTTCTTGCATGCTCTCAAACCCAAGAAGAAGAAATGGACCTTCTGGCCAAGCATGTTCTATCTTCACAACTTGGCTGCATTTTTTAAGTTGGGAAGATACCCTAGTTACAATACAGTTACAGAAAATTTGATGTAGGAATAAATTAATTATATGTTGGATAAATACAACAGCTTGACATTTAGTATCCTTTAATCTTTGAGCATATCCTGCCTTTTTACAGGAAATTGAGCTCACAGAAAAAGCTCGAAGAGAAGATCAGGAATTTGATGAACTTGTAGCTTTTATTCAGCAACGACTCACACAGACAGAGGTAGCATATTTTTGGCCTGTTTTGTGAAATATTCAAACCCGTAACAGGGACTATGAAACTAATTAAAAATAATATTTTTCAGCCTATAACTCTGATCAGAGATATTGAAAATCAGACGGTTTTAACAGATGAGGATGCTATTTTTGAATGTGAGATTAAAATTAATTATCCAGAAATTAAACTTTCATGGTACAAGGGAACCCAGAAACTGGACTCAAATGACAAATATGAAATTAGAGTTGAAGGTGATCGCCACATACTGCGAATCAGGAACTGCCAACTTGAAGATCAGGGAAATTTCAGAATAGTGTGTGGACCACACATTGCCAGTGCCAGGCTAAATGTGATTGGTAAGTGTACTATTCAAGTATGTATTTGAATACATTTACACTTCAATAGTTCCACTGTCTGATGTCTGATAAAATATATGTTTTAACATGCTAATAGAACCTTCAGTTGAACGGCATCTTCATGACACTACTTTCAAGGAAGGAAACATATGCACGCTGTCTTGTCAGTTCTCTATCCCAAATGCCAAGTCTCAGTGGTATAGAAATGGGAGACCCATTAAGATAGGAGGGAGATATTCAACACAAGTGTCTGACAAAGTACACAAACTCATCATCAAGGATGTTAGAACAGAAGACCAGGGACAGTATACCTGCAAGCTTGAAAATCTAGAAACAACTGCAGATCTGGCTATTGAAGGTTTGTAAACAGATATGGAATCTCTTTATTACAGTAGTGTTAAACAGTTTCTGGATGTTCCATTAATAGTACAAATAAAAATAAGAGGAATTCCTTAAAGAGACATTCCCAAACTTGGAAACAGACTGAACAAGAAATTCTATTTCCTTTCTCTTTGAACAATATATGACATTTGTAAATTAGTATTTTTTACTAAACCATCATACTGTCCTCTGGCCCTCAGTCTGAGTCATGCTTTCTTTTGTTTTCTTTTTCTCTGATATTCTTATATTTTCCTTGGATTTCCTCTTTATCTTAATGCTTCTTTATCTTTAATTTCCTTAATGGCTTCTCTTGTATAATGTATCTGTAAAGCAATCTTGTTATAGTTGTAATCATGTCTTCTAATCTTCATTCTTACATAAAAAACTTCATGAAAGATGAAATCCTTTTTTCTTACTCTACTCTTTGAAGATCGATTGTTATTATCTCTTATTAGAAAGTAGCTATTGCTGTTAAAACAATGAGAAGGAATTAAATAAGCTAAATTGCCTGGTGATGTATAACAATAGATATATTTTTTGTTTCTAAAAACAGCGGAACCAATCCAGTTCACAAAGAGCATACAGAACATTGTAGTGAGTGAACACCAGTCTGCAACCTTTGAGTGCGAGGTGTCTTTTGATGATGCAGTTGTGACATGGTATAAAGGCCCCACTGAACTGAGAGAGAGTCCCAAGTACAGCTTCAGAAGTGAAGGTCGCTGTCATTATATGACTATTCACAATGTTACTGCAGAGGATGAAGGTAAAATGCATGGAATATTTGTGCTGATACCATTCTTTTATCTGATTTTGTTGTCTGATTTTTTTTTTTTTTTTTTTATGATAAAGATGTAGCAATATAAATATTCTTGGCTGTTGCAGGTGTATATTCTGTAATTGCTCGTCTTGAACCAAGAGGAGAAGCAAGAAGCACTGCAGAGCTCTATCTAGTAACCAAAGGTTAGCAAAATTGCTTAAAAAAATTGTGATCATAGCCATCTGAAATTTTGAGTTTGAAATGTGATTCTGGAAAAATAACCCTAAAATAAATCTGATATTCTTTTACAGAAATCAAACTGGAGTTGAAGCCACCAGGTAAAGATCATGAGCAAGACTGGGACAGTATCATATTATATTCTTTTGTAGATTTAGTGCATTGCTCTGCTTTATTTTATTTCAAGTCATTTTTTCATGGTTATAGTAAGTCAAACCTACATCCTAAAAAAATATGAGGATATGAGAAACAATTCATTCTCATAAATAGTGGCAACAAATACTGTGATAACTCTAAAATCAGTGATATTAATGTTTCTCAGGTCCTGTTTCGGACAGTATGGGAAGCCACATACTCTAAACCACAAACATTTTATCTCTGTTTGAATGACTGAGGAATATAAGAATGAATAGGTACCAATGAATAGATTCAATGTCCTCTGAACAACTGTAAAAAACAAACAAACAAACAAAAAACAACAAGGAGGTAAAATACCTAGCAAGCATCTCTCTATGATATATAATGGTATTCTTTCCTGGATGTTAAGAATCTACTAGCACAAGAATTATTTAGAATTAAAATGAAACAGTCTGTCCAGACTGAAAGATAAATGCAATCGGTTATCTACTGGTCAGCTTATTTGTGAGGAGCAAGCTGCAATTCTTCTATGCTACAATAAGAAAGACTGAAGCACTATGACAGCATATTCAAATCTATTTATTTTATTAAGTCAGTTAAACATTTTGATTTTCTAGATGTCCCTGATGCCAAGGTTGCAGTTCCACCTCAAAAGCCAGGTGAAGGTAGGGTAACAAATCATACTTATTCCATATCTCTGTTTTATCTCTGCAGTGAAGTAACAGGCCAGTGGGAACCTCAGAGAAAAAAAAGAGCTCAGTAATAAGATATAGTTCATTGTCTCTATACAAATATGATATAAGCAAGACTTGTCTTGGATAGGCTTGTTTGCTGTTTGGCATGTGAATACTATACACAGGTAGTGGTAGGAATAAAACCTTTTTTCTTAAAAAGAGTTTGTCCTTTCCATCTTGTTTTCATATCTTTGTTCAATCTTCCTTTTATATCCATTTTCCTCTTCTGATCAATTTATTTCCACCTTGTCGTCTTTTTGAGAAAAAGAAAGAAAGAAAGAAAATAAATATTCTTTTAAGGCCATACAATGGATCGTATGTTTATTGCATATAGTCTCTCCTCAGGCTCTTGTATTGGACTACAGACTATAAGCATTACGTTTATTTCCATTACATTCAATAGTTTACTGTGAACCTTAGAAGTTCAATCTAGGTTTCATTTCCAGGATACTTTGGTAGATGCAGCAGCAAGCATTTCTTCATTTACAAGAAAATATCATACTCAAATTTTATTCTAAATATATCATTTTTCCTACCAGCTGCCCCTATTCCTATTCTTTTGCCTCTTATTCCACCACCAGAGGAGAAAAAGCCAGGTAAGAATAGTTAAAGTATTTGGAAAGTGTGTACATGGGTGTTGTTTTGTTTTGATTCCTTTTGTTTGTTTTAACTTAAATTTGGAAATATATTGGTTTTAAGCAGAAAAGAAGATTCCCATGAAGAAAGTCTCAAAAAAAGTGGTTAAAAAGGGTCCTGAAGAAGTCCCACCACCTAAAGGTACCTTTTTAATTATTTTTTTTTTAATAGTAATATTACCTTGTGAAAACAAGTCATTTTTTTTGAATTACCTTGAATCAATCAAAACAGTTTTATTTTTGTCTTCATGTTAAAAGCATACACATCTAAAACTAAAGCTGATTAGGACTGCTTAAAAAATAGTCACTTCTTTAAACCGTCTTTGAGGGTGAAATAATTTCATTAACTGTGAACATAATATGTCTTGCAAATTCTGGGCTATGATGTGAAAAAACTATTTTACATTTTTTTTTAAAGTTCCTGAGATGCTGCCAGAAAAGCCCAGAGAGGTTAAAATAACATCCGTGGCAAGGAGAGAAGAGATTCGTGAGGAAAAGAAGAAAGTATATGAAAAGCCCAAAGAAACTTATGAAGAATGGGAAGAAGATTATGGAGAAGACCATGACTACTATGTCAAAGAAGAAGGCTATGATGAAGGGGAAGAGGAATGGGAAGAAGCTTATGAGAAAAGAGAAGTGACATATGAAGAAAAACGTGTAATTCATGAAGAAGGTATTTTCATGATCAGACCATATTTTTTCATCTTTTATCTCCTATTTCCTATTAACACCCTAGAATTTTGAGCCAGGCAGCATTTTTGGATATTTTTTGCTATAATAACTTGAACATTAATATGCTGCCAAGTTTTAAATGGCACTTGTTGATAAGATGAAGACTCTAGTATGGTAAGGTATAGATGCAGATAAAAATTGATACATTGCAATTTGGTCACCAATGGACTTTCAGATTCGAGCATCTTTAAAACCTAATATGAGAGCGCAATTTGTAAGGATATCTGTTATTTTTACTTGTTTTCATATTTCTTCTATAATTTTCATGGATTCTAGAGAAACTTGATTTAGGTTAAATGTTTCACACATTCATTGCTTGATGCTGATAGCTGTATTTTCCAAATCCTTCTGTGCTTTAACTGCCTTGGGTAGTAGTAACATGTATGCCACTGGGAACAGAATTTGACTCTGATAAGAAAACATCAAACTTGGAAATAAGCAGAAAATCTTACTGCAACAATTAGATCTCCAAAACCTGTGTTCTTTTCAATTTCATAAGCTTCCAATGACATAATGAATACTTTTTGTGTGTATTGAGCCTTTAGACAATGCATTTTTCATCATTAAATGATGTCATTATATTTAAAGTGCTTGAAGTTCCTAAGAAGACTGCGCCTGAGCGAAAACCAACAGCAATTACAACTGAAAAGAAGGAAAAGAAAGAAGTAACCGTTCATAAAGGTATGACTTACCTGCTAACAGGAACATGCAGATTAAGATCACTCATGCATCTCTTTCAAGCTCATCTGTGGTGGTTATTCACATTTTCTTGAAAAGGAGAGAGTTCTCTTTATGTTGTACAGTGGCATGAGCAAGGCTCATGGCAACACTTCCTCTTCTCTCACCTCATATTTTAGAGAATAGAGAGAATAGTGGAAATGGTAAGTGAAGAATTGCTGGCAAAATCAAGTTAAGCTTCAGTTATCTTGCCATCTCACTGTATATTAGTCTCATTGCTGCTTTTGAGTGAGTGAATACTGCACTTCTCAGAAGTTTCCTCCATTTACAGAATCACAGGATGTAAGGGGCAGGAAGGGACCTCTGGGGATCATCTAATCCAGCCCATCTGGCTAAAGTAGGGACACCTAGAGCAGGTTGCATGGGAATGTGTCCAGGTAGGTTCTAAATATCTGCAGAGAAGGAGACTCCACAACCTCTCTGGACAGCCTATTCCAGTGCTCTGTCAACATCACAATGAAGTTTTGCCTTATATTTAGGTGGAACTTTCTGTGTTCTAGTTTGTGCCTATAACCCCTTGTACTGTCACTAGGCACCACTGAAAAGAGTCTGACCTCGTCCTCTTGACACCCACCCCTCAGATATTTATAAACATTGATAAGATCCTTTCTCAGTCTTCTCTTTTCCAGACTAAATGGATCCAGGTCTCTCAGCTTTTCCTCATACGAGAGATGGTCCAGTCTACTAAACATTTTTGTAGCTCTCCATTGGACTTTCTCCAGTCTCTCTTGAATGGGGGAGCCCGGAACTGGATACAGTACTCCAGACGTGGCCTCACTAGAGCAGACTAGAGGCAGAGGAGAACGTCCCTCCCCCTGGTGGTCACACTCTCTGATGCAACAAGGATACCATTGGCCTTCTTGGCCACAAAAGCACACTGAGGGCTAACTTGTCGTCCACCAGGACTCCAAGATCCTTCTCTGTGGAGCTTCTTTCCAGCAGGTCAACCCCTAACTTGTACTTCACCTGTTCTCCATGATGGAGAGTGGTAGAGCAACAACATCAGTCAGCTCCCTCAGCACTTGTGGGTGCAGCCCATCAGGGCACATGGGCACAGGGCACATGTGTGTGTTCAGTTTACCCAAGTGATTTCTAACGCAATTGTCATCAACCTGTGGAGAGACTCCCTCCTTCCAGAATTTCACTTTTACTTCCAGGGTCAGGGATTCCTGAGGGCTGGTCTTAGCAGTGAAGACTGAAACAAAAAAAAAGGCATTCAGTAACTCTGCCTTCTCTGCATCCTCTGTCACAAGGTCTCTCACCTCATTCAGCAGTGCGACCACATTTTCCCTAGTCTTCCTTTTACCACTGATGTATTTAAAGAAACCCTTCTTCTTCTCCTTTACTTCCTTTGCAGATTTAATTCCAAGAGGGCCTTGGCCTTTGTTGTTGCATCCCTACATACTCTGACAACATTCCTATAATTCTCACAAGAGACCAGTCCCTTTTTCCACATGCTGTGAACTTTATTCTTCCACTTGAGTTTTTTCAGCAGCTCCTTGCTCATCCATGCTGGTCTACTGCTTTGATTTTTTACTCAAAGGAATGCACCTGTCTTGAGCTTGGAAGTGATGTCTGAATATCAACCAGGTCTCTTGGGGCCCATTATATTCTAGAGTCTTAGCCCAAGGGATTCCTCCAAATAGATCTTTGAAGAGGACAAAGTTAGCCCTCCTGAATTCCAGGATCGCAATCTTACTTATAGCGCTGCTTCTTCCTTGTATGATACTTTAACATGTCGTGATCTCTACCGCCAAGGCTGCTCCCAACCTTCACATCCCTGTCGGGAAAAGGCCTGAGAACAATGATCCTGACTCAGTATGAGTTGCAATCATGTTCAACTTTATTGTTTCTCTAGCCATGCTTATATATGCTTTGACTAAAATCAATTCGTCAGTCACACTGTCCATGCACCTAACAGCATCCTAACTGGTGGGCATGCGGCAGGCTCATCCTTAAGGCTTTTCCCACACTCACAGTGTCCTGTATTTAGCATCTTATCATCTGCCTTTGAAGTTGGGCAAGCCGCCAGGATCCTCTTCGTTCTGCCTTCAAGGACGGCTAAGGATGCCTGCTTGTGCCCCCACGCACTTACTCAGGGGCCCAGGCTCAGGACTCTCGCCCACACGTACACAGGGCCCAAACCCAGGCCTTCGGTCTGGCTTGTTCACTCCATGCTGACATGTTCGTGACCTTCTTGTTCGTGCAGCCATTCCGCGACACATCCCCAACCAGACTTTCGTTGTTCATTAATACAAGATCCAGCAGCACACCCTTTCTCAGTTGCACTCCACCACCTGCATCCTCATTTGGCTGGTCTTTCTTGACCAGGGCCTCATATCTGTTTTTCAGCGGCACTTGTCGGGGTGAAGTGGATAAGGAGGGAGTTTGGCTGCTACCACAACCATGAACTTGCATCCATTCACTCCCTCATCCAGACTACAGCCTCTTATCTGACAGGGACAGGGTGCAGAGTCCCACTGATCCTGGGTACATTCTGATGGGTGCTCCCATTTCAGTTTCAATGAGGGCAGAGCCTGGCTCCACCAGTCTATCTCCTGCTCAGCCTCCCTGATGCTCCTCAACCTTTCAACTTCCTCTTGGATCTTTGCCATTCAGCAGAGGAGATTATCCACCTGTTCATAGTGCAGGCAGTAGATCTCATCACTGCCACTTGTTGTCAGTGCCAGGCTGTGACATTCTTTGCAGACTGTGATCTGGACAGCTGCACATTTCTATGGGCGCTCTGAGTTCCCACACCCACCCTGACAAGTGTTGAGCGTGGGACCTTCTGCTGGGTATAGACCATGGCTGAGAACTTTCTAAACATGGTACTCCCCTGTCGGGCCAGCAGAGCCACTGTTTCCCACACATGCCCTGCTGCCAGCATTGAGATCATAGCCCTGTGACTGTATGCTGACCTCTAGTTCTTCCTATTTATACCCTTTGCTGCATTCATCGGTGGACAGGCATTTCAATCACTACATATGTCTCCAGGCAGGATGGGCCTGATCATTTGTTTCACAAGTGCCTTTACCACCACTGTTCACCACCAGTGAACAATGCATTGAACAACTCACAGGATGCACAAAGGTTATAATATCCTAAAAAATAGCCAGTTCTACCTAGTTTGTATCTGGAAAATAATTTGAAAGATGATTTAAAAAAGAAATTAATCTCAACCCCTTACAGTTGTCAAGAAACCTGTTGATGAAATAGTGGATATAACCACTCAGAGGGTTGCAGAAGAACAAGTCAAACGGGCTGAGGAACAAGTCAAACGGGCTGAGGGTAACTACTGCTAAACTACCTTGATGTCATCTTTACATGAAAGTAGTGGCTATTGCTGCTTAGCTGACCTGCATATACTTTGTCTTCATTTAACAATGGTCTCATCATTTTTCTTTGAAGCATCTAACAAAAGCTTCTGCTGAACTGTATAAAAGGAAGATGAAAAGCTTTTGATGGGAAAATATTAAATATAGATGCTAACCTACCAATGCTTTAAGAAAGGGAGTGTAAAATTGCACTGGGTGAAATGATGTGCTTTACTCTAAGATGAAGATGTGAAATCTCCATTTTCCTCAAATTTCCATCTTGATTTGTGTACCAGGATGTCTTGGTCAATTGCTTGATTAGGAAATAAAGATGTATCCTTATTCTCTTGGTAATCACCTCCTCTTCTGTATCATTTCCCATTCTGCAGCAAGTGTCTGTTGTCTGCAATATATATCAGGATATGATCTGTATACTAAATGCCCTGTGAGTTACCTGCCCCTTTGGAAGTTAGCAAGAAAAAAACACATTCCTTCTGGTGCTTTGCATGATTCCAAGAATCCTTGACTTAGCTAAATTAGATTATGCTTGTCTTGTTTGTTGTACTTTCAACATCATTACTAGATAGCTGCAGACTTATTCCGATCTCTTTGCTAAATATATGACCGAGTAACAAAATTTTAATGCCAACAGTTGCCAAGAAAATTCCACCACCAAAACCTACACCAGTGATCGTTGAGGAAAAAGTTATTAAAAAGGAAGGTACAGATCAGAGTCTTTCAATTGCAGTTTACGTTTTTTCCATCAGCTTGTGTGTTCTTCTACTTCTTATGAATATATGGGCCTGTGTGTACGTACCTGGATCTACTATACTGATCATTCTGTGGCTACTCTCAGTGTTTGAATAGTATGTGTACCATGCTTTTATCTTCCATAAAGTCTGCTTTTAACATGTCTGTGGGAGCCTTTTGATTCTTGTTTAAATACCTTGCAGTGTGATTTAACTTTTTCTTCATCTTGTCTGCCTGCTGGCCTGTGCTTACATAATAAGCATAATTTTGTCCCAGTGCACCAAAATTTCTTTGAAGAGCCCTTTTTGGAATTATTCTCCAAAAGCTTGTGCATGCATTTTAAAAAAAATTTTGGATTAAATATGTCTATGTCTTTAGTCTTTAACAGATATTAAATATTAGACTTGTATGCTTGTTTTGTGTTCAGCATTTTAGAATATAAATGCTGACTGTCTAAATATGTCTAAGACTTAAATGTGCAGTACAGATACAGATCTGATAAAAACTCACATGCTGACTACCACTGATGTGGACCTAGAATGTAAAATACTAAAACAAAATCCTATCTTTAAAGTACCAACAGTAGAAACACGGACTGTTTCAGAAGAAAAGATGTCAGTTTCTGTCCACAGAGAAGAAGAGTATTCATATGTCACAGGTATGTACAAACCCAAAAATCTGTGCATCCAAAACAAAACAATCTTTCAATCCTACTAGATATTAATTTAATATATTTTTATGTACGTCAAATTACATATTTAGACACATCATATATATTGTCTTTCAGTATGCATTTTTTTTGTTGTTCATTGTGTTATGTAGTTTGAGTCTTCTTTAGATTAATACATGTCAACATTTCAGCTGTTTCATCCTAACATTGTTTAAATGCTTTTCTTTGAAGAGCCAACAGAGCATGAGAAAACAGTTGAAGAAAGATTCTTTGAAGCCGTTTACTCAATTGAAGGTAGATTGATTAAGAATGAGAGGATAATCAGTATTTAAGATTTTTAAAACTTTGAATATGTAGTTAATCAAAATTCATTGTGAGATCTGCACATGCTTTTGGTTTTCTAGATGACATCTTTTAACATATGTGTTTCAGTGATCTTTGTGTAGTAGATACACCCACTATCTCCCTAAAAACTTTTCAGATTTACTACAGAGAGTAATACTTCCTATCTCCAAATTTAATATCTTTAAAATTCTTATTGTAGCACATGAGGAAATTGAAAAGGAGGAAGAAGAAGAAGTAATTTCTACAGAACTGGAGGTCACTCCTGTTGAAGGTGAATAAGATCTTTGTATCATCTTGTGCTCCATTTTTCTTGACTTCCATGTTATCTGCCTCTTTACCAAAGTGTATCAGAACTGAGGTCTTTCCATCTCTCTATGGCTATACTCTGAAAAGTTCAAGCCCTTCTGTATTTCTAAATCTAATTTCTCATCACTGCTTTAAATAATTCTTTGAATAGATTTTTTGAGTTAAACATTTTTACCTCTTTGACAAAATAGCATATTTTTTGATATACCATTTGCTTATCCCGCATGTTGAAAGTAGCCTACTGTGATTTACCAAATATTTTTCTGTCTCCTAAGTATTCAACCCCTATCTCTTTAAAGTGCCTAAGATACAAAAGAGGCATGTTCCAGAAGAAAGAAAGCCTGTTCCTGTCCCTAAAAAAGAAGCTCCACCAGCTAAAGGTAATTCTACTGTCCTAGTAACAAACAAAACAAAACAAAAATCAGACCAACCAACTAAGCAAACAAAAAAACCACCCACAATCCAGACCATTGTCTTTCATTATATTATTATGAATTTATTCACTGTGTTTCTTCAGTTTTGCATTATCCCCATGTGCATTATTTGATTTTGCATTACCTCTCTTATCTCTGTACTTTCATTTTTTCATTTGTGCTATGACTTAGCTTACATCTTGCATTTGTCTCAGTTTTGTCCCTTTTCTTTCCTAACAATCTTGTGCTTATTGTTTGTATTTAGATTGTGTGGCTTTTCCAGAAAAGGGTAGGATGCTTTCACTTCAGTAGAGTGCCATGAAAGGTGATAGTGCAGTAATGTTAACATTGGAATGTTATACTGTATCAGTTTCTTTCCCATGTAGTCCACTGTATGTCCAAGAGGTTGTACGTTGTATTGTGTTGAAGTGTTCAGCTCCTTGTTCAAACACTATGCTCTGTAAAGCAATCTTGGATTACTGAAATCTGGATAAGTGGTCCAAAAACTAAAGCTCTCTTACCTTGACAATGTTTCCCAAAGTGCCTGAATTCCCTAAGAAACCTGTTCCAGAAAAGAAAGTTACTGTTGCTAAAAAGGAAGTCACTCTCCCAATAAAAGGTACAGCATCTTTTGAATGTGAACTTTAATCGTTCCTGTACTATTATGCTGTTTCCCTAACTACTATTAATTTCTCAGTATAAGCATATCATAAATACAGTGTTTGTGTGTTATGTTGTATGTCTTTTCTCTTCTAAGACAAATTCAAAAGCCTTAGAAATATTACTTAAACAAATTTTAATACCTTTAAAGTTCCTGAAGTGCCTAAAAAACCTATGCCTGAAGAAAAAGCACACATTCCTGTTCCCAAAGAAGAACCTCCACATGCCAAAGGTAGACTTAGTGATGAACATATTGAATATTTTGTTTTGTTTTGTTAACCTGTACATAAGCATGTTTGCATTAGAATTTAATATTTTAATGTATATTTTTCTGTGCATATATAACAAGTTTGAAGGCCAGGTAACATACTTAAGCAGCTCTTTCTTCAGTTCAGAAATCAGTCTTCAAGCACTTGATAGTCTTCCAAATACTGCTTTTATTTTTTTATTTTTCTTTTTTCAAATAAATGTTGCTTTTTGTCTCATGCCTTTCTATGTTAAGTGTATGAATGTGTTATGTCGTGTGTCTTGATATTCTTAAAAAATGGATTAGTGAAATTCTGTAATACTCAAATCTTTGAAATACAGAACTCAGTTATCTTATATTTTATGTTTTTTAAGTGCCAGAGGTGCCTAAGAAAGGTCCCCCAGAGAAAACAGTTGCTGTTCCAAAAAGAGAAGAAGCTCCACCACCTAAAGGTACACTTAAACAAATACCATTCTCTTCTTGTTATGTTAAGCATCTTGTTTATGTCCAGTTTGGGTTTGACTGTTAAGTGAATCTGTTTTAGTTGTATTCAAGTACATTAACTATGCATTTTTTGTGTCAGTTTTGTGAATAACTGCTATAGATGCAGTCTTAAAACACTTGTCATTTTACTTACTTAATATAATTCATATATCTGAAGTGCCAGAAGTACCTAAGAAACCAGTTCCAGAAGAAAAAATATCGCGTATTGCTAAAGTAGAAGCTGCTCCACCTGCAAAAGGTACGATATTGTTCACTGTAATATCATTTAGTGTAATCTTTAGAAAATTGCATTTGTCTCGCCTTGCTCAGCTGTTATGTTTTGTAAGCAAAACATGTCCATGTGTAATCTTTTTGAACGGCATATTTCTGTTACATGATGCTTTTGTCTGTTTTGTACTTTATATATCCTAAGACTAAATACTTTCTTTTAAGTGCCTGCAGTTCCTAAGAAACCTATCCCTAAAGAAAAAGTATCTCCTGCTGTTCCTAAAAAAGTTGAGGCTCTTCCACTTAAAGGTATGCATTCCAGTAGAATGAAAGAATATATTGTTTCTCAGCTTCTGTTTATATGTTCGATATTGTTACCAGTCACTGATTTGTGCTTCTCCTGTGAATTCTGCTGTCCCAGTTTAGTGATAATGAATCATTACAGTATGTTGTATGTCTGTTGCAATACTTATAAAAAGATGATTTCTAAATATTGTATCTCTGTTGTATGTTATGTGTTCCATACCCTTAAGTAATTCTTTGGAAATTTAGATTTAGCATTTTTCAACATTGCTTTCATGATTGGATTAGAAAAGCATACATTTAATATTACTATCTTTCAAAGTGCCTGAAGTGCAGAAGAAAGCCACTTTTGAAGAAAAAGTACTTATTACAGAAGAAAGAATATCTGTTGCCATTCCAGAGGAAATTCCAACACCTGAAGGTATACTATAAACAGACAATAGTGGGAAACTTCTACTTTGTCTACAAGTCTATTGTTCTTAGACCAAGATCAAAATGCTTTAAAAATTTGTGTTGGTTATCTTGTGTGAGTTTTGTGTTGTCCATTTTAAAGACTTGCAGGCAGGTAGGAGCCTCCTGAGTGCCATTTACCATTTCAGTCTTGAATTCCAGGATCCCAGCCTGTTGATATGAATCTCTTGAGTGCCATTTACCATTTCAATCTTGAATGCCAGGATCCCAGCCTGTTGATATGAATGGACACTGTGCCATTGAATACAATGATCTTTGGATCAGTCTCTCATGAAATCTTAGTAAGAAGTATGGACGTACAGTGTTGAATTTCAATTCCACTAATTAGGACTGTAACCATCCATTTGTCGTACTCCCTACAAAGCTCTCTGCAGCCTTGCAGATAACATTACTATTTCTCTCTGCAGTGTTATCTTTTCACCAGCTCTTTTAGTTCACATTCTTAGAGAATGTTGAGATCAGTTGTTTTAAGTTATTATAATTCCACAAAATATCTTCTGCAAGGTAGCTGAAATCAATATTTTGACTGTTTCTATATCCCTTAATGACTAATGAGTTGACAATTTACATATTCTATTAAAAAGCAGAAATTAGTTTTTAAAGCAGACATGCAAGTAACCTATCTAAAATATGAACACACAAATATAGATTCATATGAATACATGCAGTGTTAATTTCTGTCTCCTGTAAATTAACCTTTTACCCTAGAACAAGCTGATGTTTTCCCTGATAGTTACATTATTAGATGTGCACATGCCAGACTTTCCTTTCAATTCTTGACCTACCTTTCTTATCTTGTTCCTGTTGTTCTTACTTTCATGTAACTGGATCAAGGAGCAACCTCTAATTCTTAGACTGTTGTTTCCTCTCCCACCTTCATCAGCAGATGTGATGGGGAAGTTTGGGGAGCTGAGGCATTCTGATAGATTGACAGTTGACCAGTGAAGAATATTTGAGAAAACAGCACACAATAGGTCACATGGGGCAGGGACAAAACACATCATTTAGAGCAAACCATACATATATGTGTGCACAGTGCTTTCCATATTGTATGCATATGTGTGTCATTGTCATATAGAACTTGTAAGAATTGGTTTTCATCTTCTGCATTCATTGATCCCTCCATTCATCCATCCATCCACCAAAAATACTAAAACTAATAATTTTCCTTAAAGAACCAACAGTCGAAGAATGGGCTGAAGAAGAAATGGAAGAAGTATCTATTTCTATTCACAGAGAAGAGATTTCTGAAGGTACAGCCACAATTCGGGAATAGTAGGAATAATAGACAAAAGCAAAAAGTAATTTTTGTTTTGTACCAAAAATAATGTGGATTAATATCTATTAATAGAGAAAAAATTACTACTATATAAATATGTTTTATATCTTACAAATAATAAGGGTAACAATGTCTACAATTTCTATTTCTTGCTTTCAAAAATGTAGCAGTCCTGTTTTGATACAGTGAAAATTATGAAGTATCCCGTAGATGCTGAAAATTATCAGCCCTTCTTTTTTTTTTTTTTTTTAACAAACATTCAATGTTGGAAGTTCCTCTTCCACCAGGTTGCTTGAATGAAGTAATGGTCCTTCAGAATAATATCATGGCACATTCTGGTTCCTCAGACTATTTAACTGTAAATTGTGAGAATGCAATCTCGGTTCCATTTAAATTGCTTGGATTTTTTCCATTGGATTCAGAGGGAGCAGGATGGTTTGAATATAGATTTTGTCATACCAGGGGTGTCTGTTAGTAAAGCACACTGTTTATTCTTGTCTTACAAATATTTTGTTGCTTACCAGGGCCATAGAGACAGTAATAGATATCAAATACTTTTTTTTTTCCTAATTTTACTTTTTTAAGTGACTGAAGAAGAGTCTTACTACATAGAGGAGAGGGTAACTGTTCCTAAAAGAGTGGAAGCCCCACCCACTAAAGGTATATATTCTTTTAATATAAAATATTGGCTGTTTCATCATTGAGTGTTATGTTGCCACTATATGTTTATCTCAATTTGTGGGGCTTTTTTTGGTATTAAGGAAATGTGTTCATGTTATGGTGACACTTACCCTCTTTGTAAAACTATGCATTGTAATCTTTTAAAGTGCCTGAGAAGCATAGGAGAGTTGTCCCTGAACCAAAACTTCCAGCTCCTCCTAAAGAAGCTCCAGGAGTTAAAGGTATAAACTAGTTTCTTGTCTGGGTGATGTATCTTCAAGAAGTTGGTGTTTGTCTTACTCTCTTTTGTTTATGTGTTGATGTGGGTAGTGTCTCCTTCCAGTGATGAATGGTTGTCTCAAATCTGTCTTGTACTATGAGAAGCATTTTTTGTCTTAACTCAGTAAAACACATTGTGATGTGATAGACAATTACAAATATTACACATTAATATTCTTTCTCATCTTTCTTTTCATCTTACTAATTTTTCTGAAGTTCCTGAAGTTTATAAGAAAGCAGTTCCTAAAGCGAAGGTACCTGTTCCTGTGCCTAAAAAAATGGAGGCTCCACCAACAAGAGGTATATCAGTAGTCTGTTGCCAAAAAATGGGTTTTTTTGCTTCATCCATCTTTAACATGTATGCATGTTGATAAAAGATGTCCCACATACCACATTTCTTCAACATCAAACATGAACTAATGTCCATTCGTCTGCAATGTGGCCTGTGTTGTCTTGATGAGATTTATGTGTTATTTCATCTTTTATATTATGCCTACTGGTGAAATCAGTTAAACTTTCTAAAGTTGCACAATCTTTTTTAAGAACCTGCAGAAGAACTAGTGCCTACTTTTGAGACCGAAGTTGAAGAACTTCCATCAACCAAAGGTAAAACAAATGAGAATATTATCATAATGGAGATATTTTTGTTTAGTCTTGCAGTATTTGTATTTAGCCATTTTGCTTAAATATTTTTTTTGGTTCATTAGTATCCATAACCTCTGTCTGGATTTCCCCTTTCTTTTGACTATTTACTCATCTTTGTGCTATGGCTACGTGTAAAGTACACTCTTCTGCAATGTTTCATTTTTCTTGCTGCTGAAGTTTACTTCACATTTTCTTTAAAAAAAAATCAGACTAAATAAAAAATTCTTATATATGTCTGCATTTCAAATATTGCAAATAAATATTCTTACACGTATTATTTTTAAGTGACTGAAGTGCACAAGAAAATTATAATGGAAGAAAAAGTTGCAGTTACTAAAAAAGAGGAGGCTCCACCAAAAAGAGGTATATAATTTTTCAAATTTACACAAGAGAAGTCTTGTTTCTGATTTATAGTTATACTGTCTAATTGTCTAACACAAGCTGTAATGTTCAGTGTTCACTGTCTTTTTATTTATTTGACCTGAATGTCAAGTCTCTACATTTGTGGTTTGGCATCTGGTTACATTCATAAACTGTGATTAATTTAAAATCATTTAAAATAAACTTTTTAAAATATATATATATATATATATCAGCAGTGCCCAAGAAGGTTATGCCAGAAGACAAAGTACCTGTTCCAATTTCACGGAAAGTGGTAGCTCCACCAGCTAAAGGTAAAACAGTGCTTTTGAAAGTAGAGAAGGCTTCTAACTCTCAGATATCCATGTGCATCGTACTCACTATCTGCTTGGTTAATCAAATGCCAGTTCCTCCTAACTTGATTATAAATAAAAAGGACCTTTTTCTTCTTCCCTATTAAAAAATCAGAAGGTATCAGAGAACAGTTACATCCCCGCATTTCTTGCATTTTCTAGCTACTCTTTAACAAAATTGATTCCTATCTACGTAACAGCTTAGAAAAGCTAAGTAACTTTATTTAAAGAAAAATAAATTTGAACAGATTTGAAAAAAAAATATGTTTTATAACATTGCAAATATTCAGTGAAGGGTTTTAAACTTACAAATATGGTCCCTGCTTCTGTGATTTTCTTGTAATTGAAAAGTGATTTTGTTAAGTACCGTGTATGTGTGGTGTTCTGCAGCTTAATCATGTTTCTGAAGAGCTTAAAGACAAATTATTTCTATCTTACTTTCATCTCAATCATTCCCTCTTGCTTCATGATGTGTGAATATGCTATTTGTTTTTGATGTGTTTTGGTCTATATTATTCTAGTATTACATGCATTATTTAGTAGGTGCTATTTAAATATTTAACTATATTTCTATTGTTACTAAAATTGCCTGGTGTTTCAAAATGTCTAAATTGTCTAGGGAATTTATTCCTGGAATTCCCCAAACTAGTGGTCTTCAAAAGACTTAATGCATATCTAGCTACTATGCATTAAATCTTCCACTGGTCATTTTCTCTGTTAATTTAAATGTCTTTATATGTCTGGTGTGATTGTTATGTTTATTGTAAGTATCTTTGTTATGTAAATGTGTACTATTTCCCCATATTTTTTTGTCAATAATTCTTTCCTATGAACTTCAGAAAGTGTGGTTTCTTTTGGAATTTAGTATTCTTGCAATTGCTATCTTTAAAGTGCCTGACGCACCAAAGAAAACTTCCAAAGAAGAAAGAGTACTCATTGCAGTTCCGAAAAGAAAAGTGTCTCCACCACAAGAAGGTACTCCTGCCCATGGATTAATCTGTGAAAAGATTGTCCTCATGCAATACCACCAGAGCTTCAGGCCTGATGGTCTGTCACTTTTCTTGAAGCTCTAATGTTAGAATCATAGAATCATTTAGGTTTGAAAAGATGCTTGATATCATTAAGTCAAACCATTAGCCTAACACTAAAAAATCTATCACTATGTTCTGTAGTCCTGAGGGAATCTTAAGAGAGTCTTTGAGAAGCACTAGAGACAGATTTTTTTCCCAATTGCTCTGGGTGTGGGAGGTGTTAGGGAATAATAACTAGGTTTCCAAGAAACCCCACATGGGATATAGTTGTACATAATATTGCACCAGAGAAAAATATTAACATTAGACTCTGTCTTTGAAGTACCAACAGAAGAAGAACACTGGGCTCTATCAGAGGAAGTATCCATTTCTCTTCACACAGAAAAGGAGATTTCATACACAGGTATGAACAGACTAAAAAGATTCTATGGCCAAAACAAACAAACAAAAACCCCCAAAAACAAAACAAAAACCCCCACAGTTTTGTGTCCTGTGCAGATCACCAGTTTATCCTGAAAGTGAAGCTTGTAGAATATGACAGAACAGTGTTCCATTCTCACAAAAGGCTTAAATATTTCCTCCTGATTTACTGCTGTTGTCATAGGGAAGCCCAAACATTCTACTAGGTCCGACTTTGCAAATCTTGCTACCTGTCTGACTTCTGAGGGGAAACAGGGCAGGCTTTTTCTTCATTTATATTAACAAGCCTTCATCTTCTGAAAATAAAGGCTGTCCTTTTCTGTGCTGTGACAGCAATTCCTCACCTAAATCTGAAGGTCAAAGAAAAGACTTTTACCTCAACTGTTGCCTGCCTGGCTGAGACATTTAGCACAATTCCATCTATTGGACCTGCCAGCTCATGGGGCTTTGAATAAAGTCCACAACTTTCGAAGAAAATTCATTCCTCTGTCACTTTCAGAGACATTCTATTAATTTGTCAAAAATGACCCAGAAGATGCCTCATGCTTATTTCTTTCAGACCTCCTGCTGTTGATAAACAGCAGCATCGTATTCATATGTAAGATTATTACAATCACATCAATGTGAAGTTAAATAATCTACTTAGTTTCTTTATCAGAGAATGATGGGGGACAGACAGATCATAAGTACTAAGGAGGATGAAAAAATATCTTTCACTGGCTTTCTGTAAGGGTCTGGAAGCTGGTCTGGAAGGAAAAAGGAGACAAAGCATAAGGGCATAAAATACAATTCTCCTATGGTATACCAAATAGAGGTGTTGTAGCTAGGACAAAACCAAACCAAAACAAAGGAATCTGAGCTTCCTGGCCGGGATACTCATGCACAATTAATTTTCCTTATCAAATCAACCAAAGTTACGAGTTCAAATCAGTCTCATTTTAAGATTTCAAATGCACTTACAATTAATCATCAAGCAGGGCTTTACCAGAAATTTTTTAAAGAGCTGGTCAGTCTTCACATTTCCCTAAAAGTAACACCCACTTAGCAAGCATCACAATTTGTGGCAGTAACTGATCTACTCTCACTGTATCTTGTCACATAGAAAGCATTAGAAATTCTCAAATCTGTCACTAGCAGAATGGATTCCATCTCCTAAGATCAAAAAAGATCTCCAATCTGTTAAGAAAGTGCCAGAGTTATTCTCTAACTTGGCAAGTCTAGTAGTTTCCCAGATGTTAAAATGCTAGGGTAATTTTCGATGCAATTTTCAGTTACACTGGTAAAATTTTCCAAAGACATCTGCCAAAGACATGCTGCTTAAGTGATTCTTGCTCTTACAGGGAATGGTTCCTTCCCATGCTTGAACAAACAAGCCACTTTGTAAAACAATTCACAGAAGGTGAAAAGTACCTTCCTCACTCAGCAATTCGTTCTTTTGCTTTTATTTAGACCAGAGATCTTATCGATTGTTAGTCACTCACAAAGGCTTTCTCTTTGTGTTCCATCATCTTTATCTAGAGTTTTCTATGCAAAACTTTTGTTACTATTGATTGAGGACTCGATCTATTAGTGAAGTAGTGCGAAGAGTGACTGTTGTGAAGAGGATCTGCCACAGAAGGCAGTGGAATTGATTGATTTTGTAATTGGTTAAGTTTGGATTTTGCGTTCTATTCATTATCAGGCTTAACTTCAGTGTTGGCAGCAGTGGATGAAGCAAGTTTTCTATCAGTTTCTTGTACTGGAATCTTGAAATGTTTATTACTTAATTGAATATTTATGGCTTCCATAATTACATGTCCAGTGTCAATAAACACACTTGTCTTTTACGTGTCAGCCATGTATATGTAAGGTATCTTTTTGTGTTTCTTGGCAAGAATATTTTTGCTTTTCAACAACAATTTTAAATAATAAACCTAAATGTACTGTGTTTTTTAAGTGCCTGATCTGCCAGAGAGGGCTATAATTGAAGAAAGAGTACCAATTTATCCTCCTAAAAAACTGGCAAGACCTCCAGCCAAAGGTATACTGGGTAGAGTATTGAAATATGTTGTAAAGTTTTTATGTCTTGTATGTTCCATGTATAGTGAATAGTGATTTGTTTTCTCTGGAATATTCTTCCTTTGGTTTAATTCTTATTTGAAAATGTCTTTTGATCTTTATTACTAGTAAGACCTATGTACCAAATTTTAAGATTCCTTTAATTAATATCTTTTTAAGTGCCTGAAGTACGCAAGAGAGTTGTCCCAAAAGAAAAAGTATATGTTGAAGTTCCACAGTACGAAGAGGAAGAAGCCACCAGATATGAGGAGGAAGTAATCCATTACAAGGAGGAAGTCCACCATTATAAAGAAGTTAGTCACTATGAGGAGGAAGTTCCCGAATATGAAGAACTTCCACAATATGAAGAGGAAGAAGTCACTCATTATGAAGAAGCAGCTGCTTATTATGAAGAGGAAGTTCCTGAATATGAGGAGGAAGAGTCAGAAGTTCCCCAGTATGGAGAGGAGGTTCCTCCATCAGTTAGAGGTATACTTTAATTTTAGGATTTGTGTGAGAAAAAGTACTGTCTTTTCATTCTGTTAATATAAAACAATTTTGTTTTAATATGTCCCAGTGTGCTTTACAGTGTGCCTTTTTAAAAGATGTTTAATAATTAGTATAGAATGTAGAAAACATGATGGCTATATGTCTACTCTTTGCTACTACCTCTATACATTTAAATGTTCCATGTCATACATGTTCATTCTTCTTTCGTATGAAATCCATATAAGCCACTAAGAAAATGTAACTAAGCTTTATCCTTGTCTGGGGTTCACTTTGCTGTCAGGCTGTGCTTGAAATACTTTGAAATGCTTATGCAAATTCTGCAGTCGCTAGTGAAAAATATGTTTGTCTACAAAACTGGCAGGGTACTTGAAAATAAGTGATTTAGTCACATTGATTTCCCCTCGGAAATCTTTAAAAAAACCCTATAGTTATTTATTCAAAGGGAATAAAGACTTCAATGAGAACAAAGATATAAAAATTCTATTGAACTACCATATTTAAATACTCTTAGTTTTAATTCTTTTCCTTAGGAATAATTTTTCTGGTGCTGGCATAAATATTCAACATTTTTAGTACATGATGAATATACTATGCACTACTTAGGGAACACAACTAGGTCATACCAAGATCTTGGTAATTAAGCTTTTCTACATCATAATATATTGATTAACTATATCTGATTTTCCAATATTACACAATCATCTAATAGTAGTTAGAAATCTATATTTTCCAGTCCATAATGTCTCTTCCCCAAAAAGAAGTTCAGAATTTCTTTTGCCTGGTTAATGAATTCCAAAGCTATATCTCAAGCATTGTCTGAACTAGAATTTTGACATATTGATTTGCAATATGAAAGAAGTCCAGACTGCACACTGCAACAGCCAAATTAATCCAGAACAGGAATATTAAGGTTAGTTAAAATTTCCTTTGACTCTATCACAGTAGTTAAGTTTATTTCATATGTGCTCTAAGCTTTCTGCAGTATTCTCAGAGCCAGTGGGATTCTCTCTTCTCATCACAAAATTTGTATGGGTATTTCTGGATCTGGAGTACAAAAGTTAGTTGAAATCTCTGCCTCACTGCAATTAAGGGGAAAATCTGTTTATTCAGATGTCAGGATTTTTAATTTATTTTTTTTTTAATTGAAGAAAACCTCTCAGAAACATTTCCATTACCAAACAAATTGTGTTATAAACTGATGGGTACTTATAATGTGTCCATAGATCTATGTCCATGAATTAAATGAATTGATAAACTTGATGTTCTTACTTTTTATGTGTATAAAACACTTGGAAATTAATGAGGAATGAAATCAGAAGTATATATCCAAAACATATATATAATTGGCTTATTCAACATGATCAGGTGCAACCTATTCTATGCCTTAGAAGCATTAGGATCATAGCTCTAGGGGAAAATAAGGAGAAGTAGTAAACCCACTAAATATCTAATACAGCAATTAAATAGTCGTTTGCTACAATGTTTGTGATAAACATCCAAAAATTGGAGGAAAAAAACCAACCTGTATTTTTGCAAGTTTACTCACCATAACACTTCATCTTTTTTAATATCTGGTTCTAAAAAGCCAAACTTTGTTTTAGCTTAATGTTTTGATCAGCAAATAAGCACTGAAGTTAATAACTTTTATTGATGGTCTCAATGGCTGAACAGGGAGAATGGATATAACAGCAGTTAATAAAAAGTGTTTGCTCTTTTATTTTGTCTTAATGATCAAACCATGTTAAATAATAACTGTATGTTTTGTGTACATATTTGAGATGCTTGCTTTCACTTTATGTTCCTGTTGCTTTAGAAGTAAATACTTAAAAAATTAATGATATCTTTCAAGTGCCCGAGGTTCCAGAGAAGCCTGTTCCAGAGAAAAAAATATCTTTTCTGAAGAAAAAAGAAGCTCCTTCAGCAAAAGGTATATATAGTTTCTTTATGTTAGCAGACATCCTCTGAATATGTAGTTCACAGTATTTTACAGTTGCCTTACTTGATATTACTTTGTTCTGTTCTTTTTGGAGGGGGGTCTCCATATGAAATGTTTGTACCACTATCTTTTCTGTTTCATTTCTGTTTTGAAAAGCTTCTGGGTTAATTTTTTAACCAAAATAATGTTTTTGAAGTGCCTGAGGTGCCAAAGAAACTTGTACCCGAAAAGAAAGTCCAAGTGCCAAAGAAGGAAGCTCTGCCAGCTAAAGGTATATGAACTTATAATTAGCTGTGATCAGAAAGGTCTTCTAGACTTTTATCTTTTATCTTCTCACTTGTGTTAAACATTAGGATACTAAAGGGATTTTTGCTCTTAAAAATTGTGGTTCTTTGTGTTTGTTGTCATTCTGTTGTTTAGTGTCACTGGCTTGTATGTCATGGTGTTTTAGATTCTTATGCCAAGCTCAATTTACACTATCTTACTAAGTTCCAGAAGTGCTGAAGAAACCTGTGCCAGAAGAAAAGGTTCCTGTTCCTGTACCTAAAAAGAAGGAAGCTCCACCAGCCAAAGGTATATCAGCTTTTGAAGGAATGTATTTTTAAGAATATATTAAAAATCACTCTTTCTTAACCTTTCATTCTTTAATGTTGTGTAGAGTGAAGAATTTTCTGTTCTTGACAGTTCTCCTTTGTCATTTCACTTTATTGGTTGATATCATTGTTCTTTACCTTATGGTTCAAAAATGAAATTCTCAAACTACAATAATATTTTTAAAGTGCCAGAAGTACCAAAGAAAGCGGTTCCGGAAGATAAAGTATTTGTTCCAGTGCCTAAAAAAGTGGAAGAACGTCCACCAGCCAAAGGTATACCAGTTTCTTGCTCAACTGTAAGCTTTGTTTCTTCAGCTTTACAAGACTGCAAGTAACCTTCCCCTTCCTTGTACTAGTGTGTTTGATACAGAATAAGTCACTGACCTATAAACATAGGGACCAGGACACTGTATTGTGGCTATGCTTGTTCTACATGTTTGTAGAGTGCTATGCTTGTTCTACATGTTTGTGTCTTGTATTATCTCTCTCTTTCGGATCTTATATATCTAAATTATTCAGAATCACTTGCTGTTTCAGAAACAGATGCTCAGAAAAATAAACAATGTACCTAAATAGCCAGACTTCCCCCGTAACCTTACCACACCTGTTTGTAATGCTGTAGTCTGTATGTTTGTAAGTTTACCTGTGTATAAGTCTCTGGATAAAATCAATGTTATCTTTCATACACAAATATATTTTAGTATATTTGTGTAGATAACTTAATATCAGTTACACAGTTATAATTTTATGTTGTTTTATGTTACATTGAGAATGAATTTCTTAAACAAAAATATCTTTAAAGTGCCAGAAGTGCCCAAGAAAGTTCCAGAAAAGAAAGAACCTGTCCCTGTACATAAAAAGCAAGAACCTTCACCACCCAAAGGTATCTCTTTTGAACATGTGGATGATACTTCATACTGTTACTGTATGTTTGTTATGAGAATTTAACTGAAGTATCTTAGCAGTTTGTGACAAAAGTACTTCCTAATTCATACTCTTTTGCTTCTGTGTAAGTTGCCTCTCAATTTCTATGTTGTGTCTAAATTTTCTAAAATTCAATGCAATCTTTGACATACCAGAAATACCAAGATCTCCCCCTGAAAAGGCACCTATTTTTGTTTCTGAAGAAGAAGAGGAGGAAGAAGTGGTTCCAGAGATACCAGCAAAAGGTACACCATTTCTTCTTGAAAGTTATCAGAGAGCTTTGTTCAGTTCATGAAAAGATCTTCATCTCCATTGATTGTTTAAAGCTGAATGAAAACCTTTGTCATCCCTCTGATGGGACTGTCCTTATTATTGGTCTTTGTGACATTGTTCTGTGGTTTTAGTAGTTTTGATGCTCTAAAAGTAATTGAAAATTTCTTACCAAATCGAATATCTTTAAAGTGCCAGAGGTTCCCAAGAGAGCTGTCCCAGAAGAAAAGGTACCTGTTGCAGTTCCTAAAGTAAAGAAAATTCAACCAGCTAAAGGTATATCACATGTGGTGTATGCAGATAATTTCCCTCTCTTATATTTTCATAGTTCAGAGCAACATTACTTTAAAAATTAATTTATATTAATGTAAAGTCAGATCCTTGGTTCTAGCAACCTGCTGCTCCCCTACAGTGAACAGTGCTAAGTCTCAAGCAGGACTCAATTGCCGATTTTATTATTAACTTCAGTGGGAGGAGAATCAGGCCTTGATTGATTTGCTTGTTTTCTGTTTTAAGTGTTTGCTGTGAATTAAATAGTTCATTGTGATATAATTTTTCAGAACTATTGTTTAAATTAATGTAGATTTAATTAAAAAAAAAACAAACCTGTAATGATATTTTATGGGTTGTTACTTGAACATTCCTCAGTTCAGGGAGATATACTGACATGTTCCTTGAGTGTATGGTAAAATGCCATGCCTTGTAGCTAAACTTATATAAAAAATGAAATAAATTACAAGTGAACAATACAAATAACCAGAATACATAGCCGAAATGTGAAATTCAAAGTAGAGGCAGACTATTGCAGAGGCCACCCTTTGGTGCTGAAAAAAAAAAATCACTTCAACAGCTGAGTTTTTTAGAAAGAAAAACAGGCAATGGAAGTCTTTTTAATAAAAAATTAAGTGCTAATTATCTTCTACAACCTCTCATTTGTAGCATATCTTTCTATTACTGGCAATGATGCTGTGTAATTAAGAGTTGTGCTAAAAAGGAAATCCCAGTTGCAATTGCCTGCTTTCAGAGAGTAATAAGTAACCACTAGAGTTTCACTTTTTTTATGATTGTTGTTTCTTTAAAGTTGGTGTCCTTGTGTTTTATGTTGTGAATTTTTGTAATATTGTGAAAATAAAATTCTTAAAATAATATCTTTAAAGTGCCTGATGTAGCAAAGAAACTTGTGGCTGAAGAAAAGGTTCCCATTTTTGTTCCTGAGAAAGATGAAGAGGAAACTATACTAACAAAAGGTACATGATCTTTTCTTGTAAGTTACTCATGAGGTCAATTTGATTTATTAAAATTCATCTTTATTTCTTGTTCTAAGTTGTATGTAAATCTTAATAATCTTTTGGAGGAGCATGTGATCTTGTTTCATGTTTTGTCATGTCCAACACTCCTGTACTAAGCAAAGACATCCTCAATTAGATCAGGTTGCTCAAAGCCTCATCAAGCCTGACCTTGAATATATCCAGGGAAGAGGCCTTCACCACCTCCCTGGGCAACCTGTTCCAGTGTTCCACCACCCTAGAAGTAAAAAACCTTCTTCTTAATGTCCAATCTAAATCTACCCTTCTCTATTTTAAAACCATTGACCCTTGTCTTATTGCTGCATGCCCTTGTAAACAGTCCCTCCCCAGCTTTCTTGTCAGTCCCCTTCAGGAGCTGGAAAGCCTCTATAATGTCTCCCTGGAGCCTTCTCTTCTTCATGCTGAACAACTTCAATTCTTTCAGCCTGTCCTCATAAGAGAGTTGCTCCAGTCCTCTGATCATTTTTTTAGGACCCTCCTCTGGATTCACTCCAACAGGTCCATGTCATTCTTGTGTTGAGGGCTCCAGAGCTGGACGAAGTCCTCCAGATAAGATCTGAACAGAGCAGAGTAGATGGGCAGAATCACTTCTCTTAATCTGCTGGCCACATTTCTGATGCAGCCCAGTATGTGATTGGCCTTTTGGGCTGCAAGTGCGCATTGTTGGCTTATGTCCATCTTTTCATTCACCAGTATCCCCAAGTCCTTTTCCACAGGGCTGTTTCAAAGAATGCTATCTTTAAGAAGCCAGTGATTCCTAAGAAACCTGCCCCAAAAGAAAAATACCTGTACCTATTCCTAAAAAATTGAAACTTCCTCCAGCAAAATATATGTAAATTAATAACTAGGAAAACAACATGTCGTTATTCTCATTCAGTGTCTCTATTTATTTGATTTTGTTTGTTAATTATGTTAGTTTTATGTCCCTGTTGTCTTTCTGTACTGATGTCTCAGAGTGCCTGTCAAATTCCTAGTGAAAGTAAGCACTGAAATAATTTAACTTGTTCAAGAAGTCTGCCTATTGATACATAGTGTCTTTTGCTTTTATTTATTTCATCTTCAAATAATTTAAAATATATTCTAGATCAGTTCTTATTTCATTGTGTCTGTATGTGTGTGTTTTCTGTTGATTTTCTCGTACTACTGGTGGATGACATTCTTAAAATAAAATAATATCTTTAAAGTGCCTGATATGCCAAAGAAACAAATTTCTGAAAAGAAAGAACCTGTTCCTAAAAAGATGCCAGCTCCACCAGCCGAAGGTATTGAAATTTGTAAATGCTATTATCATTAATAGATAACATTCTTCATACAAGTTGAGTTTAGCAGGGGATGTTTTAGTATGGCTGTCCTGTATTATATTTGTCATTAAACTATGTGTTTGTTGGGAAGTTCCCGTTTTGTTGTTTGTAAGTTTCTGGGTTTGTGTCTATTTAAAAATTTTGCAAAACACTAAGGGTAGGTCCTATCTTTAAAGTACCCAAGATGCCTAAGAAAGTTGCTCCTGAACAAAAGATACCTGTTGCTCCCCCTGAAAAAGTTGAGGTTCCAGCTGCAAAAGGTATATGTGCTTCTGATTATAATTAATATTTATGCTAAAAGTACTCTCGACCTTCTTTCTAACTTTTGTCTTTGTTGTATGAGATTTCTTTCAATTTGTGTTAAAACTCTTCATTATCAATGTTTGCATTGTAGAACCATATAGCTTTTTGTGCTTTTTTACTTATGCTGCTTTAAGGTATTTTTTTAAAAATTCCTAAAAGAAATCCATATCTTTAAAGTCCCTGGGGTTCGTAAAAGAGCTGTCGCAGAAGAGAAAGCACCAGCTGTTGTGCCCAAACCCAAAGAACCAACACCAACTAAAGGTACAGATATATTTTATCTTATTCCTCTGAAATATTTGTTTTTCCTCCTCATTCCTAAAATCTTCTATATTATATATACTGTTTCAAGATCATGTTCTTATATTTTACTGTAACTTAACACTTGTGGTTATAATGTATATTTTCTGTTCTCTGTGGATTATTTTTACTAACATTAAAAAAAAAAAAAGTAAACAAATTATAAGGTAATAACAGTAACACTGTTTCTAAAGTGCCTGAAGTATCCAAGAAACTTGTCCGGAAAGAAAAAGTCCTTGCTTCTGCTCCTGTGATGGAGAAGTATGGGTACACATATGAAGAGTATGAGAAGTACGAGATTTACGAAAGTATTGAAGAGTTTGAGAAGATTCAGGAGACTGAAGAAATTGAGGCATATGAGGAACCTGAAGAACCTGAGGGATATAAAGAGGTTCAGGAACAGGAATATGAAGAGGAGGCTGAGGAGAAAGAAGATGCCTATGAAATGTATGAGTTTAAGGAGAAGGAAGATGTCTATGAGAAATATGAGGAGATATATGAGGAGGCTTATGAAATACAACCAGCTATAGGTATATCAAGTCTTGATTTCTTTATTCTTATAGTTTGTTGAGTTCCCAGCTACTGCTTAAGCCTCCTTTGGGTGTTTATTTGTATTTTCCCTTGTTTGTAGTCATATATGTGTCTGTTGACGGTAATGATAAAACCATTCAAAGATTGTTTCTCTTGTACTCCTTCCGAAAGAATTCTTCCCTTCAGAGTGGAATGGGAAGATTCCATTCCCCTGTCTGACTGCCCAAGAGTGAGCTAGTGTGGATCTGATACTAGCAAGATCAATGATAATTTTCAGATCAGTTCAGCTTCAGCCTGAGTTTAATATTTTTATGCACCACTACTTGTTTCTTTTGCCCAGTTTAGCTCCTGTGAGTTACAGAAGTGTTAAAAGTCATTTAGTAGCTTCCTTCTCATCATTTAAATTTATGATAATAGGATCCCTCATGACAAACAGAAAGTGCATCTAAAACATAGCAGACAGTTCTACACTGATATTCCTTAGCTTTCATTGCTCAAGAACTCTTATATAAGTGGCAGTTCAATTGTCTCTGCAGAAATTATGAGAAGGTTCCTCTTCAAATGAGTGATTGCTCTGCTTGTTGTGTGTCTGTTGTAATTCCTCATAAATAAAAGAAAAAACATAATGATATGTTTTTTAAAGTGCCTGAGGTGCCTAAAAGAGCTCTGCCAGAAGAAAAAGTACCTGTTCCCGTGGCTAAAAAAGAAGCTCCACCAGCTAAAGGTACATTAGCCAGTAAATAAAATTAAAAACACAACCTTCTGCCTGAGTCTCTGAATCCCCAAATTCAGTAATTTAATATTTTTATTTGACTCTTAGACCCTTACCTTTCTTTTCAAAGTGCAGTCAAAGACAGTTACTAAAAAAACAGTATTTCTTTAACAAATCAAAGCTGAGACAACTTTCTGAGGAAAGGAAGTGCAGGCAGGACCTTCAATATTTAATTTTTGCCATCACAATATAAATGGCATTTTATAGTTAAACATTCAAAACAAGTAGATGAATAAGATCATATAAGTTTTTTGAGCTATAGCACCATAGCAATGCTATAACATCATTCTGTAGTTTCCTACAGAATCCTAAAAAAAAATAGGACCTTCTTCAAGCTAATAGTGTGCTGGAGTGCATACAACCTAAGTAAGTGTTCTCTGTATCAGGCTTTACAACAGATAAGTGTCATGAATAGCAGTTGTCAGTGGATGCTAGTAGAGTTTCTGGCCTAGTATGGAGCTCTGCAATTTCCCTAACAGGGCATTTAATTTGCCAGAAATTAATTTGATGCTACTTTTTATTGTTGTGTCTCATACAAATTACTGGAATGAAATCAGTGGAAAAGGGGTTGGGTTTTAGGGGTTTTTTTGCATAAAGGCTTGGAGTTAGCTGATTAGAAATTAAAACCTTACCATATTCCCACTTGGTAGAGATGATAGTTCATGAAACCTAATTGTTAAGACTTATCCTAGTCAAAAAATCCCCCAAGAAGAGAAGTGGTTTTCTTTCAGTGAATACTGAAGAATCCAAGCAAAATAGTCTGGATGGATGGCCTGCAAGGTCACCACTTAATAGCAATTGAGGACACTGTATTTTGTATTTTTCTGAATTTTCTGACTCTTTGCATTGTTTGCATTTTGTTGAACTTTTATTCTTACCTAATATTTATCCTGTAAAAGTTCTTTAAAAATACCAATATCTTTAAAGTGCCAGCGGTGACAAAGAAACCTGTTCCAAGAGAAAAAGTACCACCTGCTGTTCCTAAAAAGGAAATAATTCCACCGTTTAAAGGTAAACGTTCTTTGCATTATCCTCATGAATCAAGAACTCTGATTCCAGTCTTCACTTCTTCATTATTTGTTGAGAAATTTGTGCATATGTGCCTGCAGTATGTTTTTTTCAACTGTTTGTAATTGAGTCCTGTTTTCACTGTTGTTTTCATTTGTTGAAAGTATGTGAAAGTTCCTTTAAAATATGTGTGTACTGTCTTTAAGTTACACCTGAAAGTCATTCAGAAAGAAAGAATATTTTTATTTGTTCAGAAAAGGAAAGGGATTCCACCATACAAATGTATGGCTATCTTTCAAGAATATTTTTTAATGTGTTATTCTTCTGTCTAATCTTCAAAATTAATATAGATGTTCATTCACAAAGCATTTAATTCTTCGTTGTCTCATGAATCTCCCTTGTTAAATTTTCTGGTTTTCTTTCTAACTTCTTCCAAATAACTTTGAAAGCCCTAAAAGTAAATTATATCTTAAAGGGCCAGATGTTCTTAAAAGAACTGTCCCTGAAGAAAAGAAACCTACACATACAGCTGAAATAGAAATTTCACCAGTGAAAGGTAAAGGATGTTTTGATATGATGTTTCATGGAAAGGAAATATTTGTGTTATTTTTTCAAAACTCACATCTTCTAAAATTATCCTTGCATCTTTACATTATGATGAGTATGTACTCTCTAAGTGCAGATTCAGCTCGTGGTGATAATTTGAAAGTTCTGAGGCAAACATTTCAATTACGTGTCACACATGTGCTAAACAGTAAATACATTGATTTATGAGTGAAAACATGCTGAAGAGGTATCATTGCTTACACTACCAGTATGTAAACCTTCAGTGCTTTTCAATTCTTAATAATATTGTAAATTTAGTTTAAACTGTGGGTTTTTGGTCATGATATTGGTGGAGAATTAATAGAGATAGACCTAGTAAGTTAAAACCATTAAAGCTGTTACACATATCAGAAGAAAAAGCATGACAATACAGTGAGAGAAGCAAATGGTTTATGCTCTTTGAGAGCAGAAATGATAAATTTCTTCACATAAGTAATTGTTCCAGCAAGACAATTCTAGAACTGTATAATATTTCATTCTCGGAAAGGCATAGTATTTGGGACCTCAAAAGAATTTAATTTTTTGGGTTTATCTGTTTGGGAATTTTAAAGCTGAAAATTATTTTGTGGTTACTAAAAGAAAGTTAATATCTTTGAAGTTCCTGAGTTTTATAAGAGAGCTGTCCTTGAAGAGAAAGTACCCACAATTATTCCTAGAGAAGAGGAGCCTTCTTTGTATGAAGGTACATCAATGACATATCTACCAAACAGTAAATTGTAGTGAATATATCAATTTGTGCTCTGGATTGTTCTGTAAAATATGAGACAATTTCCATTCATTTTTAAAATTATTTAAAAGTAACTTCGATCTGTACATTTGAGATCCTCTCTCCCCACAAAGTTAGTTATAGTTTAGTAATTTTAAAATGTTATTATTTTTTCCTTTAATAATGGGAGAAAGAAATACAAATAAGAGAGAAACTAAGTTTCTGATTCAGGAAAGCACTTTAGACACATTAGACCAAAGAAATGACCTTAAGTAGACACCTATTTAGGAACCATCCTATATATAGATGATTTACACCAGCTGAATACATGTGAAATTCAATTACAGTTTCTAATACACAGAACCAACTAAATAAAAATGAAATATCTTTGTAAACTTGTATTTTCTAATTGCGAGGTCACTTCTAGCAATAGTAGGTAAATGATCAGGCTGAAATAAGATATTTTAATAATTTATGTTCAAACACCATATACTTTCTCCATGTACATCTCTATATTTTTTCATTATAAGTTGTCTTTCTAATCTTGTCTTGTAAATGATATTAAAATATGTAAAATAAACTAATATCTTTAAAGAACCTGAAGTTTATGACGTTTCAACAGAAGAAAAAGTTCCTGTTACCCTTCCTAGTGAACCAGAAGCTCAAGGTACATCAACTATTCCACCAATCTATAAAACAATATGACACTTACAAACTAGTTATTCATCTCTGTCATTCCATCTGTGTGCTAACCTGTTATTTAATGTGTTCATTCTAATGTTTCCTTAGATGCTATGTGTCTGACATTAATTGCTCCTTTGTTACTTATATTTTCTATATTATAATGTTCTTTAAAAAATCTAATATCTTTAAAGTACCTGCAGTGACAAAGAAAACTATCCCACTGAAGAAAGTACCTGCTGCTGTACCTACAGAAGAAGCTCCTCCAGTTAAAGGTACATAAGCTCCAAATGGAATTTCTTTAGCCTCTTTCAAATATAAGGTACCAACACAGAATACAAATATGCTTATTTTTCTTGAACAGTATGACCAGGGGCTATATACACTGTTTTCATACATTTGAATTCTTATCTTGAGTAAATTTTGTCTATTCATTTGTTTGTGTTTTAGAAAGGAAGCATACATACTGGGAGATCAGAGATCAACATTACAAAACAGTCATTTTGCAAACATTTGCAAAGAATGAAAAAAAATTTCAGATTTTTCTTCATATGTTAAACTAATGAACAATTATTAGGACAGAAAAAAATCATTTGGGAAAAAAATATTCAAGGAACATTGTTCTTATTTTTGTCTTGTATTAGCAGCTCCTCAAACAGATCAATATATTCTGCATAAACATAAAATTTAAAAAGACAATATTAGACAAAAATAAAGAAATTTAGTAAACAGGAAATTCATAGCAGGGCCAGGGATTAGCCTTGTATTTTTTTGACTTCTTGCCTCATGTTTTATTTCCAAAAATACTTTCTCTGATTTTTTTAATTTTTTTTTTAATCTAAAAGTTTGTGGCAGGAGCTTGTTTACAGAAGCACTCTTTACAGTTGTGTTAGGGGTTCTAATAAAATTAACATTAAGCTTTCAACTTTTTTTTATGAATTGCCTTTTGTATTTTATATAAATGCTTAAAATGAACTAATATCTTTAAAGTGCCCACAGTCACTAAGAAAGCTGTTCTAGAAGAAAAAGTGCCTGTTGCTGTTCCTAAAAAAGCAGAGCCTACTCTTGTGCATAAAAGACCAGAATCTCCACCACCTAAAGGTACTTTGATAGCCTGATCGATCTGAGGTTGTTTCCTGATAACATCTTTTCTGTTTGTTACATTATTTCTGATTCAATACTTCATGGTCCAGTTGTGTCAGATTTGTGACATTTATGTTGTATGTGTCCCTTTTCCTGTTTATCAACTCATCTTTAAGTCATAAAATGAAAATTAATTTCAGTAAATATCTTTCAAGTGCCTGAATTTCCCAAGAAAACTATTCCTCAAGAGAAACCCGTTACTCTGCCTAAAAAGCCAGAAGCTCACCCTGCCAAAGGTATAGATCAACATATCCTTTCCTTCTCATTTTTCTTCAAGTTTCTTCTTGAAACCCTCATTTTGTTGGGGTTAAATCATAAAGTCTGTATCTTCTACCCAAAAGTAATCTATTGTGATGGCACAGAAACTCTATCAGAAACTAGTCAAATGGACTAAAAATAAGGAAAGCTTTGTCCAAGTCAACACACAGTGAGATTTACAGAACAAACATTTTTACTTCATAAATGTTTATAGGTACTGTGAACAGCCTCAGAAAATCTATCAGTGCTCAAGGAAGGAGTAAATACACTTCCTCTTTTCCTCTGAATTTAAACCCAGAGGTTAATTGGTTTAATTTAAAATGAAAATAGCACTAAGCACAGAAACCAGTTGTTACATTCATTCAGATATTTTAGCAGTCTCTCTGAACTAGCAGTCTGTGTGCCATGGGCAAAGATCCCCAGCAAAGTCACTTCAAAATTTTATTTGTCAGAGGGATAGAACATATAACTGTTGTCAGAGTATCCTTATACATCTACTTGGTTTGTCTTATTCCTGTATTATATGTTTTGTTTTTGTAATTCTTAAAAGTACACTAATATCTTTAAATGTCCAAGATACCTAAGAAGTCTCTCAGAAGAGAAAGTAATGTTGCTGTGCCTAAAAAGCCAAGAGTAACACCATCTGAAGCTAATGTGTCAATAATGGTGACTCTCTGAGGAGATTTCTGCTTCTCTTGGGCAGTAGGGTTTACAGTAGAAGAAAATATTACCATTTATTTTTCATTTATAAAAAAAATCCTAGTAGTATGTAATAGTATACAATATTTCTTGGATGAGATATCTCTTTTTATATTTGATCTTACGTTTCTTTCTGATGCGATTCTTGTGAGACTCTTTGTTCTTAACAATATATACATTTTTAAGTGCCATAAATATAATGAACATAAATGCTGTTTTCTTTAAAGTGCCAGAGGTGGCCAAGAAAATTCCAGGAGAGGAAGTACCCATTGCTGTGCCTAGGAAGCCAGAAGCACCACCAGCCAGAGGTATGTTACACACTAAAATTTGGAAGAGTAAAAAACTTCTGCCTTATGATGGTAATTAGTTTTTTGATTGTTTGTGTTATCCTATTAATTTTATTTTTGTGTGTGTGTGGACACAATTCTATATATGCTACTGTTTTGAAAACTCTTTTTTTTGAATCATACTTGTAATCAGTGTACCACTGTGTTGGAAATACAGATGTGGCTGGGCAGATGTTGCACTGATAATTGAGAACCAGAGCAGAAATCTTAGAGACAAACAAGACCTCTGTTATCTGAAGCACTCCTGACAGTAAAAAATTACCCCCAAAAGAGAATTTAATTATTTCAAAGAATAGAGTAAGTGATCCAGGAGTGTAACATAGGAGAAAACCCTCAGTGCATAGAAGAAAAAATTATACCAAGAAGTCATCATGCATAGAAGAATGTGGCAAAGAGTACGGAATGGACAATGTCAGCCTTAGTCAAATGGAAAACTGGGAGTTGGTTGAATAAAGTGGAAAAATAATATCACATAGAAGAAAAATCTCCAAAATACTTGGAGGTGTCTCCTCACATTTTTTAGAAATGTAAAAGACCTTAAATCAATAAACATGTCCAATCAATAGTTCCATTAAGACCCTCCATACTTTGCAATTTCTACTGAAAAGTTCTAAACATAGCTGTAAAATTCCATATAATAACTGAAAATAATCTCTTTCCTTAAAGTGCCTAAAGCACTAGAAGGAAGTAGCTATAGGAGAGAAAATCAAAGTAGTTGTGGCTAAGAAGCCAGAAATATCACTAGCTAAAGGAATATGTCATTAATAAAACCATGGCAATAATTTTTTTTACCTTCACTGATAATTCCTTTTTAATATTATTTCTCCATCTTTCTTTCTTATAAACAGTGATTTTTGGATTTCATTTTTGGGAGCGGCCTCTTCTCTCAAATGACTCTTGATCAAGAAAAAGAGCAAAAAGCGTAGTTGTTAAAGGATATTATGTTTAATTATGTCACCTGGTGTCCATTTGTTTGTATCTTTTTCCACTATAATGGTATATAAATTTATTTAAATTCTTAGTAATTACATAATTGTTAATTTTAAAGTGCCAAAAGTGCCCAGAAAGAACCAAAATACCACTTGCAGAGCTTAAAACACCAGCAATTACCCTTTCAAGTTCCTAAATCACCAAAACCTCTCCCACTTATAGGTACATGTGCAGTACAGACAAAATTACACAGAGATTTTGTTTCTCTAAATATTATCTTTTTAAAGTTTGTGTTATCCTCTATTCTAATATTTATAAATGTTACAAATTCTGTTGTCATCTTCACTTGTGAATAACTCCCAGTAAGTAACAATGGCTATTAATGGTGTGCATCAAGCAGTATGAAAAAAAAAGATTATGTGTAAGAGTTGTTTTTTGTCTGATGCTGTTATTTTTTTTGCTTTAGAGCTATTCTCACCTTTTTAATTCCTATTCTTCAAATTCCTGAAACTAAAACAATTAAATATCTTTAAAGAACCTGAGTTGCCAAAGAAAACTGTTCCAGAGAAGAAAATACCTGTTCCTAAAATACCAGAACCTGCAATTGTCCCAGAACCAGTGGCTGTACCTGAAGAACCAGAACCTCTACAAGAGAAAGGTAAATGTCAACACTAATAAAATAACACACACACACAAAGAAAAAAAAAAAATCTGCTCCTTAACACAGTGATTTTTCAGGCCTTCTCTTCTCTGAGATTCTAAGCTATACTTGTTCTATGTATTTACATATGTATGTAAAACAGACATACGTGCGTCTTTTTGAAGAATAGTGACAAATCTTGGATGTCTGAATTGCCTGTATTTTGTACGTCAGTTCTTGCTCTTTTCCTAATCATTTATTCTTACTATTCTACCCACTTGGGTTGATGAAAACAACCACAACTAATATCTTGTAAGTGATAACAGTAGAAGAAAAGTACCTATTCTACTAGCTAAGAATAGAAGATACGAATGTAATTGAAATACCAGAAGCTCCACCGAGAAAAATTAGATGCCATCACTGCTAATTCTTAAAAGACTCTTCATCTTACTACCTGCAGTGTTATTAATATCTTTTCTCCTGTCCATTCTGTTTATAATTATCATGGATTTTACTTATAGTTTAAGTTACACTATCAGTACACATGTCTACTTGCACAGGGGAGCATGGGGCTTGGCCATGGAGGGGGTGGTGTACATTTGACAGAAAAGGGAGAAAAGGAAAAATGTGATATATTCATCATAAAATAGGCCAACATAAATGATTGATACATGATATGCTTTTAATGTTTTCATCAAAATTGTGATTTTATGGTTTATCATTCACTTACATTTGATAGGATTGTCAGTGTAGTTATTAAATTTAGAACTAATATCTTTTATGTACATAAAGTGGCCAAGACATCTTTCCCAGAAGAGAAAGTACCTCTTCCAGTTTCCCAAAAAACAAAAGGACACCCAGCACCAAAGCCCCAAGAAGTACAACCTCAAGAACCAGAACCTGCTAGACTGGCCAAAAAACCAAAGCCTCCCACGGCACCCCAAAAACTAGAGTATGTTGTGGCATCTGAAGAGCCCAAGATTGTTTTGGAACCCCAAAAAACAAAGCATGTTGCAGTGCCTGAGAAACCAGAGTTTGTAGTAGTACCTGAGGAAGCCAAGCTTGATGTGCCACCCCAAAGGCTAAAGCACCCTGTGATGCCCTCAAAACAAAAGCCTGTTTTAGAACCCCCGTGCCTGAGAAACCAGAGTTTGTAGTAGTACCTGAGGAAGCCAAGCTTGATGTGCCACCCCAAAGGCTAAAGCACCCTGTGATGNAAGTACAACCTCAAGAACCAGAACCTGCTAGACCGGCCAAAAAACCAAAGCCTCCCACGGCACCCCAAAAACTAGAGTATGTTGTGGCATCTGAAGAGCCCAAGATTGTTTTGGAACCCCAAAAAACAGAATCTCTTGTGACATCCAAAAAAACAGAGCATGTTGTGGCACCTGAGAAACTGCAGTTTGTTGTAGTACCTGAGGAACCCAAGCCTGACGTGGCATCCCAAAAGCTAAAGCATAGTTTGATGCCCCCAAAACAAAAGCCTGTTGTGCCACCCCAAAAACCAGAGCATGTTGTAGTGCCTGAGAAACCAGAGTTTGTTGTGGTACCTGAGGAACCCAAGCTTTCTGTACCACCCCAAAAGCTAAAGTATCCTGTGATGCCATCAGAACAAAAGCCTGTTTTGGAACCCCAAAAAACAAAGCATGTTGCAGTGCCTGAGAAACCAGAGTTTGTTGTGGTACCTGAGGAACCCAAGCTTTCTGTACCACCCCAAAAGCTAAAGTATCCTGTGATGCCATCAGAACAAAAGCCTGTTTTGGAACCCCAAAAAACAAAGCATGTTGCAGTGCCTGAGAAACCAGAGTTTGTTGTGGTACCTGAGGAACCCAAGCTTTCTGTACCACCCCAAAAGCTAAAGTATCCTGTGATGCCATCAGAACAAAAGCCTGTTTTGGAACCCCAAAAAACAAAGCATGTTGCAGTGCCTGAGAAACCAGAGTTTGTTGTGGTACCTGAGGAACCCAAGCTTTCTGTACCACCCCAAAAGCTAAAGTATCCTGTGATGCCATCAGAACAAAAGCCTGTTTTGGAACCCCCAAAACCCCAACCATTTATGGTTCCTGAGAAACCTGAGCTCACTGTGGCACCTGAGAAGTCAGAGACAGTTGCATCAACCCAAAGATCAGAGCACGTTGTGGTGACCTCTGAAATAAAAACTTTTGTGCCATCACAAAGAACAGTGCTTGTAGCACCTGAAGAAACAGAGTTAGTTGAAGATTTCCAAAAATCAATGCATATTACAGTGTCTAGAAAATCAAAGTCTGTTATGGCACCCTGCGAGCCAGAACCTGCTATGGTGCCTGAGGAACCAGAACCAATTGTAGCACCACAAAAACTAGAATCTTCTAGGGCACTTCGAAAACCAGAGCCTGAAGTGGCACACAAAGAACCACAGCCTCTTTTGGTACCTGAGAAACCACCACCAGCTGAGCTGGCCAAAAAGCAAGAGAGTGTTGCAATACCTAAAGGACGAGCAGCTCCGCAGTCTGAAGGTACATCCTATAAATAGGATCTCTTTTCCTTCTCTTGAGTATACAATGTTTCACTTCTCATTTAAAGCTTAATGCATGTAACTAATAGATACTAATATCTTTAAAGTGCCTGCAATGCCCGAAAAAGCTCTTCCCGAAAAGAAAATTCCTGCAGCTGTTCCTGAAAAATCAGAACCTCCATCAACCAGAGGTACATGTTATTATGAATATATGATAAACACACCTAATCTTCTTAAGGAGCATCATAACCTCTTCTGTTCTGTCTGTCATTTCAAATATGAAGTTTTTAAATGGTGCTTGCTAAACAAATCACAGGATAGGAGTATGTGCCAAATTGTTACTTTAGAACATTTCTATTGTCCTCTGTGCTCTAGTCTCTGTAGTTACATTCAGTTGTATTGTAATTGTGAAATAAAATGCACTAATAAGTTTGAAGTTCCTGAGATTCCTGAGAAGGCTGTCCCTGAGGAGAAAGTGCCCACTGCTGTAATCTAAAAATCCAGCAGCTCTACTTGCTAGAGGTACATGTCACCATGATTATCATTGTAAGGAAGGATTGGTTTCTTTAATGAGTCTCATTTTAAATTGATCTTTCACTGTTTTAGACATACTCTGATGTGTAAAATATGAGAGAGATGAACAGAATATGAATTGGCATATTCAAAAAGTTCAGGAGGCAAGACTTGGTTTCTTAGGCTATAAAATCATGAGCTCCTTCTGCCAATAAATGCCAAAACATGATAGATGCCAATAAGAGAAGGAACACAAAAAAATGTTAATTATTAAACATTAATAAACATTATTAGTAGGGATCATTTGAGACATAGTGTAGTGGGACTTACAGTGTTAGGTTTATGGTTGGACTTAATGAACTTAGAGGTCTTTCTTCCAAACTAAATGATTCTCTTAGAAAAGACAAAGCAGAAACTGAAGTATTCAGCAGAAAGTAGCATTTTCTGTACACACAACAAAATAATTGCAAATATCTCTATGTATCTGTATGCTATAGATAGCATCATGGAGCATAATCTTTTCTTTAAACAGTTATAATTTACCTGTATTTTGGTTATATGTCAACATTCTTCACTCTGTGATTAGCAAAGTTATTACTTTGTATAAATATCACTAAAAAGCCGTAAAGTTCCTGTGAACTTCTAATTCACTGAGCCTTGTAAGAGGCATTCATTTTCTCAAATTAATTAGGATGTCAGAATTTATAATTGAAAAATGAAAGCAGTTGCTTAAGATACTCTTAAAACTATTACACATCATAGACTGATGCAGTACAGCATCATTTCATTTCCAGTAGAAAGCCGCAAGCTCTGGCCAGAGAAGCAAACTTTCCTTATGCCACGGGATTCTCTCCATCTGAAATACATTGTCATTCCTTCAATGAAGTAGAACCTCACAGTGACTATATTTAAAGCTATTAAATAACTTAAATATAACAGGAAACAGTTAACTAGTGAAAAGAATGCAAGCCAGAGCTGTAACAGGAAACAATGTGTGAAGATAAAAAAGGAGAAGAAACATGCAAATATTTAAAAACAAAGCTGAAGTAAACTTGAGGATAAAAATAATGATATTAACCAAGTGACAAATAAAAAGATCAGAGCAACTGCCAAAACCAACAGAGAACACCAATCATGAATGATATGTGACTGATAGTCCAATACAGTAGGATCCCATATATAAATGTGTGATCAGCTTGTACATTTCACATTTGAATGCTTTGTTGTTTCATATATATCCATAGTGCCCACAAAACTAAAATTCACTAATATCTTTGAAGTGCCCATGGTGCGGAAGAAAGGTGCTCCAGAAGAGCCCATGACTGTAACTGTGCCAAAAAAGCCAGAACGTGCACCAGTTCGAGGTACCTGTCACCCTGTCTGTGCATCAGGCTGAATGAGACTGTTTCTTACTGACCTACATGTTACTTCTGATGTCTGTTAACCTGTCCATTTGTGATTACCTGAAATTTTGACATTGTGTATCGGTTAGGAATTCAGTTAACTAGGAATGTGTATAGACATCCCAAATGATATTTTGAATTTACTGTTTTGGTTTCATAATCTGCATCAGTAGATACTAAGGTGTTATAGTTTGAAACTTGATCGTTGTTTTTTTCACATTACTGTCCAATTTTCTTTTCTTAAATTGGCACGGTGAATGTCTCCATGACCCTTTTGACAGTCCCAGCTAGTTCATGTGATAGAGATGAATCTTTCAAATTGAAAAATCGAATTTTACTCAGAAATGTTCATATGAGGGCAGGAAGAATAGACAGAATATTGAGGGTTTAAAGAAAATGCTGATAACTTTGGAGTTTATAATGAAGCAGGAATGGTTATAAAGTTTAGTGAAGCATACAGACTGTGGCCGCTGCCACAGAGAAATGGAAGTTGAGGCAAGAGAGCTACTTAGGATCGGAAAAGAACAAAAAGAAGGGAAATGGAGAAGGATAGAAATGGTGACAAAGGAGCAATCTTGGTTTCCTCACTTTGTCGCCACCCACACTGCTGATTGCAAAGCACCAGAAGCTATGTGAGGAAGGCAAAGAGATAAGATGTGGGCCGAGGTAGCTCCCAGAGAGGTCAGTTCCCAGCAGACTTGAGAGTGACAGTTTCTCCTGCCAGGGAGGGGAAGCAGCTGAGTGTAGAGTGCAGGGGTATCCTAATTCACACCTCGCCCTCAAGCAGTACCAGACCAGACCCAACAGCTTCCCCAGACAACCTCCCTGGCATCTCCAGTCTGTGTGTGTGGCTGTGTCTTTGTGTGGTTTTGTTTGTATGTGAGTCAGGTGGTGAGAGAGACACTGTATGATCACTTCCATGAGCGCAATTTTAGTTTACATTTCATTGTTCATCGTCCCGCTTAATGTATAAACTGACTGTTACTAATATCTTTGAAGCACCCGAGGTGCCTAGGAAGGCTGCTCATGAGGAAAAAGGACCTGTAGCCATTACCAAAGCACCAGAGCTTCCAGCGGCCAGAGGTACTTGTCTTCATGGATAACTTAACAAAGAAGTTACTTCATCTTCTTCTCTTAAGTGCTGTCCTACCTTCTCTTGTCCTGTCTCTGTTTCCAAACTGAGACTCTTGAGGTTATGCATGCTGGGTAAATAGTACTGCACATCTGTGTGCGGTTTTGAGCAGGCTGTTGTGATATTGTGGGTCTGTCTTGCCCTGGTTTTTGTTCCTACCTCTCACATGTTTTCACCGATGTAAAATGAAATGCACTAATATCTTTGAAGTGCCTGAGATGCCTGAGGCAGAGGTCCCAGAAGAGGAAGAGGAGGCACTGGAAGAGGTGGCACCTGTTGCTGAACCTGGAGAGCCAGAAGCTCCTCCAGCTGAAGGTATACAGCAGTGTTCTGAAAGATCTGCGCATGCCCTCTGGTTTGCCACAATACTGAGTGCTGTTTGTCCCTCTGCATTCTGTGGGGAGGGGTGAGAGTGGCTTTTGGTTGACGTGTGTGTCTATGTGCCTGTACATGCCTACGCGAGAGTGTGGGGATCATGTCAGAGCGCTCTCTCATAAGCCCATACTTTGGCCCCTTGCTTCATATAGTCCACATGATGTAAGAGTGATTGTATGAAGAGGACTCCCGCATAATATGTCAGGGGTTTACTTTCCTGCTTTGCTGCCAGCCATTTGACTGCTGCTGACCTTTAGCTCAATCAAGTAAAAGTTACTAATATCTTTCAAGTGCCTGAGGTGGCCAAGGAGGAAGAGCCAGCAGGGAAGATGCCAGTAATTGTTCCCCCAAAGCCTGTGGCTGTGCCCAAGAAACCAGAAGCTCCACAAGCTAAAGGTATATCTTTTGGGGGGAGTTGCTTTCTATTTCAGTCTATTGATTAATATTGTCATTTGTTATCCCTTCTTCTGTGTAAGAATTGTTACATGCCCTCTACCCCAAGCCTCTGCTGTGCTTATTTTCGTATATGGGACTAACCAAGCAGTCACCTGAGGAATATTACAAGGCTATAAAAATCTAAAGTCTTTGATTTATCATGTGTTATGATCTTTTGTATTTTTTAAACTGTGAAACTAAGAGGAAATACTATCTTTAAAGTGCTCAAGGTGCCCATGAAAGCTGTCAAACAAGAAAAAACACCCGTAGC
The DNA here is from genome assembly GCA_013399075.1 of Chloroceryle aenea. Lineage (NCBI taxonomy): Eukaryota > Metazoa > Chordata > Aves > Coraciiformes > Cerylidae > Chloroceryle > Chloroceryle aenea. The sequence continues at coordinate 119,809 of VWZY01007241.1, read as the reverse complement.
TGTACTCGAAAAACAAGAACCACAGCCAGCCAAAGGTACATGTCTCCACTATTAGTATCATCATTAGAAAGAACCATCATGCTCTTCTGGACTTCGGTTGAACTAATTTTTCCGGCGATGCCCTATTTGAGATAGATGCTAAGAAATATGAAGTCTAATGTGGAATGTAAAAAACATGGCAGGAAAACTAGATTTAATCCCTAGAAAAATATCTACAGCTTTTTTTATACTTGGTAAAGTTTAAGAATTAACACTTACAGAATACTTAGTTTAAACAAAATAACATTCTGAAGAAGAGCCTACAAGTAATCTACAGTTTAAAGAACATAATGTTGCATCCCTGAATTTTCTGATAGACTGTACTACTGGATGACAGCAGCAGTACCAGTTTTCTACCTCTTAAAAATTAAATTAATGCCAGTATGTATGAGGTAGATTTGCTAGCAAAAGACTGGATATATCTACTGGTGAACTTATCAGCACATTAAAGGGTCATAAATATAATCCCAACGAGAGGAAATACATATTTCTGTAAACAATGCAACCTAAAAGACAGGAAATGTGGAAAAAAATGAAAATGAAGAAGTATAAAGAATGTAAATAATATTAAGAGAAAAGTGTTACTGATAAAACAAATATTACTTCCCCCCAAAAAAATACTGTTATTGTTGAAGTAGTCTTGCATGATACATGACTGATACTCCAGTACAGTAGGATTCCATATAAAAGTCTGTGATCAGCTTTTACAAAGAGGACATACATTATCTACATTTCCATATTAACTCAGAAACTAAAGAGAATTCCCTTCTGCAGCGTGTGATGCATTTGATACTCGGTCATCTGACATATGTGAAGCAAAGCATAACTGATGACCAGTTATAACTGCAGCACTTTCTCAGATAAGACTGTGTGCATCTATTCTTTACTAGTTGTTTCATATATATCCATAGTGCCCACAAAACTAAAATTCACTAATATCTTTGAAGTGCCCATGGTGCGGAAGAAAGGTGCTCCAGAAGAGCCCATGACTGTAACTGTGCCAAAAAAGCCAGAACGTGCACCAGTTCGAGGTACCTGTCACCCTGTCTGTGCATCAGGCTGAATGAGACTGTTTCTTACTGACCTACATGTTACTTCTGATGTCTGTTAACCTGTCCATTTGTGATTACCTGAAATTTTGACATTGTGTATCGGTTAGGAATTCAGTTAACTAGGAATGTGTATAGACATCCCAAATGATATTTTGAATTTACTGTTTTGGTTTCATAATCTGCATCAGTAGATACTAAGGTGTTATAGTTTGAAACTTGATCGTTGTTTTTTTCACATTACTGTCCAATTTTCTTTTCTTAAATTGGCACGGTGAATGTCTCCATGACCCTTTTGACAGTCCCAGCTAGTTCATGTGATAGAGATGAATCTTTCAAATTGAAAAATCGAATTTTACTCAGAAATGTTCATATGAGGGCAGGAAGAATAGACAGAATATTGAGGGTTTAAAGAAAATGCTGATAACTTTGGAGTTTATAATGAAGCAGGAATGGTTATAAAGTTTAGTGAAGCATACAGACTGTGGCCGCTGCCACAGAGAAATGGAAGTTGAGGCAAGAGAGCTACTTAGGATCGGAAAAGAACAAAAAGAAGGGAAATGGAGAAGGATAGAAATGGTGACAAAGGAGCAATCTTGGTTTCCTCACTTTGTCGCCACCCACACTGCTGATTGCAAAGCACCAGAAGCTATGTGAGGAAGGCAAAGAGATAAGATGTGGGCCGAGGTAGCTCCCAGAGAGGTCAGTTCCCAGCAGACTTGAGAGTGACAGTTTCTCCTGCCAGGGAGGGGAAGCAGCTGAGTGTAGAGTGCAGGGGTATCCTAATTCACACCTCGCCCTCAAGCAGTACCAGACCAGACCCAACAGCTTCCCCAGACAACCTCCCTGGCATCTCCAGTCTGTGTGTGTGGCTGTGTCTTTGTGTGGTTTTGTTTGTATGTGAGTCAGGTGGTGAGAGAGACACTGTATGATCACTTCCATGAGCGCAATTTTAGTTTACATTTCATTGTTCATCGTCCCGCTTAATGTATAAACTGACTGTTACTAATATCTTTGAAGCACCCGAGGTGCCTAGGAAGGCTGCTCATGAGGAAAAAGGACCTGTAGCCATTACCAAAGCACCAGAGCTTCCAGCGGCCAGAGGTACTTGTCTTCATGGATAACTTAACAAAGAAGTTACTTCATCTTCTTCTCTTAATTGCTGTCCTACCTTCTCTTGTCCTGTCTCTGTTTCCAAACTGAGACTCTTGAGGTTATGCATGCTGGGTAAATAGTACTGCACATCTGTGTGCGGTTTTGAGCAGGCTGTTGTGATATTGTGGGTCTGTCTTCCCTGGTTTTTGTTCCTACCTCTCACATGTTTTCACCGATGTAAAATGAAATGCACTAATATCTTTGAAGTGCCTGAGATGCCTGAGGCAGAGGTCCCAGAAGAGGAAGAGGAGGCACTGGAAGAGGTGGCACCTGTTGCTGAACCTGGAGAGCCAGAAGCTCCTCCAGCTGAAGGTATACAGCAGTGTTCTGAAAGAGCTGGCCGTGCCCTCTGGTTTGCCACAGTACTGAGCGCTGTTTGTCCCTCTGCATTCTGTGGGGAGGGGTGAGAGTGGCTTTTGGTTGACGTGTGTGTCTATGTGTCTGACCTTTGGACTGGTCAACTAAAATGAACTAATATCTTTAAAGTAGCTGAGGTGGCCAAGAAGGAAGATTCAGAAGAGGTTGTGCCAGTTGTCATTCCCCCAAAGCCTGTGGCTGTGCTAAAGAAGCCTGTGGCTGTGCCCAAAAAGCCTATCGTTCTACCTAAGAAACCTCTGTCTGTGCCCAAGAAACAAGAGACTGTGGCTGTGCCAGAAATACCAGAGCCGGTGCCCGTCCTCAAAAAACATAAAGTTCCCTCAATTAAAGGTACATGCGTCAGTGACTGAGCCTATTCTTTTCTTTGTTCTCTGAATACTTTATCCCTTTTTTCACTGATTTATGCAGTGTTTAGTTATCTGTGTGAATAGTCTGTCACTTAAAATTTTATTCATGTTTTGAATTCATTAGTCTTTGTAGTCATTTCATTTTTCACTATATATGTATCTAAAAGTTCACAAAATGAAAATTCACTAATTTCTTTAAAGCACCTGAAGTGCCAGAGAGAGCTGTCCCAGAAGATAAAATGGCTCTTACAACACCTAAAAAGATGGAATTTAAAAAACAAGAGCCTCCTCCAACCAAAGGTATATATTGCCAGCAGGCATTGCCTGGGAGGAAATGTTTTCTATCCTTCACTTTTTTTCTGTTTGTAACAGTCTATAAAATGTGTCAGTTGTGTGTAGAGTACCTTGGTAAAGAATGTTTCAAATACAGTCTTTGGTGCTTATGGCCACTGTTACTCACAGTGATTTTCGGTGTGCTAGGTGTCTTTGTCTTTTTTACATCTCTTGTGTACATTTACATGCATGCAAATAAACAGAACTAATATTTTTTTAAGTGCCTGAGGTGTCCAGGAAACCTGTCCCAGAGGAGAAAGTGCCTGTTGCTGTTCCCAAAATACCCGAAGCTCTACCAAGTGAAGGTATATGCCATCATATTTATTACTCTAAGGACAATTCTTTGTCCTGTTCTTCCAAAGAAAACAAAGAAACAAAGGCTTAAAAACACATTTGTCCTTTTTTTTTTTCCATTGTAATGTTTGTAAATTGTTCACTTAATATTTTAGATTATACCAATCTATGTTTCTTTTATCTCCTATTCTATTTTCATATTTGGAAGTAAAGCACCACTTTCAAAATCAAATATTTTCAAGTGACTTCTCCTCCTACAGAGGTCTTTCCTAACAAAATGTGTATCTTTTTAAGATAATAATAATTTCCCTCTAAATTTCAGTCTCTTACAACCTAGTATTTATATTGTTGTTATAATCTTAAATTGAGAGCACTGAAGCTTTTATGCTTTCAGTTACAATGACTCATCCACAAATTTAATGTTTAGTTCGTATTGTATGCATAAAAATTACTATCCTTCACATAACCCTGATTCATTCTTACATAGAGTCATTTTTCAAAGGCATACATTAACTGCAAAGGTAACTGATACTGTTCCTAACATGTATTTGTCTGTGTCTGTTGGAGTAGCTGTCTTTTTACTGATATCTACATAATTATTCACATGAAATGATCTTATCATTGAAAACTTACACCAGTTATCAATATTATTTAAAGAATATGAAATTGTAAAGGAGATTGAGCCCCAGGAAGAAGAAATTCCAGTTGCAGAAGTAGAAGAAGCTTTGCCTGCTGAAGGTATACAAAGTACTTTCTGGACACTTTCCTTTCATTACTTCGTAGGTTTTTTTCTTGCTCTGTCATTCTACACATACGTACCTTTATTTTGCAAGTCTCTGTGCAAGTTTTCCTCTGCTATTATGTTTTCGAAATGAGTTCTGATCTCTTAATTCTAAGTACAACATACTGGGTTTTTTAAACACTTTCACTTTGTTTCTTGTCAATGAGAGTCTTCCAAACATTTGGTTTCCTATCTTTGTCCCCATGTTGTTAACATGCTTTCTTAAGTCAGCTTGGATATTTGTATTGTCTGCATGCTGCAAAGCAGTATCCAAAGGATCTTTCATGCTCTCATTTAATTCAATGAGATTTTTTTCACTGACTTCATTGGAAATGGAAAATTGCTGTCTTTACATTTGTACATTACTCTTCACATAACCACATTATTATTATAATAAATCTACCTAATGTTATTTAAAGCACCGGAACCTGAAAAGAAGATCCCTGAAAAGCGAAAGCCACCACCTCCTCCACCAACAGAAGATATTAAATTGGCAAAAGATCTACTTAAAGGTATAATCATCTGAAGCCACAATTAACAGTGGGAACTCAAACATACAAACCTTTTCAATTATACTGATGTATCTTAAAAAGCATGCCTACTTTGGGTCTTTTTTTAAATTATTTTTATTTTTTAGTTTGCTATTACTTTAATGTGTAACTTACTAATCTTCAGTCTTTTAGATATTTACCAGCATTATGCCAGAGCAGTTTCCATGGATGCTTTTCAGTAGTTAAGGAAAAACTCTATTGAAAAATACTTTAACTGAGTTAACACGTTCTCTATCCTTAACATAATTCTTCTATCTTTAACATGTTCTTAAAAATGAAAAGAATCCCCAACAGTAGTTTCTTGGTGTTACTATATGAACACGTTTTCAGAACAACCATGCTTCCTCAGATCATCTGACTTCTAAATTGTTAATTAAACAGAGGAGCTCTTGTCTTTCTGTTATGTCAATAGTATTAATCGGTTCTTTGGATTTTTTAGAAATTTCTTTTCTTGTTTGAATCTAACAATATGTGTTGTAAAATTAAAATAATTTTCCTTAAAGCTCCTGAATCGAGGAGAAAAGTTGTGACTGCAAAACCTGGTGAGCCTCCGAAACTGGAACCCCCACCTGCTAAAGGTACCTAACTAATATAATTAAGCTTCCCATGAGCCCAAAATTTTAGTTCTTGCTATCTTCTTCTTTAATTTGCTCAGAAATATCAAAAAAGCTGTCTATGTTAGATTATGTTCAACAGTAGATTCTAGTCTTGGATGCATATGTTCTTGTTATAGTTATTCTTGTTATAGTTATAGTCAATCTCCTATTATGCAATTGATAAAATGCAAGAGGCAGAATCACGTAAGTGTGAGAGAGGTTTTATGAGTTTTGTCACTTGTGTAGACGTTCACTTTGGTTCTCTACTTAGGGGGGAAAAAAAAATCCTTTTAAATATATATATAGCATTGTTTAAACATACTTAATTTATTTGCCTGAAATGTAACTTGGTTTTGTGAAAGGACACTTTCCAGAGGTGGAGATGAATTGAGCATGCCTCGCTCTTATATTTTTCATATGTACTGGAGCTTAAGACAAACTAAACAGTGAACATCTCAATGCTCTTCCAAGCTTAGAAATGAAGTTGACTGGATCCTTATGAACATCACAGGCAGGCAGTACACATTAATAGATATGTAACATAAGCCTGTAATGAAAGAGGAAAAGGAGATAAAAATGTTACTAGGATGATAACTCTCTTTGAATGCATAACCTTTATTGTTTTGTGAAACCATACTTCTCTTTTGTTGATTTGTACAAAAATTTCCTCTTACTCATAAGCCTAGAAGACAATTTTATGCAAATAATATAGAAAAAAATATTCAAACTATTGACTTCAATTCCTGGACTTTTACCTTTGCTTTTAATATTCAGTAGAGGACCAGTATTTGATCTGTGTGTGTTTGGAATGGTTAGTTGTTGGTTAAATCTTACTACTGTTATTAACCCATATTAAATTCTGGAATAATATTCTTTTAAGTGCCTGGACTTGTAAAGAAACCTCGCAGAGTAATTCCTGAAGTTACTCCTCCACCAAAGGAAGAAGTGGTTTTGAAAAGAGGTATAGTAATTTGTCTCTGTTTTAACAAATCCAGCAGATTAACATTGTACAGTATATTTCCCTAAGTAACATTGTTTTCTCTGTGTGCTATGAAAAACTACATGAACAAACTACTACTTGATGTCTGTTTCTTGGGGAAAGATATTATAGTTACAGGGTTGAAGTGGGACTATCCTGAAAATCTGTTAAATCCAAAGGTTCTGTGGTGAAAACAGAGCAGAACACTGAAAATCTAGTTCCCTATAACTGTCTTCTGTTTTCCTGTTCTCTGTAAAGTCAGAGATGGCAGTTTTCCCCTGTCTTCAGCTTCTGGACCTCTAAATATTTTCCGCCAACAGTGTGGATGTTACAGAAGTCACATAGCATCTGTATTCTCTTCTATGTTTTTCTTAGTAGTAATGCACAGATTGCAGGAACTTGTGGTACTATCGGACAACAGCTCCCTTTCCTGCAAAGCCTGCAGCCTTCTGAATCACTTCATGCTCAATTATTTCTTAGAAGAAGGAAGCACTAATTTTTATTCTCTTTGAAATACTACAGTGCATTGATTCATATCTGTGTACCTTGCAGCTGACCTTCAATTTTCAGACAACGTATTAATTTATAGATATTCAGCTGTTCAGGTAACAGTCTCATTAGATATCCAAGATGGATTCTGACAGGACAAATCTAAATGAAATAAGTAAAATGAAAACCAGACATTATATAAATTTGAGCTCTCCAAATAAAACACTTATTCTCCCACTGAAGTCAATAATTTAATCCATAATCCTGCATTTTTTCCCTGAGACTTTTCTGTAACTGAAGTTGTTATTCTGTAACTAGGTATAATTAGTCATCATTTAAATATGATATGAAATATAAGATATTAGGTGAAATTTCATTCTACATAGACAGTTAACATCTTTCCTCTCAGATGTACTAGTCCTAATAAAAGCATTTTTTGCTCTAGATTATTTTGAATTTTAAAAGACTTTCAGAATAATATCTTGAATAGTTACACAAAATCTTCTATTTATATCTAAATATATATTTTTACATTCCTGTTTCTTAATGATTGTGGATATTTTTTTAGTCTTTTGTCATGTTCACTGTTCTATTCCTTTGTTGACCTGTGCTTTAAAAAATGAAATACCTTTTCTTTTAAAGTTCTTAAAAAGAAATCAGAAGAGGAAGAACCTAAAGCAGAAAAAGAACTTAAACCAGAAGTTAAACCAGTACCTACACCAGTAGAAAAACTTAAGAAACCTGAAGGTATTAGATCCATCAGAAATCACAGTGTTAAAGCATAATTAAAATTAAATAAATAAATAACTTTCACTTTTAAGTAGCATTCTTTGAAATTTTGGACTGGAAGTGAGCTTTTAAAAGATGGCTTGCATTAATCTAATTCTGTAAATTAAGGCTTAGATGGAAGTACAACCAAATTTGACATACGTATTTGTGTCTAAATTCTGCATTTTAGGATTATTTCTTAATCTTCACTGTGTATAGGACAGAACTTTACAAATATTTAATAATACTGATAAAACATAGCAATGGTGAAAACATTAATCTGAGTATTTTTTTACTCAACATTTTGCAAATATTTGTCCATTTGGTCTTTCTAATTTATTAAAATCTCGCTCTTAAAAATAGTTGTTATTATTAAACTGTATGAACACCTAAATCTGTTTATGTCTAAAAAGAATGAAAACTTCAGTTCATTGGAGATCATTGTATTTGGGGATTCAAAGTGTTTCAATACATCTTACAAAGTAAAAATTCTATTTTAAAGTCCCAGAAGTTCCTAAGAAGAGAACTGAGGTACCAGTCATAAAAAAAGAGGAGAAACATGTGCCTGAACCACCAAAAGGTACAGAAGTGAGGTGTTCTTTTTCATTATTGCAGCAGCTAAATTATATTAATTTCTGAATATCATGCTATATTAATCTAATGCATTACTACCATCCAGTCTGTCCATGACTATTGTGTCATAATTAACAGCTTTGCATTCTGATGGATTTCTTGTCCTTAATTCTTCAGTGCTTGAAAAATTCATCTTTTTTCCATTGTATCTTGCTTTACAAGAGTTCATCTCAGATTCATTTCTTGCTTTCTGGCAAAAAAAATATAAAACAGTAAATCCTGTCTTCAGTTAACTCTCTCTGTATTCTTTCTGCTCTATTCTATTATCTCTCTGCTTCTAAATTTAAAGTTCAATGGGATTAAAAAAATGTAAGTTAACCTATTTCTAATTGTTCTGTTTGAAATGCTAGAACCTAAGCAAGCAGCTGTCCCAGCTCCTGGGCCTGAACCTAAACCTGCAGTAGGTAAGAATTCTTTAGTCATGAATACTGGTGAAGCCTTTCTTGTGCACCTACTATTTTCCATTCAGAGGTTTCTGGCTAAAAGGACAGGAAAGAAATGTCTTTAGTATTATGAAGATTGGAATCTACAGAACATTTTAACAAACATTGTACATAAATCAAAAATATTTATTAAAACAAAGATATAAGAACTCTTTTTTTTTTTTTTTTTATTCCCTACAGCTTTAAAATCTCCAAAACCAGCAGCAGAACCAGCAGCTGCTGTTACTACTCCAGTGACAGTCCCAGTGGTTGGAAAGAAAACAGGTATTTATGTTTAGTCTATGCTATTTGTAAGGTTTTTCTCTCTGAGATACCTGAATACCTTCAAGATAAAGAGAATGAAGAGTTATACAATCATGTAACTCTTTTATTACAGGAAGATTTAGGATTTTATTCAGCAGTCTTGTTATTCTACTGTCACCTAATCTAAAAGAGGTCTCTGATATATCACAGAGGTGAATCTGTGCTCTAGTTTCTGTATCGTGATATGTGTGCCTTTATTTATTGTTGTGCTGTGAAATTTGTGTATTCTGTTAATTCCTTTATGTTGTCTATGTCCTGATGTATGTCTTGTGAACTGCACCTTGTATTTTCTGTACAGTAAAAGAAAGATTACACATCTCTAAACAATTCTTCTGTTGTTTGGTTTTCTACTTTTAAATTGTCATTGATGTCTTGAGGAAAAGTGACAGTAGTGTTAAAGAGCTAGTGTTGCTACTTTTGTTTCATATGCTAAGGACCCTGGATCATATCCTGCTTTGAAAAAAGTACTGTGAATAGTCCAGTTCCTCCAAAACACCCTGAGCCTGAGGTCTATCAGTAGAGCTGATGTACATCCTGCTCACCCATTGTTCAAAAGGCCTCATTTTACAGTAGAATTCAGATCTTGAGCTCTTGAGAAACCTAACCGTGATTGTCTCATGCCTGTTGATTTGGTGATGTAGCCAGGCCTGCAGTGGCGTATAACCCATTTTATATAGGTGGCTGGATATGCCTTAGAAAACTGTCATTTCCCACTACTTTCAACCTTGATTTGATTTAAACTGAGAAAAAAGTAGGACAGTGTTCTGTACTGTAACAATGGTATACTTAGGTCTTCTGTAATGTTTGTGTGTGCCATTCTTTGTTTCTTTTGTTTTGTGATTCTGTTGTAAGTTTTCTCTTGTATTCAGATATATAGCTGGAAATTTTGTCTTATGATATTTGTTCCTGATACTTATTCTTATGGATTTTAACTCTCTAAATTACCTGTGAAACCTTTGTAGCTGCAGAAAAGCCTGATGCACCGTCTGTACTAAAGCATAGAGATAACATATACCCAGTGGAAGAAGAAAAGCCCAAGTCAATTGTGTTAAAGAAGATGTTGGTTGAGAAACACTCACATGTAAAAGAGAGAGTAAGTCCTAATGAGACAGTTCTGGACATTCAGACAGTAGAGCCATTTGAGCTTAAAATATCACTGGAAACAGCTGATGAAATACTGAAGCCAGAGGGAGATGTGCAGGAGAAAGTGCCTCTTAAATATTTTATCCTAGCTCCAGAAGAAGATAAGCCAGAAATGACACATATAGTTTCAAGAAAGACTATCCTTACAGGTGAGAAAATAGAAGAGGAAATAGATTACATTACCTATGCAAAGGATGAATCACCACTACCCGATATGGAATTGAAATTCACTTGTATAGCATCTGCAAGTGCAGAAAGTGATCCTGGAGAAGAAAAGGGAGGTGAAATTAAACTGGCTGGTCATAGGGAAGGTGCTGTAGAGAAAGTCTTTGACAAGTTTAGTGTTCTTCATGAAGGAATGATTCCTGTGTATGAAAAACAAGAGGAAATTGAGTCAAACTATGTACCTAAACATATACCCAGAAAGCCATATGAGCTTAGGAAACAGAAAAGACTTCTAGGAAAAGAGATAAAATCAGAAGTCAGTTTACAACCTGAAGAATTTCTCATTAAGGATAAAAAATCATTTGTAAAGGCTATCTCAGAGGCAGGAATAGATGAAATTCCTCTGCTTAGTAGTGAAGAAGAGAGAGAAGGTTTTACTGTAGAGAAATCTGAAGTTCCTCTTGAAGAATCCATGAAGGAGCATGGCATACAAAATAAAACTCAGTGGATGAAGAAATCTGGTACTACAGCAGCTGGAATTCCTTTAGATAAGATTCTTAATAAAGAAGGAAAGAAAATGGAAATTTTTCAAGACAATTGGAAAGATGAGAATCTGGACTTAACATCAGTGGAACGACATTCCTTAGACCTATCTGAGGAGACTGAACCAACATTGAGAAAAGATGCTTACCTAAAACACCCCAGTGAAGATGAGGAGGTTCCCAGAGAAGAAGCATACGTAATCTTCAAGCCATCTGTTCTTATGCCAGAAGTTGAGGAAAGGAAAACAAAAGAAAAATATTCTGCAGAGGAAGGGAAAGATCAATATAATGAGGATTCAGGACAATTGTTAACTGAGAAAGCATACCTAAGTGGTAATAAATCAGGCAAAAAGATTATACTTGAGAAGGGAGAGAAATTTACTTCCAGTACACGCTTGAAAACCAACAACATTAGGCAGTCAAATGCCCCTGAAAAGCTGCCTGTGGAAAAAGAGTTTGATACAATGATTACAGGAGGAGTGGAAGTTGTTGCTTCCTTAGGAGTACATGAAAAGGGAGTCAAAGATGAAATAATTCACAGATCTGAGTCAGGAAAGAAAGTTTCTATTCAGCCACCAGGGAGTCAAGATAATAAACAATTCCAAGAAGTTCATACTATTCAGGATGAATGTAAAGGAACTCCAGTTCTCAAAAGCACCAAAGATAAAGCTAAAGAAAAGACATTTTTGACAGTGGAAGAAGAGAGCCTTTTCGAAAAAGAACTTCCAGTGACTGAAGGTTTATCAGATGAAAAAACATCAGCTAAGCAAGGTATTGGAAATCGCTCATCTGTTACCATGGAAAAAGAGATGGGAGAGCTCTCAGACAAAATACCAACAAGCAACAAAATCCCTGCAAATGGAGAAGTTACTTACTCGTCAAATATAGGTAAGATAAAAATTCCCAAGAAAGCAGGAGAGAAAGAAGACTTGAAATCTGAACCTCCTTACATGATAGATCAGGTCAGTAGGCTTTTGAGTGAGAACAGGAATTTGGATACATCCCGAGATTCATGTGAAGTTCTGGACGTTCCTGCAAAGTCTCATGCAAAGCGAGGTGAGGAAGACTTCTGAAAATTCTTCCACGAAGTGCTTGTACAATTTGCTTCAGGAGAACACCATTTGCCATTGTGATGTTTGTTTTCATTCTTTAGCACTGTTCACATTTCCATCTAGTTTGTCAGCTGACTGTATTGTCATTCAGCCACTCTTGGCATGTTCGTCTTACCTGTCTGTACACACATCTGTGTGATCAATGTTCATTGTTTTTGTCTTACTCTTTTATAAGAATGCATAAAACATGTTGTGAGACATTATCTTCTCAGAAAAGCTTACTCATTTTTTCTAGTATTCATTTTTCCATCCACTGCAATAAAATCTGTCCTGCATTTCATTACTATCATTCTCCCATTAAAAGTATCTTTTAAATTTCCTTTCCCAAAATGATGATGAGAAGCAGCATAGCATGGGAAATATTTTCAAAAGTCTGAGATAATTCCTCACAAGTTGGGCAATTAACAGAACATCCCTCTCTTGTGGGACAATCACAGTGTCATGAAACATGTATTTAATTTATGCAACTTATACTTTTGTTGTCTTCATTAGTGAAACTGTGTTCTTTTTCTTAAAAAACAAACAAAAACCAAACCAAAACAAAAATGGTTGACCATATAATTTCTAGTAGGTACTTAAACTGTTTTGGTTTACATGTGGGTATTTTTCAAGGGCCTAATTGTGAGTAAGGTATTAGGGAATGTAAGAATTTTACAAAATAATGGGCAGGACAAAAAAAAATTGGGAAACTAGGAGCTCCTAAACTGCCTTTTAGTCCCCACTGCTGAATATGTGTCTTTTCATGCTTCAAGATACTGAATTTACATAGAGGTAGACACAGTATATTTTGTATAAATATATACATATGTTTATATCTTCTTTCACTTGTATGTGCATATAACTAAAGGAAGATAAAATCTGATTTGTAAAAGAAATGTTTGTCTTAATTTTAATATGTATATTTGTTTATCTGCATTCCTAATAATATTGTTGTTCTACTTCAGACACCAAGCCATCAAAAGAAGAAACTCCAAAAGGTATCAGTCCGGTTAAAGGTAAGCTATTACAAGTTAATAACTGCAAACAAAAGCAATAAATCAGGATTAGTTTATTAATTTCTGAATCTGAATTACAGCTAAGAAGACACCTTCACCAGCAGATGCAGAAAGAAGGAAACTTAGGCCAGGTAGTGGTGGTGAAAAACCTCCTGAAGAGCCTCCATTCACTTACCAACTCAAGGCTGTACCGCTGAAGTTTGTTAAGGAGATGAAAGATATAGTGCTAACAGAAGCTGAATCTGTTGGGTCTTCTGCAATCTTTGAAGTCCTTATTTCACCATCCACTGCGATTACGAGCTGGATGAAGGATGGAAGTAACATCCGAGAGAGCCCAAAACACAAGTTTATTGCTGATGGCAAAGATAGGAAGCTGCATATTATTGATGTCCAGCTGTCAGATGCTGGTGAATATACTTGTGTGTTACGACTTGGGAACAAAGAAAAGACCTCCACAGCCAAACTCATTGTTGAAGGTATTCTCTGTTCCAACTTTATCAATAATTTAATGGTCCTCAAGCTGCAAGTACTTGTACTTTGTGAATTTACAGTGGTTGATAGATGCATCCTTTTGTTTCCCTCAATCACTGCATATATTGATTTAATATGTAAGGCATTTCGTCATCACACCTCCTGTATATAAATGAGACAAATCAAACTGTTGTGTCTCCCACAGAACTCCCAGTGCGGTTTGTGAAAACTCTTGACGAAGAAGTCACTGTGATTAAAGGCCAGCCATTGTACTTGACGTGTGAGCTTAACAAAGAAAGAAATGTGGTCTGGAGGAAGGATGGGAAAATCATCAAAGCCAAGCCTGGGAAATTTGCTTTGGGTGTTATTGGTTTGTCGCATTCCCTTACAATCACTGATTCAGATGATGCTGATGCTGGCACTTACACTGTTACAGTGGAAGACTCTGAGCTGTCATGCTCATCTTGTGTTAAGGTAGTAGGTAAGCAATCAAAATTATGTTCTCTTTTCTCTGTAGGATATTTGAGCTGTTTAAAAACTAGGAAAGCTTTTTTTCAGAGTATTATAATATAAATGGACAGATAAGATTTTTACATTTATTAAAAGCTTGCTGTAATACAAAATCTTTCATTCTATTTCTTCTATTTAAGACTCATCTATTTGTAGCAAACATCTGCTAAGATGTATTTTTATGTAAAATTTTGTCATGCAGAAGTGATAAGAGACTGGTTAGTGAAACCCATAAGAGACCAGCATGTGAAACCAAAAGGAACAGCTACTTTCTCCTGTGACATTGTCAAGGATACACCAAACATTAAATGGTTTAAAGGAGATGAGGAAATCCCTGCTGAACCAACTGACAAAACAGAAATCCTGAAAGAAGGAAATAAAATTTTTCTGAAAATTAAGAATGCTGGCCCTGCTGATATTGGGGAATATGCAGTGGAAGTTGAAGGTCGCAGATACCCAGCTAAATTGACCCTTGGTGGTAAGGAAGCTTTCTATTCTATTTAATCAGGTGATAGGCCAATGTTCAAAAACCTCTAAACAAACAAAAGAGGCAACCTAAATTATATTAAAGCTCTATAAAAAAGGATCTAATTATAGAAGTGTTCATTTGTGTATTCTAGATCGTGAAGTTGAACTTCTGAAGCCATTAGAAGATGTTACAGTTTATGAGAAAGAAACAGCAAACTTCGATACAGAAATATCTGAGGATGATATTCCTGGTGAATGGAAGCTGAAAGGAGAAATCTTGAGACCCTCACCTGTAAGTATCCCTGAATTTTACAACACTATTTAAATTAAACACTGTGAACTGTTTCCCTAGATTCTTCATGCAAGATCTGTCATTGCTCTTCAGTCCAGAACATGGAAAGGCTAAGCTTTTTTAAGAAATTCATTTTCTCAAAGGATTGCAGCACATTATTCATACAATAATAAGATTATACTACATACATTGATGGGAATGAAGTTGACATTTAAAATAACTCTGGAATGCTGAAGAAATGTACTGCAATTATTATTACTGAGTAAAAGTGTTACCTTTCCTTGAAAACATTTCCTTTCTTTCTTGCTGACTCTACTGTATATAAAATGTTTATAGATTTTTTTTTTTTTAATTAAAAATACCTAAGAGAATGGCCTTGGCATTATATTTACCAATGTCTGTCATCTCTCCAGACATGTGAAATCAAAGCTGAAGGAGGAAAACGCTTCCTAACCTTGCACAAAGTTAAGTTAGAGCAAGCCGGTGAAGTTCTTTACCAGGCACTTAATGCAGTTACTACAGCTATCCTGACAGTGAAAGGTACAGTGCACCATGGCATATGATATCAGCTTAGACAGAGTTCACATGGAGCACATTACAAATGATGTGTCCTGTTTTTCTTCTAGAAATTGAACTGGACTTTGCTGTGCCACTAAAAGATGTTACTGTACCTGAGAGGCGCCAAGCAAGGTTTGAATGTGTCCTTACCAGAGAAGCCAATGTTATATGGTCGAAGGGCACTGATATACTCAAGATTGGAGAAAAATTTGACATCATTGCAGATGGAAAGAAACATATTCTTGTAATCAATGATTCTCAGTTTGATGACGAGGGAGAATATACTGCTGAAGTTGATGGCAAGAAGAGCACAGCAAGACTATTTGTGGAAGGCAAGTACATTCTTACAAACAAAACAATTTAAAAAAAAATGGATAAAAATGTATCTTTTTGAACTACATTATCCTTTTTCTGATGTTATTTATGTGTCTGTGTTACAGGTGTGAGGCTGAAGTTCATCTCACCTCTACAGGATCAAACAGTGAAAGAAGGGGAAACAGCTCACTTTCAGTTTGAGCTTTCTCATGAAGACATGCTAGTGAAATGGTACAAAAATGACAAGAGACTCCACACAAGCAGATCAGTTTTTATCACTTCAGAAGGCAAAGTTCACAAACTAGAAATGAGAGAAGTGACACTTGATGATATCTCTGAAATAAAGGCCGTAGTCAAGGACTTGAACACACAAGCAAACCTCAAAGTCTTAGGTAATCACATAAATCATTTAAAATCTGCTATATAATATGTATCACCATTTTTTACAAGTAGAAAGTGACAAAATATCAATGTTCTAGTAAATTGATATTGCCAATTTACTATTTTATATCCACTATGCGTTCCATAGAGGCCGATCCATATTTCACTGTGAAATTACAAGACTATAGTGCTGTGGAGAAAGACGATGTTACCCTGGAGTGCGAACTTAGCAAAGATGTGCCAGTAAAATGGTTCAAAGATGGTGAAGAACTAATAGCTTCCAACAGAATTTCCATTAAAACGGATGGTTTGCGCCGTATCCTGAAGATCAAGAAGATTGCAGAGAGTGATAAGGGTGTTTATGAGTGTGACTGTGGAACCGACAAGACAAGTTCTACTGTCAGTGTTGAGTGTAAGTTATCATGCCTTGGTTAAGAAAAAATACAGAAACCTTTGTAAAATGGTATAGACAGACAGATAGACACTCTGTAGAGCACAGTACAAAAAAAATTGTACATTTAGAAAATGCACTATACATATGATGAATAGCTAAATAGCTAAAATATCTAGATGTACAATTATTAAAAGTACTTACAAAGATAATATCTCAAGATATATAAGTGGCATTGTAAAGACAGTGGTAATCAATTATTCTCTATGTCAGAATTAAGAAAAAGCAGTTAGTTTCATTCACTGTAAAAGAATTCTGGGTTAATGATGAGAAAAAATATTCTTACTAAAAATAAACTTTCATACATATTATGTATGGGGGGGGTTGTAGACCATTCAAACTTTCAGCTTTTTAAAAAGAGGTTAGATGAACATTTATCAGTGATAATTTGAATGCCATGGACAGGGAGAGAGTTGAGATCCTTTCCAGTATTATATTTCTATGGTATAGAATGAGTGACTAAACTGATATGAACTTTTGATTTTTCTGATTTTAGCTCGCTTAATTAAAGTAGAGCGCCCACTGTATGGAGTGGAAGTATTTGTTGGTGAGACAGCACGTTTTGAAATTGAAATTTCTGAGCCTGATGTCCGTCCTGTATGGAAGCTAAAGGGAGAAACCCTAACACCTTCACCTGTAAGGCTTCTTTTTTATTTTTAGACCATAATTTACACTAGGAAACAAACAAACAAACAAGCAAAAATACCCAAACCAAACAAACAACCCCCCAGACTTTTTGATATTAATGTCTTCTGAGTGGTTTCTTAGACTATTCATGTTTGAGTTGGGATTGTGTGTTTCTTTATCACCAGGAATGTGAAATCATTGAAGATGGGAAGAAGCATACTCTTGTCCTTCATAACTGCAAACTTGACATGACTGGAGAAGTGTCTTTCCAAGCTGCTAATGCTAAAAGTGCTGCTAATCTGAAAGTTAAAGGTACAGTCTGCATTTTGCCGACATTACCAAGTGTATCTCAGGGCATTAGAACAAAACTAGCAAGCAGAAAGGTCTATATAAACCTATCACTGAACTGAAAGTTCTCTTCATTGATTTCAGAATTACCTCTCATCTTTATCACTCCACTAAGTGATGTGAAGGTCTTTGAGAAGGATGAAGCCAAGTTTGAATGTGAAGTGTCCAGAGAACCCAAGACTTTCCGCTGGTTGAAAGGAACACAAGAGATCACTTCTGATGAAAGATTTGAAATTATTTCAGACCAAACAAAGCATGCTCTGATTATTAAATCTGTTGCTTTTGAGGATGAAGCTAAATATGTGTTTGAAGCTGAGGATAAGACAACAAGTGCCAAGCTGATTATTGAAGGTTTGGTCGACTTTGCCTTTCTAGCAAAGATTTGCACCATAGTCCTTGCATAATTTTCACTGATAACATTGATCATTATGTTGTTACAGGTATCCGCCTGAAATTTATTACTCCTCTCAAGGATGTAACAAAAAAAGAGCGAGAAACTGCAGTGTTCACTGTGGAACTCTCCCATGAAAATATCCCTGTTATCTGGTTCAAGAATGACCAACGATTACATACCAGCAAAGTGGTTTCAATGACAGATGATGGCAAATTTCATACACTCACAATCAAAGATCTTACTATTGATGATACTTCTCAGATTAGAGTGGAAGCTATGGGAAAATCCTCAGAAGCTAAACTCACTGTTCTTGGTAAGAACACCCAAAATAATTTACATGATGTATATTATCAGAAGAGCCTTAGTAATTAATTTTGTGATCAGAATGTCTTCATAGAATCATAGAATAGAATTGTCAGGATTGGAAGGGACCTTAAACATCATCTAGTTCCAACCCCCCTGCCGATGGCAGGGACACCTCCCACTAGAGCAGGTTGTTCAGAGCCCCATCCAGCCTGGTTTTAAAAACTTCCAAGGATGGGGCCTCCACCACCTCTCTGGGAAACCTGTTCCAGTGTCCCAGCACACTCAGGGTAAAGAAATTCTTCCTAATGTCTAACCTGAATCGACCCCTCTCTAGTTTTAATCCATTCAGTTTGGTTTTCATTTTATTTGGGTTTTTGTTTGGGTTTTTGTTTGTCAGTTTGTTTTGTTTGGTTGGTTTGGGTTTGGGTTTTTTTATGGTTTGGCCTATATCTGCGTTGTGATTTTTTGACAATTATACTGCTTGTCTTCTTTGGGTCTCTCTTTCCCCATACACAAAGGATAATTGAAATAACTTTAATATTTCATGCAACTCTTGCTAAATTAACTATTAAATACTTAAACAGTGCCCCGAAACTCCTAGAGCACCAAAACTGTGTTGTCAGTAATATTAGTAATACACTGAATTGTTCCTTAGATACTGTTTCTCTCTTCTTTTTTTTCAACAGAATTGTTTAATGTTTATATGGACTATATTTATCCCTTCTTTCAAATGATAAACAGGAAATTTATTTTATGGTAAAAACTAATTGTCCTGTCTGAAAGACTAAAACTTCAGACTGGAACATATCTTAACTTTTGCTTGCAGAGGGAGACCCCTACTTCACTGGGAAGCTGCAGGATTATACTGCTGTAGAGAAAGATGAAGTGGTCTTACAATGTGAAATCAGCAAAGCAGATGCCCCAGTGAAATGGATGAAGGATGGCAAACCAATTACTCCATCAAAGAATGTTGTTATTAAGGCTGATGGTAAAAAGAGAATACTTATCCTCAAAAAAGCTTTGAAGAAAGACATTGGACAATACACTTGTGACTGTGGTACTGATCAAACCACTGCTAATCTCAATATTGAAGGTATGGTTATTTCACTGGGTTGCTCTTTAATAGAGATCATTTGGGATCTGTTAGACAGAGGGAATCAATCACTTTTTTTTTTTCTTGCAGACCGGGATATTGAGATTATACGTCCACTGTACAGTGTGGAGGTGATTGAGACAGAGACTGCCCGTTTTGATATTGAAATCTCTGAGGAAGGTATCCATGGCAATTGGAAGCTAAAAGGAGAACCACTGACTGAATCAGCTGTAAGCAAATATTTCAGGATATTTCTTACATATGTCTCAACAATTTGCAGGGAGATAGGGTGTGAGGAGAAGAAGGTAGCTGCAGAAACTATTTGAAATATCTTTCTACTGTGAATAAGAGTCACTATAATAAGATTTTTTTCATTATTACTATAACTTTTAAAATGTAGTACTTAAACCATAGTATTATATAAAATAGCTAAATAATAAATTGTTTTACATAAATAATTACATTCTGTATTTCTAGTCCATCAAAATCATGTATCCAAGGTGCAAAGATGTCATGGAAATCAAACATAATGGCATTTAAAAAAGCAAACTTTGGATTGTCTGAATTTACCTTTTGGTTTTGAATTGTTTGGTTTAAATAGATATAGATAACATTTTCCAACTCTTTTCCGTTACTATGACAGCTAAAATAGGTTAAAAATGGTATGAGGCTTAAAATAGTATTCTTTAATCATGACGGCAAATAATTTGACAACTCTTTGATGTAACCGTACCAATGTGAATAATACAGAAAGGTCAGAAGTTCTATGACATTAAGTATCTGAATAAGAGAAAAAGACCCTTCTCAAGGAAAGGTCACAGCACAAGCTGTAATTTCTAGTTCCCTTATTCCTCTGACTGGACTACATATGGATATATTGACTAGTCAATCAGCACACACCACTCACCAACATGAATGTGTTTCCTCTTGCCCTTTCTTCCTAAGTGGAAGCACACAGTATTAGGAAGAGACTTTGAAAGGAAAGGCCTATGAATGAAAGTTTGTAAGGTGTATTGCAGGTGGAAGTGGTCCTTAGTGTTGTGAATGGAGGAAGAAATAACAGATGCATGGCATGAGGAGAAGTAGGGTTTCTTGTGGTGAGAAGCACAAAGAAAGATACTGAAAAAAAATTGTTTGCTTCTCTTTTTGCAGGAATGTGAAATCAAGGAGGAAGGCAAAAAGCACTTCCTTACACTGTACAATGTACGCTTAGATCAAGCCGGTGGAGTAGATTTCCAGGCAGCAAATGCCAAATCTGGTGCTCACCTTCGAGTGAAACGTAAGTGTCTTCTAAACTGTAATTAATTAAGTGAAAACAAGGTACTCGTTGCCTCTTTACAACAGATGGACAAATCTCCATACTATATTGAACCCACAGCAATTCTCTCTAGAACAACAACTCAGGGATTAATTACACAAGCCAATGTCCTATATGTTTTTTAACCTTGTATATAGTTTATTCATATAGGAGAAGTAAAAAATGAGATGGCCTTGAAGGCTGCTTCATGGTCTGGCATCATATGTTGTTATGAAATCAAAGTATTACAAGCAAAGGCTTTACTGCATTAAAGTACCATGTTAACCTGAGAGGATAGGATCACAGTGATATGTGGGGAGAGGGTTAAGAGCTTGATGGACAAGGACAGACCAGAGGGTTGAAGACCACTTGTTTCCCACTCCAATCCTAGCCTTTGCTATTTTGGAAAACACATGCCTTATCTACCCAGAGGTATGCAAGGCTTGGCAGGGAGACAGATGCAGGGCAACTTTCCTGCTGACCTTGTTCAATTTAAAGAAACATGCTATGCAAATAGGAAATTTTAGGTGACCAGCCCTCCCCCTAAAAACCCAGGGTGGCCTCTTCTATTTCGGGAATTTAAAGGGCAGCATTGCGATGTCTGTCCCTTTTGAGGGAAGCCACCATGGAGATTAGTTCATAAGGGCAGGAGCTCTCTCTTGGGTAGCAGTGACTAATCTGAAAATGATGTCTTCTCCTTACCAAGCTCGAGTAATTGGCTTGTTGAGACCCCTCAAGGATGTAACAGTGACAGCTGGGGAATCAGCAACTTTCGATTGTGAACTCTCTTATGAGGGAATCCCAGTAGAGTGGTTCCTGCAAGGAAAGAAACTGGAGACCAGTGATAAGGTAAAGAAATTAAACTTTTCTTTTTCCATCATGTTTCCTTCTCTTTCCACTCTTTCAACTCTCTTCCTCTTCTTTTTTTCTCATTTACTCACTGCGAATAGAAGTAACAAGGCACAGCAATACAGCAATGCTGCTATGTTAAATGATAAATCCTCACTAAATCAGCATTTTTTTTTCCCCAGAAAATCCAGTATTCTGGAATACTACAAGTATTTATCGTATAAAGGGAAATTAAGGTTCATACATATCAATCATTACAACAATAATTCTATGCCTGGTTCTGTTGGAAACAGTGGTAATGAATTATTTTTGCTTATGTTAATGGTAGTTACAATGAAAATGTTTTGAAAGGTGCTATCAGTAAATACTTTTTTTTTTTTTTTCTCCTGAATGCTGAGTTGTGGTCCAATTCTGCATATAAGGGGATTAAAAGTATTCAGATTCCATTTCAGGCATTTGTTCTGTCTCCCTAGATAACTTTCTGGGCAGAATTGCTTGTCAAGCACTTCTCATTAGCTATTTTTAACCCTTCATCAAGTGCTGGCTCTCAACCCTGAGATCTGAGCAGCCTGGAATGCAGCCAGTTTAATATTTAAAGTTAAATTTAGGACAAATACTTGAAGAAACATAAAGAAATAAGAAACATAAAGTATATCTCTATATCACTGATTTTAAGACCTCTTTTTTCAAATACTGGGGTAAGCGAAAGAATGCAAGTGAAAATTGGAAACCTCAAACAGTGCAAACTTTCAAGGTATTACATGACCTAGCAAAGTTTCAGAACCTGTAATAATTTTAATAATGCTTTGGTACAGATTTTTTTTTTTTTTTAATTTAAATACAATTTTTAGTATTTTTTTTCAGGTTTTACTAAATCTTTTTGTGTTTCACCAAATTTGCCCAAATCAAAACTATTTAACTAAAAGTTAGAGTATACACATAGGAAAAGAAAAATCAATCATGCTGATAGGTGACCCTATTGCAGTATTTAAGGACAGATAAATAAAATTTAAAAGCAGCAGATGAGACATGTAATAAATCAAAATTATCACCTGTGAGTCTAGGAATAATACTGGAAAGTTGCTATCAGTTTATTGGCTTGTTAGTTATTGCTGAATGGCAAGAAAAATATGTGTTCAATATTCTCTGTGATGGAACATTATTTTTTTCTTATCTGTTTGAGCTATCATTTTAATTATAGGGGGGGAAAAAAACCAACAGATTTTCATTCAGTTTACATATACTGTCAAAACTGTCATTTGACTTTCATTGAAATTTTATCAAGAAGCAATTCAGAGTAAACCATATATTTACTTGATGCATCACTTTCTGCCCATTTAAAACACCTTTACTGCCATCTTCAAGAATCAAAATAATTGCACCAGTGTTTCATTACAGCTCTTTTTAATTCAAACCGTTATTTTACCTCTGTGCCTGGCATTCAGCTCTACATATATAACCTTTAGTGAAGTCACTTCTTCATTTACCTTTACTGCTTCTTATCTTGGTCAACTGCATATTTGGCTTCATCTCAGTTTCTTTCAGATGACTATTCATTAGAGCTAGTTTTCAGGGGTATAATGACCCATTTGAGGAGGGACAGCCTCTTTCATCCTTACTTCCTTCTGAAGCAAAAGGGACTGCCTTCTCATAAGTAATCTTTTATGCTTCTTTCTTAGCAGAAGCTCACTTTTCCACTTTATTTTTCTAACCCAGCATCTACTACATGATCATGTACTTCTCAGAAAATAAATAAATAGTATCCTTCAGTAGCTATATTAAAATTTACAACATAAATGACTAGCAGCCCTCTTAGGCTGCAGTGCAAGATATGTGCTTGGATCTTCTGTGTCCACTCATAAAGAAAAGAGATGTTTGTGTAGGATTAACCCAGTTCAAATTTATGATTGTAAAGTAGTTTAAGCAATAGATAACACAGAAATGCAGTTTTTTATGTTTGGGTTTTTTTTTTAACCAAAATTTAATAATAGAAAGTCAAATTGACATTTACAAAAGTATGTAGAAGCAGGGTTTCAAAACTCTTTATTTCTCTAGATTTTTTTTTATTTTAGATGTAACCAGAAGTAATACGAACTTTTACCATAAATTTACTTGCTTTGATGTTTATTAGTACCAGTTCAAAATGAACATGATCTCAAGTAAATATTTTGAACTTTGATAGTAGATTCAGATTTTACAATACGAGGACACAGATGCCTTAAAACACGGAGAAATTAAAATTACAAATTTTTGTAATTGAAAGGACAAACTAGATATCATTCTCAAAATGCACAAAGCATTTGTGTCTTGAGTTGTATCTATAAAAATAAATTAGTGAAATTTCTTATAAAATTAATCAACCAAACTCCACAGACAGATAACAGTAAATAACAGTGCTATTTCTTAAATATTTGATGTAAATACTTACAAAGGGGTTTTCTTTTGCACTTTATAAGGTCGTGACACGTGCTGAAGGGAAGGTTCACACACTCGTTCTTAGAGATGTCAAGTTAACAGATGCAGGAGAGGTATCTCTGTGTGCAAAAGACTTCAGAACTCAAGCAAATCTTTTTGTGAAAGGTAAGTCAGTCATTTTAATTACACCATCATCAGTGTTAATAGTTCCTTCATGATTCACCCTGGAAAAGGATGTTAATATACACCATAGATCAAATTAGTAGCATCATATATACAATATTGGAGTGGTAGATAACTTTCCTGATTAAAAAAAGCCACTTATTAAAATCTTTATGCTTCACAGAAGCGCTGAGGAAAGGGGGAAATACTGGAAATATGTCAGACATGGGAGATGAGTCAATACATTAGGATTTCCAGGGCTTCATTGCAGACTTCAACATTCAATTGGTCTCAAGATGACCCACAAATTCTGGCCTTTTATGACTGCCAGTGACTTTTTTTTCTGTTTTTTGGAGTATCCAGAAACTAGACCATCAGTCAAGTGACATAATATTGACTGTATCCACTTGCACTGCTTGCAAGCTGTATATGGTTAAGAACTAAAAAAAAAACCTGCACGCACTTCTAACTAATCTAGTAATTAAAAAAAAAAAAAAAAAAAATCATTCCTTAAGTTCAGAATATAACTTCAGAGTCAATGAAATCCCATGCGTATAGTTCTACAGAAAATGAGTTGCAAGGCTTTGTGAAAAAATTTGTTTAAGAGCCTATTTGATTGGTCAGTCAAGGAAAATTAGTAAGTAGTATGGGACAGTTCTGTACTAGCAGAGGGTTGGCTATAATTTAGATATTTTCTATCAAAAATCTGTTTCTTTTAGAACCCCCAGTTGAATTTACTAAACCACTCGAGGACCAGACTGTTGAAGAAGAGGCCACTGCAATACTGGAATGTGAAGTTTCCAGGGAAAATGCAAAAGTTAAATGGTTCAAAAATGGAGAAGAAATTCACAAAACAAAGAAGTATGATATAATTTCTGATGGCAGAGTCAGAAAACTCATTATCCATGGCTGCACGCTGGATGATGCAAAAACATACACCTGTGATGCCAAGGATTTTAAGACATCATGTTTTCTCAATGTTGAACGTGAGCAATTTAAAATTTTCTACAAAATATCTCAGTGTTATAAATGCTATATACTTGTGTCTATGACTCAATATCCTCTCTAAAAATGAAATTTCATTTTCTCTTACAGCTATTCGAGTGGAGTTCTTGAAACCCCTGACTGACCTTGAAGTTAAAGAAAAAGAATCTGCTCGTTTTGAATGTGAAATTTCTCGCCCAGGTGTCAAGGTCAATAGAATGCTTTTAATCTGAGTAACTTCTTCAAGTAGAGCTTTTTTTTTTAAATTGACAATTTTATTATGTTATTACAGAATAACACACAACTGAAATCTATGATGAGTATGTTAATATTAATAGCTATGTTTATTTGTTCTAAAACAGGTGAAGTGGTTTAAGGATGGCATTGAAATTAGAAAAGGCAAAAAGTATGACATCATTTCCAAAGGTGCAGAACACATTCTTATTGTTAGTAAATGTGTCTTTGATGATGAAGCTGAATATGCCTGTGAAGCAAAAACAGCTAGAACTTCAGGCCTTCTTACAGTGATAGGTAAACACGGTATTTTAGAATTTAATCTATGAAAAAAATATTATAAAGGGCTTTAATCATTGTTTGATGTTTGAAATTTTTTGTTTGAAATTCTTGTTGCAGAGGAAGAAGCTATTTTCACAAAAAATCTTCCTGATCTTGAAGTAAATGAAAATGACACAGTAAAATTGATCTGTGAAGTTTCAAAGCCTAATGCTGAAGTTACTTGGTTTAAAGGAGATGAGGAGGTGCCTGACGGTGGTAGATTTGAACACATTTCTGAAGGCCGAAAGAGAATTCTTCTTATACGGAATGCTCATCCTGAAGATGCTGGCAAATATACTTGCAAGCTCCGAAGTTCTAGTACAACAGGAAAACTTACTGTACATGGTAAGAAAGTTTCTTTGGTGGCCTTTCTTTCTGTGAGAAAAAAATAAATCAGTAAAAAAAATCACTAAGGATACACAATTTGGTTTATTCTTCTCATAAGTGAAAAATAAAATAATACATATATACAATAATGTTTTCTTTCAGAACTTGCAGCAGAATTTCTTACCAGACCACAAAATCTTGAGGTGCTAGAAGGAGAGGAAGCCGAATTTGTCTGTTCAGTATCCAAAGAGGCAATTACAGTACAGTGGCTGAGGGGTGACACAGTCCTGGAGCCTGGTGATAAGTACATCATCACTTCAGATGGCAAAAAGAGAACACTTGTGGTTAAAGACTCTGTTGTAGGAGATGCAGGAACATATATGGTCATGGTTGGGGAAGCTAAAGCTACAGCACGCTTAACCGTGATTGGTAAGCTTTATTTTGTCAAAGTGCAAGTGCATATCTTGTTGCCTTCTTTATACTACATGATGTCTGTTTTCTTCTATTTTCTCAATTTCAGAAAAACTCAGGATTGTAACTCCCCTTAAGGATCAGGAAGTTAATGAGGGTCAAGAAATTATCTTCAACTGTGAAGTCAATAAAGAGGGTGCCAAAGAGAAGTGGTATAAAAATGATGAGGCAATATTTGATAGTGCAAAATATATTATTGTCCAGAAGGATTTAGTTTACACTCTCAGAATCAGAGATGCACAGTTGAAAGATCAAGATACCTATACCATCTCACTATCAAACCAAAGAGGTGAACATGTCAAAAGCTCTGCTGCCCTAACAGTATTAGGTAAATAACTTGTATTGTATTAAAATTATTTCATCATCTTACATTCAGTTTCACATCAGGATCATGAGGATGTAAATTAATTAGTTTGAGATTTTTGTCTTAACAGAGGAGGATCTGAGAATTGTTGAGCCCCTTGAAGACATTGAGACCATGGAAAAGAAAACTGTCACATTCTGGTGCAAAGTTAATCGCCTTAATGCAACCCTCAAATGGACAAAGAATGGTGAAGAGGTCACATTCAACAAGCGTATTTTGTACAAAATTGATAAATACAAGCACTCACTCATTATTAAAGATTGTGGGTTTATAGATGAAGGTGAATACACTGTTACTGCTGGACAAGACAAATCCATTGCAGAGCTTCTCATCACAGAAGCACCAGCAGACTTCGTTGAACATCTCCGGGATCAGACTGTCACTGAATTTGATGATGCCGTCTTTACATGCCAGCTTTCCAAAGAGAAAGCCAGTGTAAGATGGTACAGAAATGGAAGAGAAATCAAAGAAGGCAAGAAGTATGTACATTTTATTATGGTTATTAACATGCTAAACATGGCTGCTTTACTTTGTTGCTTTGTCTGGAAACTAAAATACTACTTACTTTTCTACCCCATAAAGATACCAGTTTGAAAAGGATGGAAATCTACACAGATTAATCATAAAAGACTGTAGACTAGATGATGAATGTGAATATTCCTGTGGAGTTGATGACAGGAAATCTAGGGCAAGACTTTTTGTTGAAGGTATGTGTAAAATTGAAGAGGATTTATTTCTTCATTATTTACTAATAATAGAAACAATACACAAATAAAATGAAATTAATTAATATTTCAGAAATCCCTGTTGAGATCATCCGACCACCACAAGATATTTATGAAGCTCCTGGTACAGATGTCATCTTCACAGCTGAGTTGAACAAAGATGGTGTGGAGGTCAAGTGGTTGAGAAACAACATGATTATCGTCCAAGGTGACAAACATCAGATGATGAGTGAAGGAAAGGTCCACAGGCTGCAGGTGTGCGAAATAAAGCCCCGTGACCAAGGGGAATACAGATTTATTGCCAAAGATAAGGAAGCTAGAGCTAAGCTTGAATTAGCTGGTAAGTTGCTTACTTTGTCTTTCTTTTATAAAATCTTAGAATAGTGAATTTACCTACACTGATTTTAGTTCTTTAATAGTTTAGTAAAAATGAATGTACAGTCAGACTGAGACAAGTGCAGGTCTGTTAATCTGTATTAATGATAACTCAGGCAAAAACCACTTTTTATTATATCACCCTGATCCAACTGCTGAGGAAAATAACAGATAACTTATCAGTGCCTAAACCAAAAAGCATGAAGTGATCTTTAAAGATACAGAACATCTTCATTAGTTTGCAGCAGATCTAAAACATGAAAATTATATTGCCTATTCATTTCAGTCATGTAAGACTGAAATTCCCAATTTGACTATTTCACAGGATCAGACCAATAAAATACATTAAATTAGTGCTTGCAAAGCACCTCCCTCTTCCCTGATTGTATGGGAGGACACAGTACATATGAATCATCCTGCATTTCTTTCTCTGGAGCAATTCAATGAGTATATGAAGGATTTGCCTAGCATTCACACAACAGTTCCTTTACTTTTCGATGTTATCTTCTTTGCTGACTACACAAACATATTTTTTTTAGTATATATGCAAATCCTTACTTGTCATGTTGATCTTCCTTAGCTGCACCTAGAATCAAGACTGGTGATCAAAACCTTGTAGTTGATGTTGGGAAGCCTTTAACCATGGCTGTTCCGTATGATGCCTACCCAAGAGCAGAAGCAGAATGGTTGAAAGGGGAGGAAAGTCTGCCCACAACAACTGTTGACACAACAACTGACTGCACTACCTTCAAAATTTATGAAGCAAAGAAATCAGATAAGGGAAGGTACAAGGTTATACTTCGAAACAAACATGGCCAGGCAGAAGCATTAATCAATGTACAGGTCATTGGTAAGTACTCCCATTATAAAAACCTTGCTTATATTTATTTAAGCCTGTGGGAAATAACTAAATCAGTAATAAATAAAGAATATGTATATATATGTAATGCCCTAAAATATTATCCTACCTTTGTTAGATGTTCCAGGTCCAGTTAGAAACTTAGAAGTCACTGAAACTTATGATGGTGAAGTTGGCCTTGCCTGGGAAGAACCAGAAAGTGACGGTGGAAGTAAAATAATAGGCTACGTCATTGAAAGACGTGATATAAAGCGTAAGACCTGGATTATGGTCACTGATCATGCTGAAAATTGTGAATACACTGTTACTGGACTTCAAAAAGGAGGAGTTGAGTACCTATTCCGTGTTAGTGCACGGAACAGAGTGGGCACTGGTGAGCCAGTGGAAACAGACACCCCTGTGGAAGCTAAGAGCAAATTTGGTGAGCAGAAGTTATGAAAAACTCTGTGTTTGATGACAGTGTAAGAAAAGCAGTACAAACCCTAACAACAGGTATAAAACATACTTTATTTTTACTCTTTCTCTTAAAATGTAGATGTTCCTGGTCCTCCTCAAAATGTGGAAGTTACTGATGTGAACAAGTTTGGAGCTACACTTACCTGGGAACCACCTGAATATGATGGAGGATCTCCAATTACTGGCTATGTTATTGAACTGCGTAACAGAGCATCCATCAAATGGGAGCCAGCTATGACCACTGGAGCTCATGAACTGTCAGCTGTCCTGACAGATGTTGTGGAAAATGAAGAATATTTCTTTAGAGTAAGAGCTCAAAACATGGTTGGAGTTGGCAAACCAAGTCCTGCTACCCATGCAATAAAAATTATGGACCCAATCAGTAAGTATACAATCAGTGATTGTGATTGCATTATGAGACAGGGGCATTTTGGCTATTATATGCACAAGAAAGTTTAGCTGAGAAACAACGTGTGCTGCAAACACCATGTACAGTTAGGTTATTTTCTCCTTTTGTCCTTCAAATGTACTTTAATGTATAGAGAGCTGATAGGCGAAACTATTCTCCTTTACCAGCTGCAAAAACATATTTCTCTCAAATTATTTTCAGAGAGGCCAAGTCCTCCCATTAATCTTGATCATTCAGATCAAACTAAGTCATCAGTGCAGCTCACGTGGGAGCCTCCTCTCAATGATGGAGGAAGTCCCATCATGGGCTATATTGTTGAAAGGCGAGAAGAAGGAACAGACAAGTGGATTCGCTGTAACACAAAACTAGTTCCTGATCTTACTTTCAAGGTAAGATATTCTGTTCATCGATACAGTATACAAAATGTGTAGATGCTGTGTAAAGCAAGTTACTAAATTATTATTTGTGCTTTTTAGGTAACTGGACTGAAACCAGGTTCCAGTTATTACTACAGAGTATTAGCAGAAAATGCAGCTGGTGTGTCTGACCCAGCAGAGGCTATTGGGCCATTAACTGCAGATGATACTTTTGGTAAGCCGTATGCTATTTATTAAAGATAATTAATCAGAAAGGATGCACAATTAAAGTGTGTCTTCTGAGTAATAAGTATATTTTTCACCAGATAACTTTGCCAACTAATATAAAGAGCCTTAGACCTTGGGGATTCTGAACTATTTCTCCTCTATTATGAATCCTGCAGATAATTATACTATCACGTAGAGACCTGTTAGGTTGTCTGAAGAGCAAGACATGACCTTTTGTCTCCTGATCTAGCTTTGTGCAAGGTGGGAGGTAGAAGGAGGAGGGAAAGGCAGCGAATACATAAAAAATAAAAAACAAAACTATACAAAGTTTTTATATTAGAAAGTAAATTCACTCTTCTACTTTCTAATGCTAAACTGCCTTATCATCTCACTGTCTAAAAAGTGTTTGCGAAGTGATAAGCCACAGCTAAGTCTAAACAGCTCCAATCTGCAGACTAAGATAGAGTCAGAATCAGCCTCTCAACACAGCAATAGTTAGCCATACTCAGAACAACTGAAATAATTTAATTGAATCAATTTTCCACTTCTTACAGTTGAACCTACAATGGACCTGAGTGCATTTAAAGATGGGCTGGAAGTTATTGTTCCAGAGCCAGTCAAGATTCGTGTTCCTATCGCTGGCTACCCTGTGCCAACTGCCACATGGTCTTTTGGTGACCAAGTCCTAGAAAAGGGCGATCGTGTAACAATGAAGACTACTGCCTCCTTTGCAGAACTTGTAATTACTCCAAGTGAACGTCCAGACAAGGGAATTTATTTCTTAACATTAGAAAACCCTGTGTCATCTGTTTCAGGAGAAATTAATGTTAATGTCATTGGTAAGTGGACATGCAGATATTCTATCAATAACATTCTATATCTGTCTTGCTAAAATTTAATTAATTAATTAATAGTGTTAAATAATAATTAATAATGTGAAAACACACAGCCCTCCATAAACCAAGTATGTTAAAATGTAACTAAAAACTAGAAATCCATCCTCAAAAAAACCTCTCTTTCTGGTTTTCAATATCCAGCTTTGTTGTTTGAGGAAGAATAATTAACAGTAAGCCTTCTGGCAGATAGATTATGTAGATATCATCTGACAAACTCCGAATAAAAAATAATTAATACAATTTCTGTTATTTCTAGCTCGTCCAAGTGCACCAAGAGAACTTAAAGTTTTAGACATAACTAAGAACACGGTACAACTGTCATGGGAACCTCCAGAAGATGATGGTGGAAGTCCAGTTACTGGCTATATAATTGAAAAACGTGAAGTAAGCCGGAAAACATGGAACAAAGTAAGTTCATTCTTTCTCATTTCAGTTTCTTTTTGCTATATTGTTTCCACATGTACTACTGAATTTTGTGTCTTATTTTGGTACTTGCTCTTTGGAAATAAATTCTAGAAACACATTAGGGCCTTTTTTCTCTTTAGGTTATGGATCATTTTGTTGACCAAGAGTTCACTGTACCTGACCTCATCCAAGGAAAAGAATATTTATTTAGAGTTTCTGCATGCAATAAATGTGGCCCAGGAGAACCTGCATATATTGATGAACCTGTAAATATGTCAGCACCAGCAAGTGAGTCAACTGTTTCACATTGTTGCTGATTTTCTGTTTCTGAAATCTTGCTGATTTTCTTCAAAATAAGATGTAAGAAAGTATCTTTCTTAGACTGGTTTCTAAGACCCCATATGTTTTTAATTTTTTAATAGCGGTGCCTGATCCACCAGAGAATGTTAAATGGAGAAATCCAACATCAAAAGGAATCTTCCTAACATGGGAGCCTCCCAAATATGATGGCGGCGCCCGCATTAAGGGCTATCTGGTAGAAAAATCCCAACGTGGCACAGACAAGTGGGAGATATGTGGGGAGCCTGTTGTTGAAACAAAGTAAGTAAATTATGATCACAAAGTATACCCTTTTAACTAACTGTGCCATCCTCACCACTATAAATATCTGAATTATTTTTTTTTTTAACAAACAGAATGGAAGTAACAAAACTTAAGGAAGGAGAGTGGTATGCATATCGGGTTAAGGCTTTGAACAGAATGGGAGCTAGCAAGCCAAGTAAGCCAACAGATGATATTCAGGCCATTGATGCAAAAGGTAATTACTTCAATCACTGAATTGCAATAGCTGCTTTATTTTTACCAGTTTCTGAAATACTGTTTCTATAACAACATTTTTATTCTCTCCTGAATCAGAGGCTCCAGAAATTTTCTTAGATGTGAAGCTTCTTGCTGGACTTACTGTGAAAGCTGGAACTAAAATTGAGTTGCCAGCTAAAGTAACTGGAAAGCCTGAGCCTCAGATTACTTGGACAAAGGCTGATAAGATTTTGAGACCTGACAACAGAATCAGCATTGAAACCAAACCTGGTCATTCTACAGTTACTATTACAGACACCAAGAGGAGTGACAGTGGAACCTATATTATAGAAGCTGTAAATTCCAGTGGACGTGCTACTGCTGTTGTTGAAGTTAATGTTCTTGGTATGCATGTATTTTATGTTGTTTATAAAAATCATTAGCAATGAACTGACATATGCAAGCAGATTAATATTCACATCTTGTCCTCTACAGATAAACCTGGTCCACCGGCTGCATTTGATGTATCAGAAATCACAAACGAATCCTGCCTTCTGACATGGAATCCTCCACGAGATGATGGGGGTTCTAAAATTACCAACTATGTCCTTGAGAAGAGAGCTACAGACAGTGAAATATGGCACAAGTTATCATCAACTATTAAGGATACAAAATTCAGAGCTACCAATTTAACTCCTCATAAAGAATATGTGTTCCGAGTCAGTGCCGAGAACATGTATGGTATTGGAGAGCCAGCACAGTGTAACCCCATTATTGCAAAATATTCATTTGGTTAGTTAATTAAATTAATGTTAAATTTTTACAATATTTTAAAAGAAAGGGAAAAAAGCCATATGTGTGATGGTTGGTTTTGTGTTTTTTATTTTTAATTAATTCATTTATACAGATCCACCAGGCCCTCCAACAGGTCTCACACCTACAGAGGTCACTAAAGACTCAGTCACCTTAACATGGAATGAGCCAGATGAAGATGGTGGAAGCCCCATAACTGGCTATTGGGTTGAAAGATATGACCCTGAGCAGGATAAATGGATAAAATGCAATAAAATGCCAGTGAAAGATACAACATTCAAGTAAGACTATAGTCACTTTATTCTGAATTACGTCACAGAGACATAAAAATGCAATGGTAACCTTTTAAACAAGTTTTACATTGTTTTATCTATTTTCTCATTGGTTCCATGAGTTTAGATCCAACTAACATCTGGTGGCTTATTTTCATTTGGGTTTGTTTGTTTTTTATAATCATTTTTAAAGAAGAATGTCTTTACAGAATAATGAATAATCTTGGGGTATTTTTGCATGTTACACTTAATAATTTTTTGGCATTCTAAAATAGGAGACATGGACATCTCACGTGTCAATTTGCCAAAACCCTAAGATTTTTTCTCCTGATATTTGTATCAACTGACATCAATGGAACACAAAAAACTATAAGGTGGCTCTCAAAACATTGGCTTCTGTGTCATGGTGCATCATTTTACTGCTGACAATATACCTGTTCTGAATGTTCACTATTTCATAAAACATCATTATCAGTAATTTGGGTATTTTCAGATTTTACAAGTAAACTCTAGGATGAAGAGAGAATCATGTTTTAGATATGAGTTAATGTGTAGTCTTGGTTTAATCAAACTTAATTTTTCTTTTCAGATGTAAAGGTCTTATAAATAAGAAAAAATATAAGTTCCGTGTCTTGGCAGAGAATCTTGCAGGACCTGGAAAACCAAGCAAAGAAACAGAGCCAATCTTAGTGAAAGACCCAATTGGTATGATAAACACATTTTTTATGGTTTAATTTAACAACAACAACAAAATTCTTTGTTTTCAATGATGTAATTAATATTGGACTCCTGTCTAGATCCACCATGGCCTCCTGGAAAGCCTGTTGTGAAAGATGTTGGCAAGACATCATTGTCACTGAGCTGGACAAAGCCAGAACATGATGGAGGGGCAAAGATCGAATCTTATGTCATTGAACTATTAAAGACTGGAACAGATGAGTGGGTGCGAGTGGCTGAAGGAGTTCCCACAACTGAACACTTCCTCAAAGACCTTATGGAGAAACAAGAATATTCATTCCGTGTAAGAGCTGTGAACAAGGCTGGCGAGAGTGAGCCCAGTGAACCCAGTGACCCTGTGCTGTGCAAGGAGAGACTCTGTGAGTATTGTTTCAGAATGTGCTGCTACTGCGGAGACACTACCCCTGTCTTTAAAAAAGCCCCATGCCTGCCTATCTCTGTAGGTACCAAGTGAACTCTTGGAAGGCTTATGAAATATTAAAAGCTGTCCTGTTTCAACTAAGAACATACAAAGTTTTAAGTTTTGATGTATTCCCTGTCTCCAAGATCTTTGATGGTAAATAAACTAACCTGGTTTATTTTCTTTTTCTATTTTATAGATCCTCCTTCACCACCTCGATGGCTTGAGGTTATTAATATTACTAAAAATACAGCAGATCTTAAATGGACAGTACCAGAAAAAGACGGGGGTTCCCCAATTACCAACTACATTGTTGAAAAGAGAGATGTAAGGCGAAAAGGCTGGCAGACAGTTGATACAACAGTGAAAGATACCAAGTACACAGTAAGCCCATTGACTGAAGGCTCGTTGTATGTGTTCCGTGTGGCTGCTGAAAATGCCATTGGGCAAAGTGACTACTGTGAAATTGAAGATTCAGTGCTTGCTAAAGATACTTTCAGTAAGTTTCATATTTGTTTACTGAGGCATCAAGAGAAACAGCTCACATGTAATGGATTCCTGTTATTCTAATGTGTGTATTTTTGTCTTTAGCAACCCCTGGGCCTCCATATGCTCTTACAATAGTTGAAGTGACAAAAGGTCATGTTGATTTGAAATGGGAACCTCCCAAGAATGACGGTGGTAGACCAATTCAAAGGTAAGGTCATTTTAAGTTTGTGTAGTGTTTCCTGTAGATGAAGATCCTTCCATGAGTGAAGACATTTCTCTCAAAATGTTTACATTTAAAATGGACACATTTTATATGAAAAATGAGTGGATGTATGTAAAAGACAACCCATGTGGTCAAAGGAATTAAGGGGTTTACTTTAAAGTGTAGAAATTATGCAAATGTAAATAACCTAATATGTGTGAACAATTAATGTGTGTCAACATCCTCAAAACATCATCTAATCCCATGAAGAAGGACCCTGGAGTCCTTGTGGACAATGTTATCCACTGGACAGCAATGTGCCCTTGTGGCCAAAAAGGCCAATGGTATCCCAGTGAGACCACATCTGGAGTATTTTGTCCAGTTCTGGGCTCCCCAGTTCAGGAGGCACAAGGAAATACTAGAACTGGGCTATGAGGATGATTAAGGGACTAGAACATTTCTCTTACAAGGAAAGGCTGAGAGATCTGAGGCTGTTTAACCTGAAGAAGACTGAGAGGGGATCTTGTTAATGTTTACAAATATCTGAAGGGTGGGTGTCAAGTAGAAGGGGCCAGTGTAGCCTCTGCACCCCAGTTTTGGGGCGCATAAGGCCACGGGGACCTGGTTCCGTGAACGCTACGCAGCTTGCTAAATTGCCGCACTTGGCATTTGCACGCAGACACCAATGTGGCAGACGCCAAATGGCGTTTATTGAGGGTAACACCGCGTTATATAGCCTAGCTTTATAACATCACATCCGTCTGCTAGCGTCATAAATCAAATGCTACTGGCTATCTAGCTGTCCCTGTCTTTCTGTACAATGCGAGATCTTCCGAGCGCCGGGCCTTAACCACAACAGGCCAGTCTCTTCTCAGTGGTTCCCTCCCTGTGATAGGACAAGAGGCAACAGTCACAAAACAGAACACAGGAAGTTCCACATTAACACGAGTTAAAACTTCTTTACTTTGAGGGTGATGGAGCACTGGAACAGGCTGTCCACGGAGGTTGTAGAGTCTCTTTCTCCACAGACTTTCAAAACCTGCCTGGATGCATTCCTGTGTGGCATGCCCTGGGTGATCCTGCTCTGGCATGGGGGAGTCAGACTCAATGACATCTCCAGAGGTCTCTTCCAACCCCTACCATTCTATGATTCTAATCAAATCAGATTAAATTAAACTATATATAAAATAAATTAAAAAAAAAAATTCAATCATAGTCTCCAGTTCCTCCAGAGTTGTAGCCTCTTAGACCCATCTACCAAGTAATTTTACATTTGTCTTCTGCCTTAGTTTCTTGTTCAAACTTCATACACTCTGCTAAGATGAAGCCTCTTCTCTTTTCTGTTTATTCTCTATTACACTTTCCAAACAGACTGTTTTATTGCTTTGGGTTTCTTCTAACTTGTCCTTTTCTTTGGTTTCTGAAATATCTGTCCTCCGAAACTCACCTTGAATGCCAGTTAGATTTTGAATGCCAGTTAGATTTTTCGTCTTTATATTTTCATTCTTCCTCTCCTTCCCAATCACAGTAAGCATATCTTAAACTGACAACTACAGAGATCAGCCTGAAGCAACAAGTCACTTAATTCATGTTGCTTTCCCGTAGCCTATCATAGGCAGAATTTTGAAAGCTGAGTAGCTCACAGATAATATTTCCATATATTCATGGTGAACTAACCACTGAAATCCAAACTAGTCAAGATACAAGTATAGTATGGAGATTATTTTACCTCTGCAGCTCTCTAAAACCTGAGAATACAGCAAAAGTATACGAGCTGGCTTTCTAAATTGGGTCTGTCTGTAACATGAGCCCTGTTACATCCAAGATCTACAAGGACTACCAGCACTATGTGGCTGATGCATGAAGTAAAGTTCATTGAATCTGTCATCTATGACTCTCTACTTTTCCATTGGCCAAACTGTTTTGATCTCTATCTGTTCTATTGAGCTAGAAATCTGAAGTGTTCCAATTTCAAGGGCCTAACAGTATTTTTCCCCCTTTATTCAGATATGTTATTGAAAAGAAAGAAAAACTAGCCACTCGCTGGGTAAAAGCTGGCAAGACAGCTGGTCCAGATTGCAATTTCAGAGTGACTGATGTCATTGAAGGTACAGATGTACAGTTCCAAGTTCGTGCAGAAAACGAAGCTGGCTGTGGTCATCCCAGTGAACCAACTGACCTCATTCATGTTGAAGATCCAACAAGTAAGTAGTAGTATAATATAAAGTGTGTGAATTATGGAAGCAATATACTGTGTAGAACAGATATTCTGGGAGAAAAAAGACACAATTCTTTTCCATTTCTGCAGGCCCTCCTTCACCTCCTCAGGATTTACATGTCACAGATGCTGGTCGAAAGCACATTTGCATTGCATGGAAACCACCTGAGAAGAATGGTGGAAGCCCTATTATTGGCTATAATGTTGAGATGTGTGAAGCAGGAACAGAAAAATGGATGCGAATCAATTCTCGTCCAATAAAAGATCTAAAATGTAAAGTAGAGGAAGGTGTTGTTCCAGACAAGGAATATGTGCTAAGAGTCAGAGCTGTCAATGCTGTTGGAGCTAGTGAGCCATCAGACATCTCAGAAAAAGTTGTTGCCAAGGACCCAGACTGTAAGAATGATTTTTAATTTTTTTTTTCCAGATTCTTCTGAAAAAATAATCATGATTAGCAATTTACTGTTAATATTATGCTTATGTCTACAGGTAATCCAACAATTGATCTAAAAACGCGTGACATTGTTGTTGTTAAAGGACAGAAATTAAGTATCCCTATACCCTTCAGAGCTGTTCCATCCCCAACAATAACATGGCACAAAGATGGCAAAGAGTTGAAAGCTGGTGACAGAACAACAATGAAGAGTGACTACACCTCTGCATTGCTCGAAGTCATAGACAGTGTTCATGCTGATGCTGGTGTTTATACTATCACACTGGAGAACAAGCTGGCATCAACAACTGGCTCAGTCAATGTCAAAGTCATAGGTAACTAGACTTCTTCTATTCTGAGAAATATACTTATCCTTGCTTAAGCCCTGCAGCTGACAGATGAAAGGACTATAAAAATCCCTTTTCTGCTGTGGGGAGGAATTACTTCAACTCAGACACATCTAGATTGCCATAAAGACATTAATGTTACAAAATCCCACAAAAAAAGCATCAAGCCACTTTACCCCAAGTTGGTCTAACTAGTCAGTGACTGCTCAAAGCCCAATTATTGTGAATAGTCATCATATAAATATAAAAATGCCAATAAGAATTCTGAATGTTTTTCACTTTTAGGAATATAAATTTATATATATGATGTGTAGACAACATTTGTGGGTTTGGTCTGCTTTCTGCAAAGCAATCAAATGCAACATAATTTCATATTTGTAGAAATACAGTTTCCCATCTACTTAGTTAACTGATTTTATTATTCTTATTTAAAACAGGTCCACCTGGACAGTGTAAAGACATTAAAGCAAGCGAAGTAACTAAGAGTTCTTGCAAAGTATCCTGGGAACCTCCAGACTTTGATGGTGGTACTCCTATTCTGCATTATGTTCTGGAACGCAGAGAAGCTGGTCGTAGAACATACATTCCAGTCATGTCTGGTGAAAATAAGTTGTCATGGCAGGTCAAAGATCTTATCCCAAGCTGTGAATATTACTTCCGTGTTAAAGCTGTCAATAAGATTGGAGGAGGTGAATATCTTGAACTAAGAAACCCCATCATTGCTGAAGACCCGAAACGTAAGGATTTTTTACTACTAAATAATCTAGCAAATTAAATTTTAACTGAAATCTTCATGCTTTCTTTTCTCATATGATCCCTTTTTTGCTACTCTTCCACAGAGCCTCCAGATCCTCCTGTTGACCTTGAGGTCCATAATCCAACATCAAAATCAGTAACACTTACATGGAAACCACCCCTGTTTGATGGTGGAAGCAAGATAATGGGCTATATAATAGAAAAGCTTGCTAAGGGCAAGGAGAGGTGGGAGAGGTGCAATGACTATCTCGTACCTCTATTAACTTATCCAGTGAAAGGTCTTGAGGAAGGAAAGGAATATCAATTTCGTGTTCGTGCTGAGAATGCTGCTGGCATCAGTGAGCCTTCTCGAATTACTCCTTTTGTGAAAGCTGTGGATCCTATTGGTATGAATTGCTCATTTGACTGTTTGCAGTAATTGCCATACATTCTAAAATGTGTTGAAAGATACTACTCTCCATTTATCCTTCTGTGTTATTACAGAGGCTCCAAAAGTCTTCCTTGCTGCAAACCTACAGTCTGGCCTTGAGGTGAAGAGAGGTGATGAGATCATACTCGAGGCACATATTTCAGGGTCACCTTACCCATCTATCACTTGGCTGAGGAATGATGAAGTTGTCACACCAGAGGAAATCAAAAAGAGAGTAACAACATATACAAGGAAGAAAGGTGAAGCTGCAGAAGAGAAACCTTTCCAACTTTCACTGCCAGAACGTATGAGTATCGACAACCATAAAGAAGGAGAGTCTATAGTATCAATTCGTGACTCAATCAGGGCTGACTATGGCACGTTTACAATTAAAGTAGAAAATGACCATGGTGTTGCAAAAGCCTCATGTGAAGTTAATGTGTTAGGTATGTAATGAATGTCCTTAAAATCACTTATTTGTTCAGAGTATTAGGTAAGAAGTGCACAAGATGAATACTTATCATTTTTCTTGCATTAATAACAGATATACCTGGGCCTCCAGTCAACTTTGTATTTGAAGATGTGAGGAAAAATTCTGTCATTTGCAAGTGGGAGCCTCCGCTTGATGATGGTGGAAGTGAAATCCTAAACTATGTACTGGAAAAGAAAGACAATACAAAAGCTGAAATGGGCTGGGTCACTGTCAGTTCAACACTCAGGCATTGCAAATGCCACGTGACAAAACTGATTGAAGGAAAAGAGTATCTATTCCGTGTATTTGCTGAAAACAGAGTTGGCCCAGGGCCACCATGTGTTTCAAAGCCACTGACAGCAAAAGATCCTTTCTGTAAGTTTTAATTTTGAAATATGATTTTTTAGAAAACCAGTGTAAAACTACACAGGTTTTTAGAACAACCAGCTTCATCTATATCAATATTTCCCAGAAGAAACTTCAGCAATGTAATTAGTATTTATTGCACATTTTAAACCATTGAAATAAAGGAAAATACTGAAAACATTCTAATTGCAATAGTAAAGAATGACAATCACTGTCATAAAAAGATAACATCTGAATAACATTCTCTGTGTTCAGTGAACTAATATTCTTACCAAAAGAGAGAAATGCTGCAAGTTTGATTAACCATTGCAGTTAGGAATCAAAGTTTCTAAGAAAGAGATCAGAAGAGCTATTAATGGCTTAAAATTAGTTATTTATCATGTTAGTTCTCTCTTAGCTTTGAGTAAGCTCTGAAGAAGACAGTAATAATGACAAAATTACAATTCTTTTTTTCAGCTCCGCCAGATCCACCTAATAAGCCTGACGTGCAAGATGTTACCAGCAACAGTATGTTGGTTAAATGGAATGAACCAAAAGACAATGGCAGCCCAATCATAGGATACTGGATTGAAAAACGGGAAATTAATAGTACTCATTGGGCTCGGGTCAACAGAAACCTTGTAAATGCTCTAGAAGTAAAAGTCGAAGGATTGTTGGAAGGATTAACCTACATCTTTAGGGTATGTGCTGAAAATGCAGCTGGCCCTGGTAAATTTAGTCCACCATCAGATCCAAAAACTGCGCAGGACCCAATAAGTAAGTAGATTAACAGAAGCTGGTAGCAGATGGATGACAGAATTGGATTCATAGCCTTTAACTTTGATTTGCACTTGTTTATTTACAGTGCCACCTGGTCCACCGATTCCAAGGGTTGCTGATACAAGCTCAACTTCTATCGAGTTAGAATGGGAACCTCCTGCATATAACGGTGGTGGAGATATCACTGGTTACCATGTATACAAACAACTGGTGGGAGTAAATGAGTGGTCACGCTGCACAGAGAAACCCATTAAGGTTCTACAGTACACTGTTAGAGAAGTCAGAGAAGGTGCAGACTATAAACTCCGTGTTACTGCACTTAATGCAGCTGGTGAAGGACCACCTGGTGAAACCGAACCCACAACAGTTGCAGAACCTAAAGGTATTGCAATTTTATTCTTTTCAAGAAATGTCCACCTGTGTAAAAGGTGTTTTTCAATCT
This sequence comes from Chloroceryle aenea, assembly GCA_013399075.1. Taxonomy (NCBI): domain Eukaryota; kingdom Metazoa; phylum Chordata; class Aves; order Coraciiformes; family Cerylidae; genus Chloroceryle; species Chloroceryle aenea. The sequence continues at coordinate 78,453 of VWZY01007241.1, read as the reverse complement.
CTCCCTTGAACTTATGGACTGTTTCTCTCACTTCTGCAGAGCCTCCCACTGTTGAGCTGGATGTTTCTGTCAAAGCAGGCATTCAGATCATGGCTGGGCAAACTATTAAAATTCCTGCTACTGTGACAGGACGTCCTACTCCTACCATTGTATGGGCTGTGGAGGAGGGGGAATTAGACAAAGACCGAGCTATTATTGAAAATGTTGGCACAAAATCTGAGTTAACCATTAAGAATGCAGTGAGAAAAGACCATGGAAGATACGTAATTACTGCTACCAATAGCAGTGGCTCCAAATCTGCAGGAACCAGAGTAGAAGTATATGGTAAGAGTAATATTTTCTGAAATCAAATGAGCATTTATTTTGGTGAGATAAACTTTGAGCTCTATCATACTTGTTCAATTTTGTTTTTCAGATGTTCCTGGGCCAGTCCTTGACCTAAAGCCAGTGGTCACAAACAGAAAGATGTGTTTGCTTAACTGGTCTGATCCTGAAGATGATGGTGGCAGTGATATCACAGGCTTCATTGTTGAACGGAAGGATGCCAAAATGCATACATGGAGACTAGCTGTAGACACAGAGAGATCTAAATGTGATATTACAGGTCTAGTTGAAGGGCAGGAATATAAATTCCGTGTTAGTGCCAAGAACAAGTTTGGTACTGGTCCACCTGTTGAAATAGGACCCATTCTTGCAGTTGATCCACTAGGTAAGATGCCTGATATTATGGGCTTTTTTAAACAATCTTTAATTATAGGTTAATAAACCAGTATCACTGTGTGGACTGCTGTCTATACAGAAAATGTATTTACTTTTCTACTACCTGGATTACTATATCTGCCTTAAATTAATTACTTCAGTCAGATCCCTGAATCAGTTCTGTAAAACTACTATGGTTCTTTATGTAACAAAATGCCAATGTCCACTGAGACACTACTTGTTTCCTTTTTTAACTGCATATATGAGAATCTTTATACTATCCAAAATATACTCAGGTACTTTGTATACAAAAGCTGTGGCTTTAAAAAAACAGAGCTACTGTATTTATATGATTTAAAATTCTCTAATTTTGTAAAGTATTTTTTTCATTTCTCTGTGTAAATAGGTCCTCCAACAGCACCTGAGAGGTTTATGTACACAGAGAGGACAAAGTCAACCATTACACTTGATTGGAAGCCTCCACGTAGTGATGGTGGCAGTCCTGTCTTAGGATATATTGTGGAGAAGAGGAGACATGATTCAAAAGACTATGAAAGAGTTAATGCAAGGCTTTGTCCAACAACATCTCTTCTCGTTGAAAAACTTGATGAACTTCATATGTATGAATTCCGTGTCAAAGCTGTCAATGCAATAGGAGAAAGTGAACCATCATTGCCCCTGAATGTAGTTATACAAGACGATGAAGGTATAACTACTTTAAAGAAATCTGTACAAATATCCACAGAACACTACAAGGCAATTTCTCTGTTTCATCTCCATCTTCACTGTCATTTTGCTTCTGGTTTTCAGTACCTCCAACTGTTACATTACGCTTGGCTGTGAGAGGAGATACCATCAAAGTGAAGGCAGGAGAACCCATTAATATTCCTGCTGATGTGACAGGTCTTCCAATGCCAAAGATTGAATGGGACAAGAATGAAGTTTTAATTGATCAAACATCCAATGCACTTAAAATAACCAAGGAAGAAGTATCTAGAAGTGAGGCAAAAACTGAACTTATTCTGCCTGCAGCAGTGAGGGATGATAAAGGCACTTACACTGTGAGAGCTTCCAATCGTCTTGGCACTGCATTTCGCAATGTACATGTTGAAGTATATGGTAAGGATGCAACATTTTAATATAATGACAGCTAATAAAAAATGCTTTTGCTGTTTTCTTGATGTAAATCTCTGCTCTATTTCTTTCACACAGATCGTCCTTCTCCACCAAGAAATCTTGCTGTTTCTGATATTAAAGCAGAATCATGCTATTTAACATGGGATGCACCTCTTGATAATGGTGGTAGTGAAATTACCCATTACATTATTGAGAAACGTGATGCTAGTAGGAAGAAATCTGAATGGGAAGAAGTCTCAAAAAGTGTTGTTGAGAGAAGATTTGGGGTAATCTATAAAATAGCTTTACTACATATTTCAGTATATATTTAAAATAACTATAGTACACATCTAATGAAAACTGCTGCTTGTGTAGATAGCTGTGCTCATACTTCATTTAGACTCCAGAATTATTGCATGAATGTTGCCCATCTATATATGTGTGTTTTCCTTATGTGACAAAACAAAAGAAATTGTTCTCTTTTGCTACTTAATCTCAGCTGAGTTTAGAAGATATCTTCCATTCCATTTCCCAACATTATTCATAGCTTTATCAACTTCAAAACCAAACATGATGGCATTTTTATTTATGTTTGGTGTTATGCACATTGAATAAGAATATACCTAAGTGCATTACATACAGCTGTGTAGTACATAAACATAGGTATGTCAGTGAGATTCCAAGACAAAATTTAAAGCCACAACAGCTGCATAGCATTAAATAAGTTTATTCTGAAAGTATCCAAGTATTGATTTAAATCTTATTTTTCAGGTATGGAATCTTGCAACAAATGAAAAATATCAGTTTAGAGTCCGGGCTGCAAACAAATATGGAATAAGTGATGAATGCCTCTCAGAAAAAGTTGTTATCAAGGATCCCTATGGCCTTCCTGGACCTCCTGGAAAGCCAAAAATTTTAGATCGCACCAGATCATCAATGCTGGTGACTTGGGAGCCTCCTTTGGACAATGGTGGTAGCCCAATAACTGGCTATTGGTTGGAGAAGAGAGAGGTAGGAGGTGTCTATTGGTCACGTGTTAACAGGGCTCCAGTAACGAAACCATCAGTAAAAGGTGTAGAGTACAATGTGCTTCGTTTGGCTGAAGGTGTTGAATACCAGTTTAGAGTTATGGCTGAAAATCTTGCTGGAATTGGACCTCCCAGTGAACCGTCAGATCCCGCGTTAGCAGCAGATCCCATATGTAAGTATATAATTTGTGTAATTGTTTTTAAGGACTATATCACACCAGAATCAATATGTGCTACTGTTACTTATTTTGGATTTAGTGCAACTAATCCAATGCTTTGTTTTCATTAGACCAATGAGAATCTATTAACACAAAGTACTTTTCCTGATTTGCTGGTTTTCACCATTTAAAAAATAATCAGCTTTAATTTTTTTTTACCTCTTTTATGAACTTAAGCTGTTATTATGCCAATGCAAACATTGCTAAATAAACCTGAGATCAGAATTGGATTTTTATGTTACTATTTTTCTTTATTGTTAAAGAGTTCATTCTTTATGTCTTTACCTTAAGTATCTCTTTATAATATATGCAATGCAGGTACTTAGAATGCATGTCCTAGGATTATATACTCTGTGTATGACAGAAGAAAATTAAGATGCTTGCATTCTTCTAGAAAATATCCATAAAAGCATAGGCAGACACTAACCCTCAGGTAATTTTTACTTGCTTTTCTTTTACAAGTTGCGCCTGGTCCACCATCATGCCCAGAGGTCAAAGACAAAACCAAATCATCTGTAGCTCTTACATGGAAACCTCCACAAAAGGATGGGGGCAGTCCTATAAAAGGATATATTGTTGAAATGCAAGATGAAGGTAGCACTGAGTGGAAGAAGGTGAATGAAGAAGACAAGCTCTTTCCTACTTGCGAATGTGTTATTCCCAACTTGAAAGAGCTAAGAAAATACCGGTTTAGGGTGAAAGCTGTAAATGCTGCTGGAGAATCAGAACCAAGTCCTGCAACATCAGAAATACCTGTCCAAGATATTCTAGGTGAGTGTTCTCAGAATTAATGTAGGTATTTATATCTAAATGCCACCTACTGCTATGAATGTTCAAGCTGGATGGCAAGCAAAGCAAAATCAAAATAAAGAATTATGCAAAAGTGTAAAAGAAGATTAACACTTTTTTTTTTAAATGTCATAGTAGCCATTACCACAACAGAATCCATCAGAAAACTGATGAGCACCTACAATCATACTAAAGAAACAATTTTATGTATTAGTATATTTTATGAAGTAATGACTACATTTTTTTTTTATTATTTTTAAACTTACCAACTTCCTTTTTGCACACCCAACCTTTCTCAGATAAGCATGCATTTTGTGTGTTGTGTCAAATTTTAGCTCAGTGTTGACAGAAACTTACTTTTGGTACCTCTGAATATTTATATATTAAAATATTTTTACAGAGGAACCAGAAATTTTCCTTGATATTGGAGCACAAGATCTCCTCTCTTGTCGTGCTGGCACAACAATTAAAATCCCAGCTGTTATCAAGGGTCGCCCAGTTCCAAAAACATTCTGGGAGTTTGAAGGAAAAGCAAAAACAACAGCGAAGGTTAGTAAAAGAAGCATTTTTTTTTCTACGTATGTTTCTAGACATTCAATCCACTTTGGTTTTATATTTACATTATTTCCCTTTGTTTATAGGAGGGAGGTCATACTGTACCTGAAGAAGCTCAGGTAAAGCAAACAATGATTGTAACTTGAGTATGTTTGCATTTTCCAAACAGAAATATTTAAAATTAATGTATAACCTCTCTTTCTTTCTATAATACACAGGTGGAAGCAACTGACACACGTTCAGTGATTGTCATCCCTGAGTGCAACAGAAGTCATTCTGGACGATACAGTATTACAGCAAAGAACAAAGCGGGACAAAAAACTGCACATATCAGAGTCAATGTGCTTGGTATGGCTTATACCTATTGAACTGTTCAAATGCTAGGTTTTAGTCTTCTTTTTTTGCATACTTATATAAAATTGTTTCTGTTGTGCTTCTTTAACAGATGTCCCAGGTCCACCAAAAGACCTAAAAGTAAGTGATATCACAAGAGGTAGTTGTAAACTTTCATGGAAGATGCCAGATGATGATGGTGGAGATAGAATCAGAGGCTATGTTATAGAGAAAAGAACTATTGATGGGAAAGCATGGACTAAAGTCAATGCAAACTGTGGAAGTACTTCCTTTGTTGTACCTGATCTCATATCCGGCCAAGAGTATTTCTTCCGGGTACGTGCAGAAAACCGTTTTGGTGTTGGCCCTCCTGCAGAAACCATCCAACGGACCACAGCCAGGGATCCAATTCGTAAGTGAAAGTTAAACAAATTCTTTAAAACCATATGTTACCATAAAGTGGATTTATTCACATTTCTGTTTTGTTTGTGAAGATCCTCCTGATCCACCTATTAAACTAAAGATTGGCCTTGTAACCAAGAACACAGTGAGCTTGACATGGAAACCACCAAAGAATGATGGGGGAGCTCCTGTTACACATTATAATGTTGAATGTCTCCGCTGGGATCGTACTGGAGAAGTGAAAGAGACTTGGAAGCAATGTAACAGACGTGACGTGGAGGAAACAAAGTTTACTGTTGAGGACCTTGTAGAAGGTGGAGAATATGAATTCAGAGTCAAAGCTGTAAATATAGCAGGTCCTAGTAGACCTTCAGCCACTGTTGGCCCACTTGTTGTCAAAGACCAGACATGTAAGAAATTACACCAGTTAATACAAATTCTATTTTAAAATTATATATTTTTGTATGTTAACTTTTTTCAACATTTAATTGTAGGCCCTCCATCTATTGAACTCAAAGAATTTATGGAGGTTGAAGAAGGAACGGATGTTAAAATTGTGGCCAAGATAAAGGGAGTACCCTTCCCCACATTAACATGGCTAAAAGCTTCTCCAAAGAAACCAGATGACAAATCACCAGTGCTGTATGATCAACACGTCAATAAGATTGTTGGTGAAGATACTTGCACTTTATTGATTCAACAGTCTCGCAGAAGTGATACAGGGTTATACACTATAACAGCTGTAAATAACCTGGGAACTGCTTCAAAGGAGATGAGACTAAATGTTCTGGGTAGATATCAAGACCTCTTATGCATGACATAAATTGATAGCATTCATGTGATACTTCATTTCAATAGCATTTACATAAATTCCTCTTTATAAAATTGTATCTTTTAGGTCGTCCTGGACCTCCAGTGGGACCCATTAAATTTGAATCCATTTTGGCTGATAAAATTACAATATCATGGCTTCCTCCATTAGATGATGGTGGTTCTAAGATTACAAACTATGTTATAGAGAAAAAAGAAGCAAACAGGAAGACATGGGTACCTGTTACTAATGAGCCTAAGGAATGCATATTCACTGTTCCCAAGCTGATGGAAGGCCATGAATATGTGTTCCGCATCATGGCACAAAATAAATACGGTATTGGAGAACCTTTGGATAGTGATCCAGAAACAGCACGAAACCTTTTCAGTAAGTAGCAGTATACTTTCAAATGATGTCAGTTGTTTTTATATGCTGTTATGTGCACAGCACCTGTTAAATACCACTACTATTTTTCTCTCTTCACTTGAGTAAATTTTCCAGAATATCTTGAAGAGTTTTATCATTAGTAGTTCTTAAAAGCATATGTAGTACTTAAAAATACCTTTCTTCCCCCTTGTTATGTATTAAAATACAATCTTGAGCCTTTTTAAGCTTTAAATGTAAGAATAAGAGTTTCTATGGTAAGATTTAGGTCATTCTGTTGTACTTGAGATGTTACTGACCTCATACATCAGGAAGAGTCTATTTCCTGCCACATAGAAATTAGACAGCGTGACTTTGATGTAGAAGGAATGTTAGGCTGGCATGAGAAAATCATTCTTAGAACATCCAGGGTTAGACTGGGCACTGAAATAAGGTACTGATCCAGGAAGGTGAGAAAAACTTTTTGACAAATGTTATTTGAAGGAAAGATATTTTATGTTTCACAGAAATATATATATACCTAAATAGGGATTGGAAGGTGAATGGGGGAACGAGTCTCATGCAGATAGGTAACTACCTAATGCAACTTTAGCATTACTTTTTACAATCTATGTGTGAATTCTTTTCTCCCAGCTGTTCCTGGACCTTGTGACAAGCCAACAGTTAGCAGTATAACACGTGACTCAATGACTGTAAACTGGGAAGAACCAGAACATGATGGTGGCTCTCCTATTACTGGTTACTGGTTGGAGCGCAAGGAGACTAGCGGAAAGAGATGGACCAGGGTTAACCGTGATCCTATCAAACCTATGACACTGGGAGTTTCATACAAAGTTACAGGTCTCATTGAAGGCTCTGAATATCAGTTCCGTGTTTCAGCTATCAATGCAGCTGGTGTTGGTCCACCAAGCATGCCATCTGATCCAGCAATTGCTAGGGATCCTATAGGTAAATATTTTAGATTCCTATTTTTTGTATTTAAAAATATAAGAACATAGAATATATTGTTATGCTGTAATGGTATGTTGATATTTTTCAGCTCCACCTGGCCCTCCTATTCCAAAAGTTACTGACTGGACAAAGTCTTCTGTAGACTTGGAGTGGACTCCACCACTAAAGGATGGTGGTTCTAGGGTCACTGGCTACATTGTTGAGTATAAAGAGGAAGGAAAGGAAGAGTGGGAACGGGTAGGTGGAAAACTGTTACAGAATCTGTTTTTCTTCTCCATATGTGTCTATCATAAGTAATCACTGAAGGAAAAATACTTTTGCAGATTTTCACTATGCAAGTTATTTTCTAAAAGTTCATATTTTTCACCATAATTATCATCTTATGTTTAAAATATAAGACCAAATATAAAATTCAGTAAGTGCCCCTCCACAACATCATGTAGAAAATTTGTGATAAAAGTTAGAACTGGCACAAAAGTAAGTCTCAGTGTTATCACAATGTGCCAAATAATTTGCAACTACTATGTCCCTACATTTTCCTACTTTTTTCAATAATGCGTTACTGATACGTACCTTGACATTTATTTTTTTTTCTTCCCATCTCCATAAACATTTGGGTGTATTTTAAGTAATACCTAAATTTCCTGGACTGTTTCTAAGTAAACAATCTTCATACTGGGCTTTAAAATGAGCAATGAAATCCCCTCCCCCCTTTTTTTTTCTTGCCATTCTCACTTATTTGAGTTTATTTGTCCAATAATACCTATAATTATTCTGAGAACACAGACTATTGTAATTGCTGTAACACCCTTCTCTATTAGAATTATCACAAAAATGAATCTTCAGAACAGGTTGTATGTTCATATCCTATATTACTTTACACACATCCTGAAGATTCTGTGTGAGCTAGATCCACAAGACTGTCTTGTGCCTGTAAATATGAAAGAGTATCTAAGATTTGTCTCAAACATCACAGATAAATTGATGATACCTTGGTCTTGGCTGATGTTATAATATTTTGTTCCAGGTAAAAGATAAAGAAATCAGAGGAACCAAGTTTGTTGTGGCAGGATTAAAAGAAGGATGTTTTTACAAATTTAGAGTTAGAGCAGTGAATGCTGCTGGCATCGGAGAGCCTGGAGAAGTTACAGATATAATTGAAATGAAGGACAGAATTGGTATTTATCATTTAAGTTTATATTTTTAATACCTCTAACTCAAAATGAGAAAAAGAAATACATTGAATTTTTTGTTTCTTCTCCCACAGTGGCTCCTGATATTAATTTGGATGCAAGCGTTAGGGACAGAATCGTTGTTCATGCTGGAGGAGTAATTCGAATCATAGCATATGTCTCAGGAAAACCAGCTCCAACAGTGACTTGGAGCAGGGATGACCAAGCTTTACCAGAAGAAGCCAAAATTGAAGAAACTGCAATTAGTTCTTCTTTGGTCATCAAGAATTGCAAAAGGAGCCACCAGGGCATATATACTCTTCTTGCTAAAAATGATGGTGGTGAGCGGAAGAAGACTATTATTGTTGATGTGCTAGGTAAATAGCAATTTCAGTTCCTGCAAATAAGCAAAATTTCATAATAATCTGCTTGTATAATAAAATACTCCATTTCTTCTTTGCTTTCAGATGTTCCAGGCCCTGTTGGAATGCCATTCCTTACTGAGAACCTAACCAGTGACTCCTGTAAATTGACATGGTTTTCTCCAGAAGATGATGGTGGTTCTCCTATTACCAACTATATAATTGAAAAACGTGACTCTGACCATAGAGCTTGGACTCCAGTAAGCTGCACAGTTACGAGACAGAATGCTACTGTTCAGGGACTCACTGAAGGGAAAGCCTACTTTTTCCGAATTGCAGCTGAGAATATAATTGGCATGGGTCCATTCACAGAGACAACAAAAGAGATTGTCATTAGAGATCCAATAAGTAAGTATATTGTTGGGTTTGGATTATTGTCATGTGAGATGAGGTTGCAGAAAAATGCATTTACTGTATTTTTTTGTTTATTCACAGCTGTTCCTGACCGTCCAGAAGACCTGGAAGTAAAAGCAGTTACCAAGAACTCTGTTACATTAACATGGAACCCTCCAAAATATAATGGAGGCTCAGATATCACTATGTATGTCCTAGAGAGCCGTCTCATTGGAAAAGAGAAGTTCCACAAAGTTACAAAAGAGAAAATGCTTGATAGGAAATACACTATAGAAGGCTTGAAAGAGGGTGACACCTATGAGTATCGTGTGAGTGCCTGCAATATTGTGGGGCAAGGCAAGCCCTCATTTTGCACAAAACCAATCACGTGCAAGGATGAAATTGGTATGTAAATTTTTAATATTTCTTTTGAAAATTGTAATTACATTTACTGATTCCCTGCTTTTTCTTATTAATATCGTTGTCATTTGTGGTCATTTTGTTTTTTAATATTGTCTTTCAGCACCTCCATCTCTTGACCTTGACTTTAGAGACAAGCTTATTGTTCGGGTTGGTGAAGCTTTCAGCCTGTCTGGACGTTACTCAGGCAAGCCTGCACCGAAGGTTACTTGGCTAAAGGATGATACTGTTGTAAAAGAAGATGACCGTACAAAGATCAAGACAACTCCTACAACTCTTTGCTTGGGGATACTAAAATCTGTCCGTGGAGACTCAGGGAAATATTGTGTTAATGTAGAGAACAGCACAGGATCAAGAAAAGGATTTTGTCAAGTTAATGTTGTTGGTAAGTTTTACTGAACAGCAGTATTTTGTGTGATTTTTAGCAGTGATTATACTGATTAATAGTTGAATTATATAAAAGGTAAATATAAAAATGTGTTCTTTATTATAATAATTTGTTTTGCTTCATTCTCATTTATACTGAAATAGGATTTATTAACTTAGAGTACATAGTTAACTTTGGCTTAGTTTATTCTGCTTGAATAATTTCAATTACCAAATACCTTATAAACATTAAAGAATTAAGTTCATTGTGTCAAGCATGTATTAAAGATTAGTCTTGAAGTCTTCATTCCTTATTAAAACTGTGATGCTAACTTTTTAGTTTCATAATGTATTTACTGTATTTACACTGTTTAATCTATATCATTACATGAAGTTCATATAAAAGCATGTGTGTGTTTTATTTTTTTCTAAAACAGATCGTCCATCACCTCCAGTAGGCCCAGTTATATTTGATGAAGTTCATAAAGATCATATGGTAGTTTCCTGGAAACCTCCATTAGATGATGGAGGCAGTGAAATTACAAATTACATTATTGAGAAGAAGGATGCACACAAAGACCTGTGGATGCCAGTTACATCTGCCACAGTTAAGACAACATGCAAAATTCCTAAACTACTTGAAGGAAGAGAATATCAAATTCGAATTTATGCTGAAAATCTTTATGGCATAAGTGATCCTCTTATCTCTGATGAGATGAAGGCAAAGGACCGTTTCCGTATGTTATTCATTTGCAATCTTACTTTGATACCTTCATCTTCACTCTGTTTCTAGTGCTCATAAACTGTTTGGGTGTTTGGTTTTTTTTTCCCCCAGGTGTTCCTGACGCACCTGAGCAACCAATCATTAAGGATGTTACCAAAGATTCTGCAGTAGTGGTTTGGAACAAACCATATGATGGAGGCAAGCCAATAACAAACTATATTGTAGAAAAGAAGGAAACAATGGCTACAAGATGGGTTAGAGTTACCAGAGACCCGATTTTCCCAAGCACTCAGTTCAAAGTACCTGACCTCCTTGAAGGCTGTCAATATGAATTCCGTGTTTCAGCAGAAAATGAAATTGGCATTGGTGACCCTAGTCCACCATCAAAGCCAATTTTTGCCAGAGATCCTATCGGTAAAGTATTACATTTCATTTCTCATTGGAATATTAATGCACAGTTAGAAAATCATTTTAATAGTTTCCTTTTTTCTCCCATGTCTGTCTTTTTTTTGCTTTAACAGCAAAACCAAGTCCACCTGTTAATCCAGAAGCAGTAGATAAAACTAAAAATTCAGTTGATTTGTCTTGGCAACCACCACGTCATGATGGTAATAGCAAGATAATTGGCTACCTTGTTGAGTATCAGAAAGTTGGAGATGAAGAATGGAAAAAGGCCAATCTTACAGCAGATTCATGTCCTGAAACAAAATACAAAGTCATTGGCCTTACTGAGGGTTTGACCTACAAGTTCAGGGTCAGGGCAGTCAATGCAGCAGGTGAATCTGAACCATCCTATGTTCCTGATCCGGTAGAAGTAAAGGACAGACTTGGTGAGTTTAATAAAATCAGATAAATTTTCCCAAGAGATTTTTTTTTCCCCCTCATTTTCTAAAAAAATATAATTTCAATTCCAGAACCTCCTGAGTTGATACTTGATGCTAATATGGCCCGAGAACAGCATGTAAAAGCTGGAGATACCCTGAAACTTAGTGCTGTTATTAAAGGTGTTCCATTTCCAAAAGTTTCTTGGAAGAAAGAAGATCATGAGGTCTCACCAAAGGCTGATATTGAGGTTACAGGAGTTGGCAGTAAGCTTGAAATTCGTAACACTGTCCATGAAGATGGTGGAATTTACTCCCTCACAGTTGAAAATCCAGCTGGTTCAAAGACTGTTTCAGTAAAAGTTGTGGTCTTAGGTAATCTTTTGATGTTCCTTTTATTTTGCATGGTTTTTATTCTATAATTAGAGGTTAAGAAATAAAGGATTGGAAATATCAATAAACCAAGTTATAAGAAATAGTTAGTAGAAAGGTGTAAAAATTACATTGAATATATTAATTTCTCTTGAAATTTACAAAGTTATGTAAAAAGTGCTTTGATGATCAACTGAATAACAGATACAATTTTTGTCAATATTAGATAAGCCTGGTCCACCCAGAAATCTGCAAATCAGTGATGTTAGAAGCGATTCCTGTTATCTCACTTGGAAGGAACCAGAAGATGATGGCGGCTCTGTCATTACCAACTATGTGGTGGAAAGAAAAGATGTAGCTTCTGCACAGTGGCTAGCCATCTCATCATCCTCCAAAAAACGAAGTCACATGGCTAAATATTTGATTGAAGGCACTCAGTATCTATTCCGAGTTGCTGCTGAGAATCAGTTTGGTAGAGGTCCATATGTGGAAACACTCAAGCCTATTAAAGCTATAGATCCACTGCGTAAGTGTTTTTCAGTTATATGATTTATTTTGTACATATTGTACTTGGTAATTTTTGAGGTTATTTTGTTGGTACTAATGCAAACAAGGCACACTGCTACCATAGACTGGCCATCCTAGTAACCATTTTGTTTTTGTGTTTTAAAAGATCCTCCAGGGCCACCAAAGAATCTGCATCATGTAGATGTTGACAAAACTGAAGTTTCCCTTGTTTGGAATCGACCAGATCGTGACGGTGGTGCTGAGATAACTGGATATTTGGTGGAATATCAAGAAGATGGTGCAGATGAGTGGACAAAGTTCCAGACAGTGCCTATGCTAGACTGTGTTGTTACAGGCCTACAGAAAGGAAAAATATACAAATTCCGTGTGAAAGCACAGAATATCGTTGGTCTTAGCCTTCCAGATACAACAATACCAATAGAGTGTCAAGAAAAACTAGGTACTTTTTAGTTTTTCATGTTGCTTCACTGATTCTTTTTCTCTTTGAGCATTTATTCTGAAAAAATAATTTCTGATTTTCTCTGATTTCAGTACCTCCATCTGTGGAACTAGATGTAAAGTTAATTGAAGGTCTTGTTGTCAAAGCTGGCACCACAGTGAATCTTCCTGCAATTATGAGAGGTGTTCCAGCTCCCACTGCAAAATGGGCTACTGATGATGTTGAAATTAAAACAGATGGCAGATATAAGATTGAGACTGACAATTATTCAACTGTACTTACCATCAAAGACTGTGTAAGAAAAGATACAGGAGAATATCTACTCACAGTATCTAATGCAGCTGGCAGCAAAACTGTTGCTCTGCATCTTACAGTTTTGGATGTTCCTGGCCCACCAACTGGTCCTATTAATATTCTTGAAGTAACTCCAGAACATATGGTTATTTCTTGGCGCCCTCCTAAAGATGATGGTGGGAGTCCTATAATAAATTACATTGTCGAGAAACGTCAATCAAAGAAAGAAACTTGGGGAGTGGTTAGCTCTGGAACAAGTCACACAAAAATTAAGATTCCACGACTGCAGAAAGGCTGTGAATATATTTTCCGTGTTCGAGCAGAAAATAAGATAGGCATTGGTGCACCCCTTGATTCAGAACCTACAGTTGCTAAACATATGTTTGATCCACCATCCCCACCTGGTAAACCAATTGTTTATGACATTACAGAAAATTCTGCAACAGTTTCTTGGACCCTACCAAAATCTGATGGTGGAACTCCAATAACTGGTTATATACTTGAACGTCGGGAAGCATCCGGTAAATGGGTGCGTGTCAATAAGACACCAATACTTGATATGAAATACAGAGTCACTGGTCTTTTTGAAGGCAACACATATGAATTCAGAGTTTTTGCAGAAAATATGGTGGGCTTAAGCAAACCATCTCCAAGCTCTGATCCAATAAAAGCATCACGTCCTATCACTCCTCCTGGACCACCTATAAATCCAAAATTGAAAGACAAAACAAAAGAAACAGCTGATCTTGTGTGGACAAAGCCCCTGAAAGATGGTGGCAGCCCAATTCTGGGATACATTGTGGAATGTCAGAAAACTGGAACTACACAGTGGAATAGAATTAATAAGGATGAACTCATTAGACAGTGTGCTTTCAGAGCACCTGGGTTAATAGAAGGAAATGAATATAAATTCCGAATCAAAGCTGTCAACATTGTGGGAGAGGGAGAACCACGAGAACTGGCAGAAACTGTGCTTGCAAAGGATATTCTTTCTCCTCCAGAAGTAAGCTTAGATGTGACCTGTCGAGACTTAATTACCGTCCGAGTAGGTCAAACAATCCGTATTACTGGTAAAGTAAAAGGCAGGCCAGATCCTGACATAACATGGTCTAAAGATGGCAAAATACTAGTTCAAGAAAAGAATGTTGAAATACTCCATGATCTACCTAATGTTGAACTGCAAGTAAAAGAAGCCAAAAGATCTGATCATGGCAAATACATAATAGCAGCTAAGAACAGCTGTGGACATGCTCAAGCTTTTGCTGTTGTTAATGTACTTGACAGACCTGGACCGTGTCAGAACCTGAAAATAAGCTATGTCACAAAAGATTCTTGTATGATCTCTTGGGAAAGTCCCGTGGATAATGGTGGGTCTGAAATTACAAATTACATAGTAGAGTATCGTCAGCCAAACCAGAGGGGATGGTCAATTGTCTCCTCTGATATCACTAAACGATTAGTAAAGGCAAATCTTATAGAGAACCGTGAATACTTCTTCAGAGTTTGTGCAGAAAACAAAATAGGTCCAGGTCCTTGCATTGAGACCAAGACTCCCATCCTTGCCATCAATCCTATTGACAAGCCCGGAGAGCCAGAAAATCTCCACATTGCAGAGAAAGGAAAGACATTTGTATATCTGAAATGGAGAAGACCAGATTATGATGGTGGAAGTCCCAATTTAAGTTATAATGTTGAGAGAAAACTGAAAGATTCTGATGAATGGGAAAGGGTTCATAAAGGCAGCATTAAGGAAACACACTACATGGTAGATAAATGTGTTGAAAATAAGATTTACCAGTTCCGAGTTCAAACCAAGAATGAGGCAGGGGAAAGTGGCTGGGTAAGAACAGCTGAAGTTGTTGTGAAGGAAGATCTGCAGAAACCAGTGCTAGACTTGAAGTTAAGTGGAGTGTTAACTGTGAAAGCGGGTGACACAATTAGAATTGAGGCTGGAGTCAGAGGAAAACCACAGCCTGAAGTTGTATGGACAAAAGACAAAGATGCCACAGATCTAACCAGATCTCCAAGAGTCAATATTGAAACAACCTTTGACACATCTAAGTTCATTCTCACAAAATCAAGGCGTAGTGATGGTGGGAAATATGTGATTACTGCAACTAACACAGCTGGTAGTTTTGTAGCATATGCTACTGTTATTGTCTTGGATAAACCAGGTCCCGTAAGAAACTTGAAAGTCACTAACATTTCAAGTGATAGATGTACTGTTACTTGGGACCCTCCAGAAGATGATGGTGGTTGTGAAATACAGAACTACATCCTGGAAAAATGTGAAAGCAAGCGTATGGTTTGGTCTACATACTCTTCCTCCGTACTAACAAACTCTGCAAATGTGACACGCCTCATTGAAGGTAATGAATATATATTCAGAGTTCGTGCAGAGAATAAAATGGGCACTGGTCCACCAACAGAAACACACCCAATTATTGCAAAAACAAAATATGATAGACCTGGACGCCCTGACCCTCCAGATGTCACAAGAGTTAGCAAAGAAGAGATGACTGTAGTCTGGAATCCACCAGAATATGATGGTGGCAAATCAATCACAGGATACATTTTAGAGAAGAAAGAAAAACGATCGCTAAGATGGGTTCCTGTTACTAAGACTGCAATCCCAGAGAGACGCAAGAAGGTTACGAATCTCATCCCTGGTCATGAATACCAGTTCCGTGTTAGTGCTGAAAATGAAGTTGGACTTGGAGAACCAAGCTTGCCATCCAGACCTGTGGTAGCAAAAGACCCAATAGGTATCATACCACTTTATGCTACTGTATTTTGGTTCAATTTTAACAGATTGCTAAATTGCACAACTGTGTACTTATCTGTAATTATTATTGTCTTTCAGAACCACCTGGTCCTCCTACAAATTTGAGAGTGGTTGATAGCACAAAGAGTTCCATAACCCTTGGCTGGGGAAAACCAGTGTATGATGGTGGTGCTCCAATTATTGGATATGTTGTGGAAATTAGGCCAAAAGTTGAGGGTGCTGATCCTGAAGCAGGATGGAAACGATGCAATGTTGCTGCCCAAGTTATTCATACAGAATTTACAGCCACTAGCCTGGATGAGAACCAATTATATGAGTTCAGAGTATCTGCCCAAAACCAGGTTGGCCTTGGCCGACCAGCTGAACTGAAAGAAGCTGTGTCTCCCAAAGAAATACTTGGTGAGTTTTCCCATCCTCTTTATGAGTATTTACATACAGTCTTTATTTGCTTTGGGTTTATTTTATGTGCTAAACTTTACATTAATTTATTTAATTTTGTCTTTCAGAACCTCCTGAGATTGAGTTGGATGCAAGCATGAGAAAGTTAGTCACAGTTAGGGCAGGATGTCCTATTAGACTTTTTGCCATTGTTAGGGGACGCCCAGCACCAAAAGTCACCTGGAGGAGAATGGGTGTTGATAATGTTATCAGAAAAGGACAAGTTGATCTGGTTGACACTATGGCCTTCTGTGTCATTCCTGATTCAACACGTGATGACTCGGGCAAATATTCACTGACACTTGTTAATGCAGCTGGAGAAAAAGCTGTATTTGTGAATGTCAGAGTCCTGGGTGAGTAATGAGAGAACTATCTCTAGACAATTTTTAAACTGTATTGAATGTTCATTGCAGAAATTTTTATGACCCCTAGGTGCTACAGTTTTTGAGCAAAGTTGTATCTGCTAACACTAAGTCCCCCTCTATGGGAAGCTTTTATCTCCCTTTAATTTTAACATAAGATTATTATAAATCAAAATTTCTTTATAGATACTCCTGGACCTGTGTCGGACTTCAAGGTTTCAGATGTCACCAAGATGTCATGCCATCTTTCATGGGCACCTCCAGAGAATGATGGTGGTAGTCCAGTGACTCATTACATCCTGCAGAAACGTGAGGCTGACAGGAAGACCTGGGGAACAGTTACTGCAGAACAAAAGAAAACTAGTTTTCACATAGCTAACCTTATACCTGGAAATGAATATTTCTTTAGAGTAACAGCAGTAAATGAATATGGGTCAGGTGTTCCAAGTGACATACCAAAACCAGTTCTGGCATCAGATCCCCTAAGTAAGTATGCCTTTCTGCACGTATTAGGTTTTTTCTCGAATTTTAATAAGATTTTGCATGTATTGAAAATTGATGTTTCTGAACTGGACAATGCCAGTAACTACTCAATGATAAACATAAATACATCTATGTCAGTTTCTTTCAAATAATACAATCTAATCTAATCTGATACAAAGTACCTTTGCAATTATTAAGAATTTTTATCTTTTCCATATTGCCCTTGTTGAGTTAGCATGGATAGCATTCAAAGATTCAACAAGTATTCAATCAAAGATTCAATAAGTATTCAATAGTCAGAAAAATTTGGAAATTCAATATTCAGTGTGTTTGGTTTTTGCTTTTTTTTTTTCTCCCTGCAAGGTGAACCTGATCCACCAAGAAAACTTGAAGTTACTGAAATTACAAAGAATAGTGCTACTTTAGGCTGGCTGCCACCACTGCGTGATGGAGGCTCTAAAGTTGATGGGTACATTGTTAGCTTCAGAGAAGATGAACAACCAGCAGATCACTGGACGGAATATTCAATTGTTAAGGATCTCTCCATTGTTGTAGCTGGTCTGAAAGAGGGAAAGAAATACAAGTTTAGAGTGGCAGCTAGAAATGCTGTAGGAGCAAGCTTGCCAAGAGAGACTGAAGGAGTATTTGAAATTAAAGAACAACTCAGTAAGTAGCAATTTAAATACTACCTATGTTGTAATAATCTGCTTTAATAATGAAATGTGCAAAAGAACTCTAGTTCTTTGAGTGAATCCCAGAAAGACATATGTTTCATGAGGGATTATGGTTAACTGAACTGAATATTTTGACAGGTCAAAAGGATAAGAGTTGAACACTAATTTAGAATTATTAAAGAATTTTGCAGGTATGGTTTCCGCTGAAAATAGATGATAGGAACTAAGCAGAAATAATAAATACCTCAAATGAACTTAAAATAATGAGAAAAAGAGTCAGAGTGGTATTTCTACGGATAAATGGGGTCAAAAGTGGGAACTGTTTTGAGATAAAAGAAGTTGTTTATATTGTAAAGTTGTTTGCAACTGTAAAGTGAAAAGCAAGGAGGACAGGTTAGCCTAATTAAGGTAGTAGGGTCCCTGAGACACAGGAAGACATAGGGTTAGACAGATGAGAAGAACTTTCTTCATTTGTTACACAGAAAGAGGAAGGGAAGTACAGGAGAAAGAGAGAATGAAAACTAGTCAATAGCAGGAAGAAAAGTACTCCAAACATACTGCCAGGTTTCTTTTGGAAGAAATTGGAAAGATTTTGTGCAAAAGAAGTTGAATAAGAGGTTCTGCTTGAAGAATAATTTGAGAGTATAGAAAGATTGACTATGGGAATTGGTTTTGTTCAGAAAGAACTTCAGTCTTTCTTTTCCCCTCCTTCATGTTTGTCTTGTAGAAAGTCAGCAGTGAGTTAGCAACAAAATTCCAGTTATAAAGAGGAATTATGTGTCATGCATTAATGGTGCACAAACATGAGAAGCATGTGAGAAGGCAATTCAAATTCAAAATTATTATCTTATGAACTGTACAAGAATGTAAAAGACTGGAATAGATATTGTCCACTGTAGAATTTCTAGTTGTACATATGCAGAACCCAAATTAAAAATTATGAAGTCATTCCTACTGATGATTCACTTCAGAGAGAAACAGAGAACTTTCACATGAAAATATAAGAAAAAATAAATTAATATGTCACAGAAGTTGAATTTACATGCCTGTGTGTGATTTTTTTTTTTTTTCCAGTCCCACCTAAGATTCTGATGCCCGATCACATTCACATTAAAGCTGGAAAGAAACTGAGAATTGAAGCTCACGTGTATGGGAAGCCTCAGCCAGTCTGTAAATGGTTAAAAGGAGATCAGGATGTAATTACATCCAGTCGCCTTGCTGTGCATAAAGCAGAAAAGTCATCTGTTCTTATCATTAAGGATGTGACTAGAAAAGATTCTGATTTTTACACTCTTACTGCAGAAAATAGTTCTGGTACTGATAATCAGAAAATCAGAGTAATAGTCATGGGTATGTTCCATTTGATTATTTTTAAACTCAGCTTTATACAAAACTAGTTTTAGTGTTTTCCAATGGTCGCCATTTTCCTTCATCCCTTTTTTTTTAATATACCTTTTTTGTGCAGATAAACCAGGTCCACCAGAGCCTCCATTTGATATTTCTGACATAGATGCTGATGCTTGCACTCTTGCATGGCATATACCTCTCGAAGATGGTGGCAGTAACATTACAAACTATGTAGTTGAGAAATGTGATGTAAGTCGAGGAGACTGGGTAACAGCTTTAGCTTCTGTCACAAAGACAAGCTGCAGAATTGGAAAACTGATTCCTGGAGAAGAATATATGTTCCGTGTTCGTGCTGAAAATCGCTTTGGGATTTCTGAGCCGCTCACTTCTGGCAAGATGATTGCAAGGTTCCCATTTGGTATGTCACTTTTTGATAGCAGCATTTCTCTTTTTAATCCTTCTAGTAAGAAAGCATGTGATTGATATCCACCTTTGTATTTCTTTCTAGATGTTCCTAGTGAACCAAAGAATGCACGTATTACCAAGGTCAATAAGGACTGCATTTTTGTTGCCTGGGATAAACCTGATAGTGATGGAGGCAGTCCTATCACTGGTTATCTCATTGAGCGCAAAGAAAGGAACAGTTTACTGTGGGTGAAAGCTAATGACACAGCTGTGCGCTCCACAGAATACCCTTGCGTGGGGCTCATTGAAGGGCTTGAGTATACTTTCAGGATTTATGCACTGAACAGAGCTGGAGCAAGTAAACCTAGTAAACCAACTGAGTTTGTCACAGCAAGAACACCAGTTGGTAAGCCAAACGTACCAATAATTTACAACAGTCAACTGATTTTATGATCGTTTTCAATATATCCACAACTCTTCATGATCTTTAATTTGCGCTTATATTTATATTTTCATGTTTACCGTAACTGCACTCTGAGTGCACTGTGTGGGTGTGCTGTAAGTAGGATCCAGCACTATTAAAGCCATGTTTTAATATGTTCTTTTTTCTTTTTTTTNNNTTTGTGGGGGGAGGGGTGGAAACTGACTATAACATGATCTTATTTTTCCTTAGATCCCCCTGGAAAACCTGAAGTTATTGATGTCACTAAGAGTACTGTATCACTGGTATGGACAAGACCAAAGCATGATGGTGGTAGCAAACTTATTGGCTACTTTGTTGAAGCATGCAAATTACCTGGTGATAAATGGGTTCGGTGCAATACAACTCCACATCAAATACCCCTAGAAGAGTACACTGTTACTGATTTGGAAGAAAATGCTCAATATCAATTTAGAGCAATTGCCAAGACAGCAGTTAACATTAGCCGACCTTCAGAACCTTCTGATCCAGTGACCATTCATCCAGAAAATGGTAAGAAATAGAAAAGCATTTAAGAACTCTGATAACAGTTGGTGCACATTGAACTAACACTCATGTGAAGAATGAGATCTTTATCTCTTACTAGATTGATCAGTTCTTGGGTTCTCTCCTTTTAGTTCCCCCCAGAATAGAGTTGGATCTGTCTATGCAATCACAGCTTACAGTAAAAGCTGGAACTAATGTACGTCTGGAGGCAAATGTCTATGGCAAGCCGATGCCAACAATCAGCTGGAAGAAAGAAGGAGAAGTTTTAAAGCCATCTGAAGGTATTAAGATCACCACTAAGAGAAATCTTGCTACAGTTGAGCTGTTCAGTGTTAACAGAAAACAAACAGGAGACTATACTATTACTGCTGAAAATGCAAGTGGATCAAAGTCAGCAACCATTAAGCTTAAAGTACTTGGTAAGCTAAAGACCATCTGTTAACAAATACATTTATAGTTAAATGATATGGGAAGAGATAGAGCTATAACAATGCACTGTTAATTTTTCTAGATAAACCTGGTCCACCAGCCTCTGTTAAAATCAAACACATGTATGCAGATCGTGCAATGTTTTCTTGGGAGCCTCCTCTGGAAGATGGAGGTTCTGAAATTACTAACTACATTGTAGACAAGCGTGAAACCAGCAGACCAAACTGGGCCCAAGTCAGTGCTAATGTACCCATTACAAGCTGTACAGTGGAGAAACTAATAGAAGGACATGAGTATCAGTTCCGCATATGTGCTGAAAACAAATATGGTGTTGGAGATCCTATCTTGACTGAACCGGCAGTTGCAAAGAATCCATATGGTAAGTGCTTTATGGGATAGTTTCATTAGCAACTTTTTTTGTATCCACTTATGAATGTGAATGTAACTTTCAAATAAATCTTCACAGATGTACCTGGACCATGTGATCCACCAGTAATTAGCAATGTAACAAAAGACTTTATGACTGTTAGCTGGAAGCCACCAGCTAGTGATGGTGGATCCCCAATAACTGGTTATATACTTGAGAAGCGTGAAACTAAGGCTCTTAACTGGATGAAGGTAAACAGAAAGCCTGTTATTGAAAGAACTGTTAAGGCTACTGGACTCCAAGAAGGAACGGAATATGAGTTCCGGGTGATAGCACTGAATAAAGCTGGACCTGGCAAGCCTAGTGCACCATCTAAAGCAGTGTACGCTCGTGATCCTCAATGTAAGCTAAAAGTCTCAGATGTTTTGCATGTTTATTTCCAAACACTTTTATACAGCATTTGATACAATAACTTCGTTATTTTAATTTTCAGATCCTCCTGGCCCACCTGCTTTCCCAAAAGTTGTTGATACTACTCGCAATTCAATAAGCCTGTCATGGAGCAAACCAGCCTATGATGGAGGAAGCCCTATTATTGGTTATCTAGTGGAATCAAAGAGAGCTGACACAGACAACTGGGTCAGGTGCAATCTACCCAAGAACTTACAGGCTACACAGTTTGTGGTAACAGGACTGATGGAAGATACAGAGTACCAGTTCCGTGTTTATGCTGTCAATAAGATTGGATACAGTGATCCAAGTGATGTTCCTGATAAACACACTGCCAAAGACATTTTAAGTATGTTCACTGAAAACAAATTCCCTTGTTAACTTTTGCTTTAATTCGTGGGATGGGTTCCAAAGACAAGGTTTGTCACAGATGACAGAAGTAGATTAATTTAGAATGTGTAATTTTTCAGAAAATATAGGGTAGAAGTGGCCAGTTTGGAAGAGAATAGGGCAATTAGGAACTGACTAGAATCAGACTGGTGTCTGCTTTTTTCATTTGTATGATAGATACTCTGCTGTTTCTGATTTTTTTTTGATTTTTTTTGTGTAATTGTTCTTTCTCTAATCCTAAAATTAGACTTTTCTGATCTCTCTTCTAGTCTTAAAACTTCCAGCCTTCTTCATGTCTCCTAAATAATTTGAAGCCAAGATGACTATTCTAATCATCTATGTAGCACACTATTTAATTGTATGGCACTTACTCCTTAAGAGTCATGATGGCTTCTGTATGCATTTTGCTGCATGTACAGCAGTGTTGCTTAACAGAACTGTCTTGATCCAAGATAAACAGTACAGTACAGGAGGATTTGAAATTCCTTTGAATTTCAGAGGAACTAGGAGACATATTCATATGATAAGTAATGTAAATGGTGGAAGAGACAGAAGAAAAAAAAAAAAAAGTGAAAAAAATGCCAAGGTCTTGAAATAGGAGCCAGGACACTCATTCATTAACATCATCACAGGCATGACAAATCGGTTAATCAAGTGAAATGCCAGTAAAGAAGGACTTTTTGTCACAGTTATTTTAATGATAGTCTTAAAGATGATGTTGTCATCACATGTTTTTTTTTTGTTAAACACACAGTTCCTCCTGAAGGAGAACTTGATGCAGAACTAAGGAAAGTCCTTGTGTTGCGTGCTGGAGTCACAATGAGACTTTATGTACCAGTAAGAGGACGTCCGCCTCCAAAGATTATGTGGTCTAAAGTGGGTGCCAACCTAAGAGATAGACAAGGATTAGACATCAAGTCAACTGATTTTGATACCTTCCTGCGTTGTGAAAATGTAAACAAATATGATGCTGGAAAATACGTCCTCAGTCTTGAGAACAGCTGTGGCAAAAAGGAATACACCATTGTTGTAAAAGTACTTGGTAAGTGTCAGGGTTTTCCCTATTATAATATATTTATTAACTTCTTAACTGGTAGATTTTTTAAATCTTGTTTACTAAATGAAATATGGGATTGTTGTGTTTATCTAGATACTCCAGGCCCTCCAATTAACCTGATTGTAAAAGAAGCATCTAAGGATTCTGCCTTTATTACGTGGGAACCTCCACTAATAGATGGTGGCAGTCCAATCACAAATTACGTCGTTGAAAAACGTGATGCAGAAAGAAAGTCATGGTCCACAGTAACAACAGAATGTCCAAAGACAAGCTTCAGGATAACCAACTTAGAAGAAGGCAAATCTTACTTCTTCAGGGTTTTTGCTGAAAATGAATATGGTATTGGTGACCCCTGTGAAACTCGTGATGCAGTTAAAGCTTCTGGTAAGAAAAAAAATTAATCCTTTTTTAGTATTTTGGTATTCAAATAATTCTATTTTTAGCTTTAGTGAATGGACACTTAATGTGCTTTTCTTCCTTATAGAAACACCTGGGCCTGTTGTGGATCTAAAAGCTTCTGCTGTAACAAAATCATCGTGCAATTTAGTATGGAAAAAACCCATCAGTGATGGTGGGAGCCGTATTTTTGCATATATTGTCGAGGTCCTGATTGGTGAAGATAAATGGCAAGAAGTCATGCGGGCAAAGAACCTCCATTTCTCAATGAGAGACCTAAAAGAAGGACAAGAATATACTTTCAGAGTGAGAGCTCAAAATGATGCTGGATATGGAACTCCAACAGAGCTCACAATTGTGGCAAGAGATGATGTTGGTAAGAAGCAATATAAGTTTATTAATTCCATGTTTCACTTCCAAATTGCATTTAATTTATGCATTCTATCATTACTATGCATACATATTAATCAGATTCCTTTAAAACGGCATCTTAATCTTATCACAGAGTTTATGAATAGTTAAATGATCAGGTTTGTGTGTGTTTGGGTTTTTTTTACAGTGGCACCTGATCTTGATTTAAGAGATCTACCTGATTTGCACTATATAGCTAAAGAGGGTAGCAATTTCCGTCTTAAAATCCCCATTAAAGGCAAGCCTGTCCCAACTGTAACTTGGAAAAAAGATGAAGACCAGGCACTTACTGAGAGTGGAAGAGTTGCTTTTGAATCTACAGCAGTTAACACCACACTTGTAGTACATGACTGCCAGAAAGCTGATGCTGGAAAATACACAATAACTCTGAAGAATGTTGTTGGCAGCAAGGAAGGCACCATTTTTATGAAAGTTGTTGGCAAACCTGGCATACCAACAGGTCCAGTGAAATTTGAAGAAGTCACAGCCGATGCCATAACCTTAAAGTGGGGCCCTCCGAAAGATGATGGTGGTTCAGAAATCACTAACTATGTCCTAGAAAAGAGAGATAATGTAAACAATAAGTGGGTGACTTGTGCCTCTGCAGTCCAGAAAACCACATTTAGAGTTACAAGACTTCATGAAGGAAATGAATATACATTCAGGATCAGAGCTGAAAATAAATATGGAGTAGGTGAAGGTCTGAAATCAGAGCCTGTCATTGCAAAACATCCATTCGGTAAGTAACTATTATAATTTTTTTAATTGAAAACAATGTCTTATTATTGATGTTTATTTTTAATGTTACTCCAATTTTTTTGTATTGTTTAGATGTGCCAGATGCTCCTCCACCTCCGAACATTGTTGATGTTCGGCATGAATCTGTAGCTTTAACTTGGACTGATCCCAGAAGAACTGGAGGCTCACCAATCACAGGTATGTCTCAAAAGCCTCCTTCGTATTCCAGTTCTTAACAGTTCTTTCTGTGAAAGGGTAAGGTAAAACCGTAAGATGGGTATGCTTTAAACTGAATGATTGATTTTACTGTGTTTCTTCCCACTCTATGATGATTTTTTTTTTTTTCAATTTAGCTTAATTTTGTGAAAAGACTGAGAAACAGTATTTTTGCACAGAGCCAAAACATCTAAAGAAAGAAAAACAAACTCACCTATAAGTTACATGACTTGAGTCTAGAAAATTAGCAATTTGCATTTACAAACATCTCATTGCTGTAATCACATATGTCTGTAATGCGTGTCCACATCTATCTGGTTTTCAGTGTTCCTCTTCCACAATGCCTGTGTGGCATGCTGTGCAGGCAGCATGATGTTTCACAATGCTATAAGAAATGAAGATTCCTAGAAAACTCCTCATATTTTCATCTCACCATTTGTCTTCTAGGTTACCACATTGAGGTCAAAGAAAGAAATAGTCTTCTATGGAAGAGAGCAAATAAAACACCAATAAGAATGAAAGAGTTCAGAGTGACAGGGCTAACTGAAGGTCTGGAATATGAATTCAGAGTAATGGCAATCAATATGGCTGGAGTAGGTAAACCAAGTCTGCCATCTGAACCAGTTGTGGCACTTGATCCTATAGGTAAGTCATCAGTAGAATAAAAAGGAAAATTCTGAAATTTGGAATAACTTTGTTTGACCATTATTTATTATTTTTTTATTCTAGATCCCCCAGGGAAACCTGAAGTTATCAATGTAACTAGGAGCTCAGTAACACTCATTTGGACAGAACCGAAATATGATGGTGGACATAAATTAACCGGCTATATTGTTGAAAAGCGTGATTTACCCTCAAAGACTTGGACAAAAGCTAATCATGTGAATGTTACAGATTGTGCATTTACTGTAACTGACCTCATTGAAGGTTCCAAATATGAGTTCAGAATCAGAGCAAAGAACACTGCTGGAGCTATCAGTCCTCCATCTGAATCCACAGGAACCATAATATGCAAGGATGAGTATGGTATGTAGATGTCACTAAAAATGTAGAATCATATTTGAATAATTAATACCAATTTTTTTTTTTTTCCTTGTGTTCTTGTTATAACAACCAGGGGGTTTTGTTTGTTTTGACAGAGGCACCAACCATTGTTATTGATCCTACTTTGAAGGAAGGTTTAACAGTAAAAGCAGGAGACACGATTACGGTGTCTGCTATTAGTATCCGTGGCAAACCACCTCCAACTTCAGCATGGTCAAAAGCTGGAAAAGATTTTAGACCTTCAGAGCTTGTGCACATTGAAACCACACCAACTTCTTCTACTCTGACTTTAAAATACGCATCCAGAAAAGATACTGGAGAATACACAATCACTGCAACCAATCCTTTTGGCACTAAGCAGGAAAGCATACATGTGAAAGTTTTAGATGTTCCAGGACCTCCAGGACCTATTGAGATCAGCAATGTTTCAGCAGAAAAAGCAACTCTTACATGGACACCTCCTGCAGAAGATGGTGGATCACCAGTCAAATCATATGTTCTTGAAAAGAGAGAAACTAGCCGACTGCTCTGGACATTGGTTGCTGAAAACATTGAAAGCTGTAGACATGTTGTTAGCAAGCTCATTCAAGGAAATGAATATGTTTTCCGTGTCTCAGCAGTAAATCAGTATGGCAAGGGTGAATCAGTACAATCAGAACCAGTCAAAATGGTGGATAGATTTGGTATGTAGAACAAGATAAGAGGTTCCAGTATGATTTTATTAATCTCTGAAGACTTGATTTTTATTTTAACTGTACTTTTTTCTGTCTTAACAGGTCCTCCAGGCCCTCCTGGAAAGCCAGAAGCAACAAATGTGACTAAAAATACTGTCACAGTTACCTGGAAAAGGCCAGTAGATGATGGTGGAAGTGAAATCACAGGTTACTATGTGGAGCGAAGAGAAAAGAAAGGTTTAAGATGGGTCAGAGCAACAAAGAAACCAGTTTCAGATCTTAGATGCAAAGTAACTGGTCTCCTGGAAGGAAATGAATATGAGTTCCGTGTCAGTGCAGAAAATAGAGCAGGAGTTGGACCACCAAGTGATGCTTCAAAACCAGTCATGTGCAAGGATGTTGCATGTTAGTATCATGCCTTTGGTTTTCTGGGAGTGGGTGGGTTGGGCCAGGAGCACTTTCAGACAGTGTAAGAGTGACTTACTCTGTAATGTTTTATCTTTTCCTCACTTGCCAGACCCACCAGGTCCACCTGCAAATCCAAGAGTGACTGACACTACAAAGACAAGTGCATCTTTAGCCTGGAGCAAGCCTCACTATGATGGTGGTCTTGAAATCACTGGCTATACAGTAGAACATCAAAAGGAAGGCGAAGAAGAATGGGTAAAAGACACAACAGGGACTGCTTTAAGAATCACTCAGTTTGTTGTTGCTCATCTGCAGACAGGAGCCAAATACAATTTCAGAATCTTTGCCATGAATGCTGCAGGTGTTGGTGAACCAGCAATAATTCCAAGTGTGGAAATCAAAGACCGGGAAGAGATTCCTGACTTTGAATTAGATGCTGAACTAAGAAGAACACTTGTTGTTAGAGCTGGATTAACTATTCGGATTTTTGTGCCAATTAAAGGACGTCCAACTCCAGAAGTTACATGGACAAAAGATGATGTTTCACTCAAAGGACGGGCCAGTATTGAAAATACAGACTCTTTTACTCTCTTGATTGTCACAGAGTGCACCAGATATGACGCAGGAAAATATGTAATGACTCTTGAAAATGCTGCTGGTAAGAAGACTGGCTTTGTAAATGTAAAAGTCTTGGATACACCAGGCCCCCCATTAAACCTTAAGCCTAGAGAAATAACCAAAGACAGCATCACCCTCCAATGGGATATGCCTCTGATAGATGGTGGTTCGCGTATAACAAACTATATTGTTGAGAAACGTGAATCAACTCGGAAAGCATATTCAACAGTCACAACTAACTGCCAGAAGTGTTCCTTCAAGATACCTAATTTGGCTGAAGGTTGTGAATATTATTTCAGAGTGCTGGCTGAAAATGAATATGGTATTGGTGAACCAGCTGAAACTACAGAACCAGTGAGAGCTTCTGAGGCACCATCTCCACCTGAAAGCCTCAATATTATGGATGTAACACGGAACTCAGTTAGTCTGGCTTGGCCAAAACCAGAACATGATGGTGGCAGCAAGATTACTGGGTATGTAATCGAAGCACAGAGAAAAGGAACCAACCAGTGGGCACACATCACCACTGTGAAAACTCTGGACTGTGTAGTGAAGAACCTAACTGAAAATGAAGAGTATACTTTCCAGGTTATGGCAGTTAACAGTGCTGGAAGAAGTGCCCCAAGAGAAAGCAGACCAGTTATTATCAAGGAGCAAACGATGTTACCAGAGTTTGATCTCCGTAGTATCTACCAGAAAACAGTCATTGCCAAAGCTGGTGACAATATCAAGATTGAAATCCCTGTGCTTGGTCGTCCAAGGCCTACTGTGACTTGGAAGAAAGAAGACCACATACTTAAGCAAACACAAAGGGTAAATTATGAAAATACTGCAACTGCAACCATACTAAGCATCAATGAATGTAACAGAAGTGATAGTGGTCAATACCCACTGTCAGCTAAAAATATTGTTGGAGAAGTTAGTGAAGTAATCACAGTTCAGGTTCATGACATACCTGGACCTCCTACTGGACCAATCAAATTTGATGAAATTTCATCTGACTTTCTAACATTCTCATGGGATCCTCCTGTGAATGATGGTGGTGTACCAATAAGTAACTATGTTGTAGAAATGCGTCAAACTGACAGTACCACATGGACTGAATTGGCAACCACAGTGATACGTACTACATTTAAAGCCACTCGTCTTACTACTGGAGTCGAGTATCAGTTCCGTGTTAAAGCTCAAAACAGATATGGAATTGGTCCAGCCATTACGTCAGAGTCTGTAGTTGCAAACTACCCATTTAAGGTACCTGGACCTCCTGGCACTCCTCAGGTGATTGCAGTCACCAAAGAAACCATGACCATTAGCTGGAATGAGCCAGTAACTGATGGTGGAAGCCCAATTCTGGGTTATCATATTGAAAGAAAAGAACGTAATAGCATTCTTTGGCAGACTGTAAGTAAAATGCTGGTATCGGGCAATATCTTTAAATCAACTGGACTTACTGACGGCATTGGATATGAATTCCGTGTTATAGCAGAAAATCTGGCTGGGAAGAGTAAGCCAAGCAAGCCATCTGAGCCTGTATTTGCCCTAGACCCAATAGATCCACCTGGTAAGCCAATACCTCTGAACATTACAAGGCATGCAGTTACACTGAAGTGGACTAAACCAGAATATAATGGAGGTTTTAAGATAACTGGCTACACCGTTGAAAAAAGAGACCTTCCTAATGGCCGTTGGCTGAAGGCTAATTTCAGCAATATACTAGAGACTGAATTCACTGTAAGTGGTTTGACAGAAGATGCTGCCTATGAGTTCCGTGTGATTGCTAGAAATGCTGGAGGGGCTGTTAGTCAGCCCTCTGAGCCATCAGATGCCATAACTTGTAGAGATGACATTGAAGCACCAAGGATAAGGGTGGATGCTAAATACAAAGACACCTTAGTGCTGAAAGCAGGTGAAGTTTTCAGACTTGAGGCTGATGTTTCAGGTCGCCCTCCACCAACTATTGTATGGACAAAAGCAGAAAAAGAACTTGAAGACACAGCAAAATTAGAAATAAAAATTGCAGATTTCTCTACTGTTCTTACCAATAAAGATTCTTCAAGAAGAGATGGCGGTGCTTATACACTTACTGCAACAAATCCTGGTGGCTTTGCCAAGCATATCTTCAATGTTAAAGTTCTTGATAGACCTGGTCCCCCAGAAGGGCCTTTGACTGTGTCTGAAGTCACTGCAGAAAAATGCGTGCTGTCATGGCTGCCTCCGCTGGATGATGGAGGAGCAAAGATTGACCATTATGTGGTTGAAAAACGTGAAACCAGTAGATTGGCATGGACAGCTGTATCCACTGAAGTTCCATTAACTAAGCTGAAGGTTACTAAGCTGTTGAAGGGTAATGAGTATGTATTCCGTGTTATGGCCGTTAACAAATATGGAGTTGGTGAACCTCTGGAATCAGAGCCCATTCTTGCAGTAAATCCATATGTGCCACCTGATCCACCTAAAACGCCTGAAGTTACAGCAGTGACAAAAGATTCTATGGTTGTCTGTTGGGGACATCCGGATTCTGATGGTGGAAGCCCAATAACTAACTATATTGTGGAACGCCGAGATAGGGCTGGTCTACGGTGGGTGAAATGTAACAAACGGGCTGTTACTGATTTACGCTACAAAGTCTCTGGACTTACAGAAGGCCATGAATATGAATATAGAGTCATGGCAGAAAATGCTGCTGGAGTCAGTGAGCCAAGCCCAACCAGTCCATTCTATAAAGCTTGTGATACTGTATTTAAGCCTGGTCCCCCAGGTAATCCTCGTGTTTTGGACAGCAGCAAGTCCTCAATCACAATCGCATGGAACAAACCAATATATGATGGTGGTTCAGAGATCACGGGCTACATGGTTGAGATCTCACTACCTGAAGAGGATGAGTGGAAGATTGTAACTCCACCACTAGGTCTAAAAGCTACTTCTTTTACCATCACTGACCTGAAAGAAAATCAAGAGTATAAGATAAGGATATATGCTATGAACTCTGAAGGTCTTGGAGAACCTGCTCTTGTTCCTGGGACTCCAAAAGCTGAAGAAAGAATGTTACCTCCAGAGATTGAACTTGATGCAGAACTACGTAAAGTTGTCACTATTAGAGCCTGCTGTACTCTAAGGCTCTTTGTCCCAATTAAAGGAAGACCAGCACCTGAGGTAAAATGGACAAGAGAACATGGGGAATCTTTGGATAGAGCAAGCATTGAATCGACAAGCTCTTATACTCTACTTATTGTTGAAAATGTAAATAGATTTGATAGTGGCAAATACATACTGACAATTGAAAACAGTTCAGGCAGTAAGACAGCATTTGTCAATGTCAGAGTTCTTGATACCCCAGGGGCACCTCAAGATTTGAAAATAAAAGAAGTTACAAAATCATCAGTTACACTCACATGGGAGCCTCCTCTCATAGATGGTGGGTCTAAAATAAAAAATTACATCATTGAAAAGCGTGAATCAACAAGAAAAGCTTATTCAACTGTTAACGCAAATTGCCACAAGACCAGCTGGAAAGTCGATTCACTGCAAGAAGGCTGCAACTACTACTTCAGAGTCCTAGCTGAAAATGAGTATGGAATAGGCCTTCCAGTTGAAACTTCAGAATCCATAAAAGTATCAGAAAGACCACTTCCACCAGGGAAAATAACTTTGGTGGATGTGACAAGAAATAGCGTATCCTTATCTTGGGAAAAACCTGAGCACGATGGTGGTAGCAGAATTCTGGGCTACATTGTAGAAATGCAAAGCAAAGGCAGTGAAAAGTGGTCAACTTGTGCTACAGTAAAAGTAACTGAAGCCACTGTCACAGGATTAATCCAAGGTGAAGAATACACCTTCCGTGTTTCAGCTCAGAATGAGAAAGGTATCAGTGATCCTCGACAGCTGGGCATACCAGTTGTTGCAAAAGATCTTGTGATTCCACCAGCTTTCAAACTCCTGTTTACCACTTTCAGTGTTCTAGCAGGAGAGGACTTAAAGGTTGATGTTCCTTTTGTTGGTCGACCCAAACCAGCAGTATCTTGGCATAAGGATAATGTGGCATTGAAGCAGACTACAAGAGTAAATGCAGAAAGTTCAGAAAATAACACAGTGTTAACAATAAAAGAAGCATGTAAAGAAGATGTGGGGTCATATTTAGTTCAACTTACAAATTCTGCAGGTGAAGCAACTGAGACCCTAAATATTGTTGTCCTTGACAAACCAGGACCTCCAACTGGACCAGTAAAAGTAGATGAAGTAACAGCAGATACTATTACAATTTCCTGGGAACCACCCAAGTATGATGGTGGTAGCTCTATCAATAATTACATTGTAGAAAAAAGAGACACTTCCACCACCACTTGGCAGATTGTGTCAGCTACTGTTGCAAGAACAACTATAAAGGCATGTCGACTAAAGACTGGTTGTGAATATCAGTTCAGAATCGCAGCTGAGAACAGATATGGAAAAAGTACCTATCTCACTTCAGAGTCAGTCGTAGCCCAATACCCATTTAAAGTTCCTGGTCCACCTGGAACACCTTTTGTAACAAATGTCTCAAAAGACAGCATGGTGGTACAATGGAACGAACCAGTCAATGATGGTGGTAGCAAGATCATTGGATATCACTTGGAACGTAAAGAAAGAAACAGCATTTTGTGGGCTAAACTGAATAAGACACCTATTCCAGATACTAAATTTAAGACAACTGGCCTTGAGGAAGGTCTTGAATATGAGTTTAGAGTTTATGCAGAAAACATAGTGGGCATTGGAAAAGCAAGTAAAGCATCTGAATGTTATACTGCACATGACCCATGTGACCCTCCAGGTCGTCCAGAACCTATAATTGTCACAAGAAGCTCAGTAACACTTCAGTGGAAAAAACCTGTATATGACGGTGGTAGTAAGATCACAGGCTATATTGTTGAAAAGAAGGAGCTACCTGATGGTCGTTGGATGAAAGCAAGCTTCACAAATGTTATTGACACCCAATTTGAAGTAACTGGTCTAGTTGAAAACCAGAGATATGAGTTCCGTGTTATAGCACGAAATGCTGCAGGTATTTTCAGTGAACCATCTGAGAGTTCAGGGGCAATTACAGCAAGAGATGAAGTAGAGCCACCTCGTATAAGTATGGATCCAAAATACAGAGACACTATTGTAGTGCATGCTGGTGAGTCATTCAGGCTTGATGCTGATGTTCATGGCAAACCAATACCTTCCACTCAGTGGTTAAAAGGTGATCGTGAGCTAACAAACACTGCTCGTATGGAAATAAAAAGTACTGATTTTGCTACAAGCCTGAGTGTGAAGGAAGCCATTAGAGTTGACAGTGGTCAGTACGTTCTGCTGGCAAAGAATGTTGCAGGTGAAAAGAAAGTTCCTGTTAATGTAAAAGTTCTTGATAGACCTGGACCACCAGAAGGACCTGCTGAGATTACAGGCATTACCGCTGAAAAATGTATGCTGTCATGGAAACCTCCACTACAAGATGGTGGTAGCGATATTTCACACTACATTGTAGAAAAAAGGGAAACCAGTCGCTTGGTGTGGACAGTTGTTGATTCAAATGTGCAAACCCTAAATTGCAAGGTAACAAAACTTTTAGAAGGAAATGAATACGTTTTCCGCATCATGGCAGTAAATAAGTATGGCATTGGTGAACCTCTTGAGTCTGACCCAATACTCGCAAAGAACCCATTTGTAGTGCCACTTGCACCAAAGGCACCAGAAGTGACAGCCATTACCAAGGATTCTATGATAGTTGTTTGGGAAAGGCCAGCCTCAGATGGCGGTAGTGAAATCCTAGGCTACATTCTTGAAAAACGAGACAAGGAAGGTATTCGCTGGACAAGATGTAACAAACGCCTGATAAGTGAACTGCGATACAGAGTGACTGGACTTATAGAAAATCATGATTATGAGTACAGAGTTTCAGCTGAAAATGCTGCTGGTGTAAGTGAACCAAGCCCACCTTCCACTTACTATAAAGCGTGTGATCCTATTTACAAGCCAGGTCCACCCAATAATCCTAAAGTTGTGGATGTTACAAGATCTTCAGTTTTCCTTTCTTGGGGTAAACCAATCTATGATGGTGGCTCTGAAATTCAGGGTTACATTGTGGAAAAATGTGATGTCAGTGATGGTGAATGGGCAATCTGTACCCCTCCAACTGGAATTAAGAATACTCACATGGAAGTAGAAAAATTAGTAGAAAAACATGAATATAAATTCCGCATATGTGCAGTTAATGAAGCAGGAGTTGGAGAGCATGCAGATGTTCCTGGTTCTGTTATTGTGGAAGAAAAGATGGAGGCACCAGACCTTGACCTTGAAATGGAATTAAGGAAGATTGTAAATGTGAGAGCAGGAGGTTCCTTAAGACTGTTTGTTCCCATCAGAGGTCGTCCAACACCTGAAATAAAATGGGGCAAAATGGATGGTGAGATCAGAGAGGCAGCTATTATTGAAAACACTAGCAGCTTTACTTCCCTTGTTCTAGACAATGTTAACAGATTTGATACTGGAAAGTATACTCTGACTTTAGAAAACAGCAGTGGAACAAAGTCTGCCTTTGTCAGTGTAAGAGTACTGGATACCCCAAGCGCACCTGTCAATTTAAAAATCAAAGAGATAACTAAAGATTCTGTTTCACTTTCATGGGAGCCTCCTCTCTTGGATGGTGGAGCAAAAATAAAGAATTACATTATTGAAAAGCGTGAAGCAACAAGAAAGGCATATGCAGCTGTTGTAACAAACTGCCACAAGACTTCATGGAAAGTAGATCAACTTCAGGAAGGCTGTTATTACTTCTTTAGAATCTCTGCTGAGAATGAATATGGAATTGGCCTCCCTACAGAAACCAGTGACCCAATTAAAGTTGCTGAAGTTCCACAGCCTCCTGGGAAAATAACAGTGGATGATGTCACAAGAAATAGTGTCTCTCTAAGCTGGGCAAAACCTGAGCATGATGGTGGCAGCAAAATCATACAATACATTGTAGAAATGCAAGCAAAGGGTAGTGAGAAGTGGTCAGAATGTGCTCGTGTAAAAACACTCGAGGCAGTAATTACTAACCTAACACAAGGGGAAGAATATCTTTTTAGAGTAATGGCTGTAAATGAAAAGGGTAAGAGTGATCCTAGAGCACTTGCAGTTCCGATAGTTGCCAAAGACCTAGTGATTGAACCTGATGTAAGACCTGCTTTTCACAGTTATAGTATCCAAGTGGGACAAGATCTGAAAGTAGAAGTACCAACTGCAGGTCGACCTAAACCAACTGTTACCTGGATAAAAGACGGTCAGCCATTAAGGCAGACAACAAGAGTCAATGTTAGTGATTTGACTGACCTCACTATATTGAATATTAAAGAAACTACCAAAGAGGACAGTGGCACTTATGAAATCACTGTGGCTAATGTTGTTGGGCAAAAGTCTGCCTCTGTTGAAATTATAACTCTAGACAAACCTGACCCTCCATCAGGACCTGTGAAGTTTGATGAAATAAGTGCAGAAAGTATTACCCTATCATGGAATCCCCCAGCATATACAGGTGGATGTCAAATCACCAACTATGTTGTTCACAAGAGAGATACAACCACCACTGTATGGGAAACAGTTTCAGCCACTGTTGCAAGAACTACACTGAAGGTGACTAAACTGAAAACTGGTTCAGAATACCAGTTCAGAATATTTGCTGAGAACAGGTATGGGCAGAGCTTTGCATTGGAATCTTCACCAGTTGTAGCACAGTACCCCTACAAGGAACCAGGACCTCCTGGCACACCATCTGTGACAACAGTTACAAAAGACTCCATGGTTGTACAGTGGCATGAACCAATAAATGATGGTGGTAGTAGAGTGTTGGGCTACCATCTTGAGAGAAAGGAGAAAAACAGCATTTTGTGGACTAAAGTGAACAAGACTATTATTCAGGACACAAGTTTTAAGACAACTAACCTTGAAGAAGGAATCGAATATGAGTTTAGAGTTTCTGCAGAAAATATTGTTGGTATAGGCAAAACAAGTAAAGTTTCTGAATGCTACGTAGCTCGTGATCCATGTGATCCTCCAGGTCGCCCAGAAGCTATAATAATAAAAAGAAGCTCTATTACTCTTCAGTGGACCAAACCAGAATATGATGGTGGAAGTAAGATTACTGGTTATATTGTAGAGAAACGTGACTTACCTGATGGCCGCTGGATGAAAGCTAGCTTCACAAATATCCTTGAAACTCAGTTCACTGTAACAGGGCTTACTGAAGACCAAAGATATGAGTTTAGAGTAATTGCAAAGAATGCTGCAGGTGCAATAAGCAAACCTTCTGACAGTACAGGACCAATAACAGCAAGAGATGAAGTTGAACTTCCACGAATTTCAATGGATCCAAAGTACAAAGACACAATTGTTGTAAATGCTGGTGAAACATTCAGGCTTGAGGCTGATGTTCATGGAAAGCCACTTCCAACCATTAAGTGGTACAAAGGAGATAAAGAGCTTGAGGGAAATGCTAGATATGAAATAAAGAACACAGATTTCAGTACTTTAATAATTGTAAAAGATGCTATTAGAGTTGATGGTGGACAATACATTTTAGAGGCCTCTAATGTTGCAGGAACAAAGACGGTACCAGTAAACATAAAAGTCCTGGACAGGCCAGGACCTCCAGAGGGCCCAGTCCAAGTGACAGGAATTACTGCTGAAAAATGTTCATTGGCATGGGCTCCTCCTCTTCATGATGGAGGCAGTGATATTTCTCATTACATTGTAGAGAAGAGAGAAACTAGTCGCCTAGCATGGACTGTTGTTGCTTCAGAAGTTTTACCTACAATGCTGAAAGTAACAAAACTCTTGGAAGGAAATGAATATATTTTCCGTATTATGGCAGTTAACAAATACGGAGTTGGTGAGCCAGTAGAATCTGCGCCAGTAATGATGAAAAATCCATTTGTGGCTCCTGGACCACCAAAGGCCTTGGAAATTACCAACATCACGAAGGATTCTATGACTGTCTGCTGGACCCGACCAGACAGTGATGGAGGTAGTGAAATCATAGGTTACATTGTAGAAAAGAGAGACCGAGCAGGCATCAGATGGGTAAAATGCAATAAACGACGAATTACAGATTTGAGATTAAGAGTTACAGGATTAGCAGAGGATCATGAGTATGAATTCAGAGTTTCTGCTGAAAATGCTGCTGGAGTGGGTGAACCAAGTCAAGTTTCTCCTTACTTTAAAGCTTGTGACCCCATGTTCAAGCCTGGCCCACCTACAAATGCCCATGTTGTGGATACCACCAAAAGTTCAGTTACACTTGGTTGGAGTAAACCTATTTATGATGGTGGTTGTGAAATTCAGGGATACCTTGTAGAAATTTGTAAAGCAGATGAAGATGAATGGTCCCTTGTTACTCCACAGACAGGGGTACGTGCCACTCGATTTGAGATCAAAAAGCTTACTGAACATCAAGAATATAAACTACGAGTGTGTGCCCTCAACAAGATTGGTGTAGGAGAGGCTGCATCAGTTCCTGGTACTATTAAACCGGAGGACAAACTTGAAGCTCCAGAACTTGATATTGATTCAGAGCTAAGAAAAGGAGTTATTGTTAGAGCTGGTGGTTCTGCTAGGATTCACATACCATTCAGGGGACGACCAACACCTGACATCACATGGTCTCGAGAAGAAGGTGAATTCACAGAAAAAGTTCAGATTGATAAAGGCTTAAACTACACACAACTTTCAATTGACAACTGCGATAGAAATGATGCTGGAAAGTACATTCTTAAATTGGAAAACAGCAGTGGTTTAAAATCTGCATTTGTTACAGTAAAAGTCTTGGACACACCAGGACCACCACAAAACTTAGTGGTAAAGGATATAAAGAAGGATTCTGCTGTATTGTCTTGGGAACCACCCATTATTGATGGTGGTGGAAAGGTAAAGAACTATGTAATAGACAAGCGTGAGTCAACCAGGAAGGCATTTGCAAATGTATGTGCTAAGTGTGGCAAGACAAGTTTTACAGTTGAAAATCTCACAGAAGGAGCAATTTATTACTTCAGAGTTATGGCTGAAAATGAATTTGGAATTGGCGTTCCTGCTGAAACCACAGACGCTGTCAAAGCCTCAGAGCCACCTCTGCCTCCTGGAAAAGTAACACTAACCGATGTGACTCAGAGAAGTGCATCACTTATATGGGAAAAACCTGAACATGATGGAGGTAGCAGAATTTTGGGATACATTGTTGAAATGCTGCCTAAAGGAGCAGAAAAATGGAGTGTTGTTAGTGAGACCAAAACATGCAATGCAGTTGTGTCTGGCTTGAGTTCAGGACAGGAATATCAATTTCGTGTGACAGCCTACAATGAAAAAGGCAAAAGTGATCCCAGAGCACTTGGAATTCCTGTGATAGCTAAAGATTTGACAATTGAGCCAAGTTTCAAGATGATGTTTAATACATACAGTGTGCAGGCTGGAGAAGATCTGAAAGTAGAAATACCATTTATAGGTAGACCGAAACCTACTATTACTTGGGCAAAAGATGAGCAGCCACTGAAGCAGACAACCAGATTAAATATTCAAGATACATCAACATCAACTACCTTACATATTAAAGAAAGCAGCAAGGAAGACTTTGGTAAATATACAGTAACAGCAACAAACACAGCAGGTACAGCAACAGAGCATCTGAGCATAATTGTACTGGAAAAGCCTGGACCACCACGAGGACCTGTCCGCTTTGATGAAGTTAGCGCAGACTTTGTTGTTTTATCATGGGATCCACCTGATTATACTGGTGGCTGTCAGATAAGTAACTATATAGTAGAAAAGCGTGACACAAGCACTACCACGTGGAGCATTGTGTCAGCAACAGTTGCAAGAACAACTATCAAAGCAACAAAACTTAAAACAGGTTCTGAATACCAGTTCAGGATTTCTGCTGAAAATAGATATGGGAAGAGCTCTCCTTTGGATTCTAAATCAGTTGTTGTACAATACCCCTACAAGGTGCCTGGACCACCTGGAACCCCATTTGTAACAGCAGCTTCAAAGGATCATATGATCGTACAATGGCATGAACCAGTTAATGATGGAGGAAGCAAAGTTCTAGGTTACCATCTGGAACGTAAAGATAAGAACAGCATTCTTTGGATAAAACAGAACAAGTCACTCATTGCAGATACCAAATATAAAACAGATGGCCTTGAAGAAGGTCTTGAATATGAGTTCAGAGTTTCTGCTGAAAACATTGTTGGCATTGGCAAAGTCAGCAAAGTATCAGAATTATATGTTGCCCGAGATCCTTGTGACCCACCTGGCCGCCCAGAGGCCATTATTGTTACAAGGAATAATATCACACTGAAGTGGAAAAAGCCAGAATATGATGGTGGGAGCAAAATAACTGGATATATAGTAGAAAAGAAAGAACTACCAGAGGGTCGATGGATGAAAGCCAGTTTTACAAATGTGTTGGAAACAGAATTTACAGTAAGTGGTCTTGTTGAAGACCAGCGATATGAATTTAGAGTAATTGCAAGAAATGCAGCAGGTTGCTTGAGTGAACCATCTGAAAGTACAGGGCCCATTACTGCCAGAGATGAAATTGAAGCACCAGGGGCTTCACTGGATCCTAAATATAAAGATACCATTGTTGTTCATGCCGGAGAAACCTTTGTTCTTGAAGCTGATATCCGTGGCAAACCTATTCCTGACATTACATGGTCAAAAGATGGCAAAGACCTTGAACAGGCAACTGCAAGAATGGAAATTAAATCTACCATTCAGAAAACAAGTCTTACTGTCAAAGACTGTATAAGAGTAGATGGAGGTCAATATACTCTTAATCTCAAAAATGTTGGTGGCACAAAATCTATACCAATCACTGTAAAAGTGCTTGACAGGCCAGGACCTCCAGAAGGACCTTTGAAGGTTACAGGTGTCACTGCAGAAAAATGCTACTTGACATGGGCTCCACCTTTACATGATGGCGGTTCTAGTATCTCACATTATATCATAGAGAAGAGAGAGACAAGCAGGCTTTCATGGACACAGGTAGCAACAGATGTGCAGGCTCTTAGCCACAAAGTAACAAGACTCCTTGCTGGCAATGAGTACATTTTCCGTGTAATGGCAGTGAACAAATATGGAACTGGAGAACCCTTGGAATCTGAGCCAGTTGTGGCTCGTAATCCATACAAACCCCCTGGTCCTCCTTCAACACCTGAAGTTTCAGCAATCACAAAAGATTCTATGGTGGTAACGTGGGGTCGTCCAGAAGACAATGGGGGAGCTGAAATTGAAGGGTACATACTTGAAAAACGAGATAAAGATGGTATCCGATGGACCAAATGCAATAAGAAAAGGCTGATGGACTTGCGATTCAGAGTAACGGGTCTTACTGATGGGCATTTCTATGAATTTAGAGTTTCTGCAGAAAATGCTGCAGGGGTAGGGGAACCCAGTGAGCCATCCATTTTCTATCATGCTTGTGATGTATTATATCCACCAGGTCCACCAAGCAATCCAAAGGTTACAGACACTTCCAGGTCATCAGTTTCCCTTGCCTGGAGTAAGCCCATTTATGATGGTGGTGCTCCAGTTAAGGGATATCTAGTGGAAGTAAAAGAAGATGCTTCTGATGAATGGACTACCTGCACCCCACCATCAGGCCTACAAGCAAAACAGTTCACAGTAACAAAACTTAAAGAGAACCAGGAATATAACTTCCGCATCTGTGCCATCAACTCAGTAGGAGTAGGAGAACCTGCTACTATACCTAGTACAGTCATAGCAGCAGACAAAATTGAACCTCCTGAAATTGAGCTTGATGCAGATCTTAGAAAAGTAGTCACTGTACGTGCCAGTGCTACCTTACGCCTGTTTGTCACCATCAAAGGAAGACCAGAACCCGAAGTTAAATGGGAGAAAGCAGAAGGAACAATTAGTGAGCGAGCTCAGATTGAAGTCACCAGTTCCTATACAATGCTGGTCATTGACAATGTGAATAGATTTGATAGTGGTAGATACAATCTTACTTTAGAGAACAACAGTGGCAAAAAATCAGCTTTTGTTAATGTCAGAGTGCTTGATACCCCTAGTGCACCAATAAACCTGACAATCCGAGAAGTGAAGAAAGATTTTGTAACATTAGCCTGGGAACCACCACTTATTGATGGTGGAGCTAAAATTACCAACTATGTTATTGAAAAGCGAGAATCCACGAGAAAGGCATATGCCACAATTACAAGCAACTGCACTAAGAATTCCTTCAAAATTACTCAACTGCAAGAGGGTTGTAACTATTACTTCCGTGTTCTAGCTGTAAATGAATATGGGGCTGGCTTACCAGCAGAAACACCAGACCCAGTTAAAGTTTCTGAACCACCTTCTCCACCAGCAAAAGTTATTCTCATTGATGTGACTCGCAACTCTGCTTCAATTAAGTGGGAAAAGCCAGAGAGTGATGGTGGCAGTAAGATTACTGGTTATATAGTAGAAATGCAAACTAAAGGAAGTACAAAATGGAGTGCATGTACACAGGTGAAAACATTAGAAGCAACAATAACAGGCTTAAGTATGGGAGAAGAGTACAGTTTCAGAGTGATTGCTGTTAATGAAAAAGGAAAAAGTGATCCAAGAGAACTTGGTGTCCCAGTCATTGCAAAAGACATTGAAATTCAGCCATCTGCTGAGCTCCTTTTCAACACATTCACTGTGAAAGCTGGAGATGATCTTAAGATTGATGTGCCATTCAGAGGGCGACCTCTTCCAACAGTTAGCTGGAAGAAGGATGGGAATTCCTTAAAAGAAACAACCAGGGTAAATGTTCAGACATCAAAGACTTCAACTTCACTGTCCATCAAGGAAGCTTCAAATGAAGATGTGGGACATTATGAATTGCATCTTTCAAATACTGCGGGATCAACAACAGCTTCTTTAACTGTAGTTGTCCTTGACAGACCAGGACCACCAACTGATGTGCATATTGATGAAGTTAGTGCTGATAGTGCAACACTTTCTTGGAAACCTCCAACATATGATGGTGGGTGCCATATTAGCAACTACATTGTGGAGAAGCGAGAAACTACTACAACAACGTGGGATGTAGTATCTGCAGCAGTTGCAAGAACATCCATTAAAGTAGCTCGTCTCACCACTGGTTCTGAATATCAGTTTCGTGTTTGTGCAGAAAACCGCTATGGCAAAAGCACTTACACTAATTCTCCTTCTGTTGTGGCAGAGTATCCATTTAAGCCTCCAGGACCACCTGGAACTCCTCATGTGGTACACGCAACTAAAGCTTTCATGATTGTAACTTGGCAGGTACCAGTTAATGATGGAGGTAGCAGAGTACTGGGATATCACCTGGAGTGTAAAGAAAGAAGCAGCATTCTTTGGACAAAAGTTAACAAGAGCCTTATACCTGACACGCAAATGAAAGTTACAGGTCTCGATGAAGGACTGCTGTATGAATATCGTGTATATGCTGAAAACATTGCTGGAATAGGCAAATGCAGTAAATCATGTGAACCAGTTGCTGCAAGAGATCCGTGTGATCCTCCTGGTCAACCAGAAGTTACTAACATTACAAGAACATGCGTCTCACTGAAATGGACTAAACCAGAATACGATGGTGGAGCTAAAGTAACAGGATATGTTATTGAACGCAGAGAGATACCAGATGGACGTTGGCTAAAGTGCAATTTTACTAATGTGCAAGAAACATACTTTGACGTAGGTGGACTTACAGAAGACCAGCGATATGAATTCCGTGTAATTGCAAAGAATGCTGCTGGACTCTTCAGCCAGCCATCTGAATCAACTGGACCTGTGACTGTAAAAGATGATGTAGAAGCCCCAAGAATTATGGTGGATGCCAAATTCAGGGATGTTGTGGTTGTGAAAGCTGGAGAAGTGTTTAAAGTCAATGCTGATATTGCTGGACGGCCAATACCAGTGATTTCATGGACAAAGGATGGCAAGGAGCTAGAAGGAAAAGCCAGAGTTGAAATAGCCTCAGCAGATCACACTACTGCAATAACCATTAAGGACTGTATCCGAGGTGATTCAGGACAGTATGTACTAACATTACAAAATGTTGCAGGAACAAGATCTTTGGCGATTAATTGCAAAGTACTTGATAGACCTGGCCCACCTGCAGGCCCATTAGAAGTAAATGGCCTTACTGCCGAAAAGTGTCATTTATCATGGGGACCTCCTCAAGAAAATGGTGGTGCAGATATTGATTATTATATTGTAGAAAAACGTGAGACCAGCAGAATTGCATGGACTATTTGTGAAGGAGAACTTAAAACAACATCCTGCAAAGTGACAAAATTATTGAAGGGTAATGAGTATATTTTCAGAGTGATGGGAGTTAATAAATATGGCACCGGTGAACCTCTAGAAAGTGTTGCTGTCAAAGCTCTAGACCCATTTACAGTTCCAAGTCCACCTACATCTTTAGAGATCACTAGTGTGAGCAAAGATTCAATAACTCTTTGCTGGGCAAGACCAGAGTCTGATGGAGGCAATGAGATCTCTGGCTATATAATTGAAAGGCGTGAGAAAACTAGCCTAAGATGGATTCGTGTGAACAAAAAACCAGTTTATGATTTAAGAGTGAAATCATCTGGTCTCCGTGAAGGATGTGAATATGAATTCCGGGTTTATGCAGAAAATGCTGCTGGCCTCAGTCTTCCAAGCGAAACCACACCATTGATTCGGGCAGAAGACCCAATCTTCTTGCCATCTCCCCCACC
The DNA here is from genome assembly GCA_013399075.1 of Chloroceryle aenea. NCBI lineage: Eukaryota > Metazoa > Chordata > Aves > Coraciiformes > Cerylidae > Chloroceryle > Chloroceryle aenea. The sequence goes on along the minus strand of VWZY01007241.1, from coordinate 34,874 downwards.
TAAACCTAAGGTTATGGATTCTACAAGGTCAAATATCACAATTGGGTGGACAAAGCCACTGTTTGATGGAGGTGCTCCAGTTACAGGATACACAGTTGAATACAAGAAAACTGATGAAACTGACTGGACAACTGCTATCCAGAACTTAAGAGGCACAGAATACACCATAACTGGTTTAGTATCAGGCTCTGAGTATGTCTTTAGAGTGAAATCCATTAACAAAATCGGTGTCAGTGAACCAAGTGATGTCTCAGAACCTCACATAGCAAAAGAAAGAGAAGAAGAACCTGCCTTTGATATTGACAGTGAAATGCGGAAGACTTTAATTGTAAAGGCTGGTGGATCGTTCACAATGACTGCTCCTTTCAGAGGCAAACCAGTCCCAAATGTAACATGGAACAAACCAGACACTGATCTTCGTACGAGAGCAAGCATTGACACTTCAGATAATTGTACATCTCTTACTATTGAAAAAGCAACAAGAGATGATTCTGGAAAATACACATTAACTTTGCAAAACATCCTGAACACTGCTACTTTGACTTTAATTGTCAAAGTTCTTGATACTCCTGGCCCACCATCTAACATTGCAGCAAAAGATGTAACTAAAGAATCTGTTGTATTATCTTGGGATGTTCCTGAAAATGATGGTGGTGCACCTGTAAAGAACTATGTTATTGAAAAACGAGAAGCTAGCAAAAAAGCATGGGTCACCGTGACAAACAATTGCCATCGTCTGTCCTACAAAGTGACTGGCTTGCAAGAAGGTGCCATTTACTACTTCCGGGTTTCTGGAGAAAATGAGTATGGTGTTGGACTGCCGTCTGAGACCAAGGAGGGAACAAAAATAACAGGTGTGTTTTATTAAGAAAAATACTTCTTAATATTTAAACCAAACCATGTTTTTAAATGTTTATTTCAAAATAATATAAAAAGGCATAAATCTGTTTAATGTAAAAAGGAAAAATTTGTAGTAGGTATGTCTCTGATCTTACAAATGAGAAAGAGCTAAGTAATAGCTTGAATTTAAATTTTGCTTGGCAAATTCATTTAAAAAGACATTTTCCCAATCTGGATAGCATACCTGAGTAATTCTTAGTAAAAAAAAAGTAAATGCTTGCTATATTGTTTAACCCGTTGCACATTTTTTTTTCTCAGAAAAACCAAGCCCACCAGAAAAACTTGGAGTGACAGATGTCACAAAGGACAGTGTTTCTCTTTCTTGGCTAAAACCAGAACATGACGGTGGAAGCAGAATTGTGAGCTACCTCCTTGAAGCCCTTGAGAAAGGACAGCAAAAATGGGTTAAGTGTGCAGTTGTAAAGACAACTCATCATATTGTCCATGGTCTTAAGGAGAACGTTGACTATTTCTTCAGGGTGTCAGCAGAAAACCAAGCTGGTTTAAGTGATCCTAAGGAACTACTGCTCCCAGTTACAGTTAAAGACCAACTAGGTATGCTTCCGGACATGAGACGAAAGTTGATAGATGTTAAATTGGATTCATATTTTAAAAAGAGGGAACATTTTTTAATGTTTTGAAAATGTTTTCTTTTTCAGAATCTCCAGAGATTGACATGAAGGGCTTCCCCCATAACACTGTATATATTCGAGCAGGATCAAATCTGAAAGTTGAAATTCCGGTTTTTGGAAAACCAGTGCCAAAGGTGACATTGTCTAGAGATGGTGTTCCACTGAAACCTACCATGAGATTTCACACAGAAACCACTGCAGAAAGTCTCATCATTAACCTTAAAGAAAGTGTGGCTGCTGATGCTGGCAGATATGACATTACTGCTGCCAACTCAAGTGGCACCACAAAATCATTTGTTAATATTGTTGTGCTGGATAGACCGGGTCCTCCTGTTGGTCCTGTTGCCCTTAGTGATATCACTGAAGAGAGTGTAACACTCAGATGGCAGCCACCAGCTTATGATGGCGGAAGTCAAGTTACCAACTATATTGTACTGAAAAGAGAAACAAGTACTGCTGCTTGGTCCGAAGTGTCTGCAACAGTTGCTAGAACTGTAATCAAAGTTACGAAGCTCACAACAGGAGAAGAATACCAGTTCCGCATCAAAGCAGAGAACCGCTTTGGCATCAGCGATCACATAGACTCACAATGTGTGGTTGTCAAGCTTCCTTACAGTGAGTAATATGCTTCTCATGCTCTATAGGTCTATGTTTTAATGTTCTGATATTGAAAATACAATTTTGTTATTAATTAATCACTTCTTTTTATATTATCAGCTACCCCTGGCCCTCCTTCCACACCATGGGTCACGAATGTCACCCGAGAGAGTATTACAGTTGGATGGCATGAACCGGTCAATAATGGTGGCAGTGCAGTCATTGGATACCACCTAGAAATGAAGGACAGGAATAGCATATTATGGCAAAAGGCTAACAAGACTCTCATTCGCACAACTCACTTTAAAGCCACCAACATCAGCGCTGGCCTTATCTATGAATTTAAAGTTTATGCAGAAAATGCAGCTGGCATTGGAAAAGCAAGTCATCCTTCTGATCCAGTCCTTGCAATTGATGCTTGTGGTATGTATTCCTTAGAAAAGAAAGAAGCCCAACCATTGAAGTAGTGCTTTGGGGTTTTTTTGGTTTTGTTTTCTTTTTGGTGGTGTTTATTTTTTGTGTGTGGTTGGGGTTTTTTTCCCCTTCATTATACTATCCTGTAGAATAAGTCACCATCCGAAACAGATATAATCATTAGCAACACTCGTGTTTCGTATTGCAGAACCACCAAGGAACATTCGTGTCTCAGATATTTCCAAGACTGCTATCACACTGTCATGGCAGAAGCCAGCATTTGATGGTGGTAGCAAGATCACTGGATACATCGTGGAAAAACGTGATCTTCCAGATGGCAGATGGACAAAAGCTAGCTTCACCAATGTTATTGAGACTCAGTTCACAGTATCTGGTCTGACACAGAATTCCCGGTATGAATTCCGGGTCTTTGCTAAGAATGCTGTTGGTTCCATTAGTAATCCCTCAGATGTTGTGGGTCCCATCACATGTGTTGATACCTATGGTAAGTGCTTTGCAATGATACAATGGTACCATTTTGTGGTACTAGGAAGCTTAAAGGCTGTGCTGTTTTGTAGACCCATAGTCTTTTAAATATGGAAGACTTGTTTACAGTTATTGGTTCAAGAAGCTTGAATGGCTGTGAGCTATTTGGGTGTGATTGTAATGAACATATTTGGTTGTATCTGCATTTTTAAAGTCCTGTCTTAATTCTTTGAGCAACAGAGGAGTCTGCCTATGCCCAATAACCACAATGGTTATATTTATACATGTGGTTTCCTTTTCTTGGTAGGCTTAGTTCTAACTTGTTGTAGGTTTATCACAGAATCACAGAATGTCAGGGGCTGGAAGGGACCTCAAAAGATCATCCAGTCCAACCCCCCCCACCAGAGCAGGATCACCTATACCAGATCACCCAGGAACACTTCCAGGCGGGTTTTGAATATCTCCAGAGAGGGAGACTCCACAACCCCCATGGGCAGCCTGTTTCAGGGCTCTGTGACCATCACAGTGAAAAAGTTCCTCCTCATGTTTAAATGGAATTTCCTGTGCCTCAGCTTCCACCCATCGTCCCTTGTCCTGTCATCAGGCATCACCGAGAAGAGCCTGGCTCCATCCTCCTGGCACTCACCAGGAGTTTTAATTATAGATTTAAGTTATAGATGCTGTCTTTACTTTGTATATATTAAATGCCTGTAGCTATTGCCTTAAATAAGTACTATTATTTTGGGGTTTATTAAATACAAGTCTAAAGTTTTTTTTCAACTTTTTCTTACTCTCTTTTTCTGAAGGTGCACCTGAAATTGATGTGCCACCAGAATATACAGAATTGGTGAAGTATAAAGCAGGAACTTCAGTTAAACTAAAATTAGGCATCTCAGGCAAGCCTGTACCCACAATTGAATGGTTCAAGAATGGAAATGAGGTACAAACCAGTGCACTAGTGTCCATTGAAAACACAACAGAATTTGCTTCTATACTCATTAAAGACGCAACTCGACTCAACAGTGGAATGTATGAATTAAAACTGAAGAATGCCATGGGTTCAGCATCAGCCCATGTCAGAGTACAGATACTTGGTATGTCTTGAGATATGACTGTATTATACTATTAAATAATAATTCAGTAATAAATACTTAACATCTCCTTTCTTCTGCCTTCCTCAGACAAGCCAGGACCACCAAGTGGACCAATACAGTTTAAGACAGTCACTGCTGAAAAGATTACAATAATGTGGGACCCACCAGAAGATGATGGTGGTGCACCTGTAACACACTACATTGTTGAAAAGCGGGAGACAAGTCGGGTTGTATGGTCTTTAATTTCTGAAAAACTGGAGGGTTGTATCATAACTACAACAAAACTCATCAAAGGAAATGAATATATATTCCGTGTCCGTGGTGTGAACAAGTTTGGAATTGGTGATTCACTGGAGTCTGAACCCGTTATAGCCAAAAATTCTTTTGGTAAGAAACATCTAAAATAATTTAAGCAACTGAATCTTCTTGTCTATTATTTCTAAATAGTACTTATCTACTGACATATATTGTTTTTTGTTCAGTTACACCTGGACCACCTAGTGTACCAGAAGTCACAATGATAACCAAGAATTCTATGACCGTTGTCTGGAATAGGCCCACTGTTGATGGAGGCAGCGAAATATCAGGATATTTTCTTGAGAAGCGTGACAAGAAGAGTCTGAGTTGGTTCAAGGTTACTAAAGAAACCATTCGGGACACTAGACAGAAAGTAACAGGTCTGACTGAAAACAGTGAATATCATTTCCGAGTTTGTGCTGTCAATGCAGCTGGACAAGGTCCATTCTCTGAAGCTTCTGACTTCTACAAAGCTGCAGATCCTGTTGGTAAGATAAAACTTGCAGTAATTCTAAATGGTTAGAAAACAATGGGCAATGAGCAATTGGGATGGGATTACATCAATGTAATTGAGGGCAGATTTTGTTCTTCTTTATGATTAATTGTAAACATGGCTTCTGATTCTTCTCCCCCACCCCCCCCTC